>MU174342.1:446768-646752 GCA_016696395.1 Antechinus stuartii
AAAGAAAGAAAGAAAGAAAGAAAGAAAGAAAGAAAGAAAGAAAGAAAAGAAAAATTTTGTTCTTCCCCTCAATTAATTCACATTCAAATGAGGTAAAAAGCCTGCAAATATCTAGGAACACACAAGATATAGAATATATACAAGATTATCTAAAAAAAAGAGGGCAACTAGGAGGCACAGTGGAGAAAACCGCTGGAGTCAGGAGCACCTAAGTTCAAATACAGCGTCAGACCCTTACTAGCTGTGTGACCCTAGGCAAGTCACTTCACTATGTTTGCCTCAGTTTCCTCATCTGTAAAATGAGCTGGAGAAGGAATTGGCAGAACACTCCAATATCTCAGCCCAAAAAATCCCAAATGAGTTCACTGAGCATTGGATAATTGGATAACAAACAACAAGAACAATCTAAAAGAGATAGCATCATCAGCTGTGGGGGACAGATAAGAGCATAGGAAAAGCTTTTTAAGGGTGATCTTTGAGCTCAGTTTTGGAGAAAATCTGGTAACCTAAAAAAATAGTGGTCAGGAACCAGAGTATCATAGCTAGTGCAATCATAAAGATGGGAAATACTGTTATATTCAAGGTATTACAAATAAACCAATGTCACTGGGTAATTGAGTGAGGTAATGTGCATGAGGATAGGATGATCAAGAATAGACTGGTTAGAGACTCATAAGAAACTTGTGGCACAAGTTTCTTTGCAATGTACATCACCAACTCAGAGGTTCTATTATCAGTTGATAATGCTGAATGTTTTCATTTGCATTATAATAATAACAGTTTAATGGTTAAAAAAATAAATTGATTTTTCCCCTACACAAATCACATTACCTTTTGTTTCAAACTCAATTTAAGGCAAAGAGGAAAGATGAATGCTATTAACTTTGGAACATAATATTACAGATAAAGAGAAGAAATCTTAGTGCAAACTTCTTAAACTGTGGGTCACAACACCACATGGACTCTCATAACTGAAAGTGGGGATTGTGAAATTATGATTTGTTATCAGTAAATGCTTGATTTGTGTAGCTATTTTATATACCTTTATAACTGGGGTCATGTAAAATTTTCTTGGGCAAAAAGGGAGTGGAAAAAGTTTTAAAACCCTGAGTGGCTCCCTACTTTAATCTTGCCCTCTCTCCCCTACCAACTTAGTAGAATTGTCCATGGTCAAATAAGTAGTAAATGACCATATTGGGTTTTGAACTTAGGTCCTCTGACCATTTAATTTCATTTCCAGCATAGAATAGTGGAAGACTGACACTTGGTAACTTTGGGACCAGAGGCAAGCTAATAGATTTCTCTGAGACATTGTGCAAAGGATAATAAGATTTATAGTACCTATCACCCAGGGTTATTGTCAGAATCAGAGGATAATGTATTTTTAAAACGCTTTGTTCCACAAAAGAAGGCTATTCCCTTTATTATCATTATCTCTGACAATGACTTACTCTCAAGTTACAGGCAAACAGCTCAAACCTCTCCTTGTTTTGATTTTGCCTTCTATGAAGACTGATGAAATAATATTTCTAAAATACTTGATGTCACTGATCTGACAGGTGTCACATAAGTAAAGATACTATAACTAATATTATAAATCCTTCCACATACATATCAAGTTGCAGAGTTTTAGCTCCACCCTCTCACACCTTGAAAGAAAAATTACTTACTTTAGGTAATTGCCATTCTTCAAATGAGCCTTTGGTGCATGTGTTTCCCTCATAAAGCATATTCCCATCTGTCTGTGGGCTATATTAAATAATTGTGATAATGTTGGTAAACATAAGAATGGTAACTGCTTTAGTTTTGCATTCCTTAAGGTGCATTAAACACGAAGATCATTATGGAAGAAGGACACTCCTTAGGCATAGAGACTGATTAGATTTTTGACCATTTAAATTGAAATTATATAAATGCATTTTATGATTTTGTTCTTACCATTTTCTTCCCCATTTGGGAAATTATTCCCGAGGAAGCTAACACTACGGAAACATTTATCACAACCCAGATGTGACAAAACATAAAATTTCTTAGACTGAGCTCTCTTGGGCTTCTCAGAATGCCAGCATGCTAATGGCCTAACCTAATACATGGATGAAAAATTTAGTATGGAGTACAAGACTAGTCAGAGATTCTCTTTGGCTACAATTTGGATCCAACTCATCCAGTCATCATTCTGGCTCTTGTCCTGAAACTAAAACTGACCTCTTGATAATTTGCTCACATGGACCTTTATCCTGGGTGTTTAGGCTCTGAAAATCTTTATATAATTGATAGAAAGTAGGCTCTGTTTAAATCAGTGCCACCAAAAAGTCAAAAACATTACAATCCACATATAAAATTTCAATACAAATCCAATGAAAACAAAGGTCCTATCCTAGAATATAGAAATTTAGAGTTGAATGGACCCCTAGAATGGGCCTCTATTTCCTCTTTAAAATAAGTCTTTCAGATATATAAAGAAGCCATATTTCCACTAAATTTTCTTCCTATAAGCCCATATTTTCCTCACTCCAATCATACCTTCTACAGCATGATTGTGAGAAATCTGTGAATACATTTCAGCTTTGTCAATGTTCCTCTTAAAATATCATGTCAGGTATAAATTCATCTAGATGACTTAATTTTGTAATGAAGTTGTCTAAATCAGGATTTCTTAAACTTTTTCAACTTGCAACTTCTTTTTGCCCAAGAAATTTTCAGGGCACCCCAAATATATGGGTATATAAAATAGGTTATACAAATCAAACAGTTATTATGGAGTTATAATCCATAGTTTAAGAAGTTTTGGTCTAGATGTGTAATTCATAAGGGACCATTAGCTTTCTTATCCAGGTCACTGTGGAAAAGGGGGAGATGTTTAAGACAGATATGTTTGTATTCTTCTTAGATATTTAAAAGGAATTTTCCAAAGATCAAAACAAGGGCAGATAACATAAAATGAAAAAGGAAAAAAAAAAAGGCATGGCAAGGTTCTATGTGAATTGTGTCAAGAGTGTTTAGGCTTGAAAAGAACTTAGGCAAGCAAGGAATAATAATATGACTAATTTAAAGAAAAAGGTTTTTTTAAAGTTATATTGGGAAAATTGATGGATTCAATATAATTTTAAATAAATAAACATTTACTAAGCATCTATTATATGCAAAATACTGTGTTATGTTCCAGAGATGTAGAAACAAAAATGAAACCTTTGATGAGTTTACCAGACGGAGATATAACATATAAATAAATACATGTGAATAAAAAAATAATTATTAACCAAGGTTGGGGGTGTTGTGGAAACAAAATGACTCAACTCTCATTTTTCATTTGTTTTCTCTGCCAAAAAGAATGCTCATTGGACTGAGAAGGGCTTAATAAAAAATGGTCAGTGGTAAGTCATAGCCCAAGATAAGAAAGTAGATCATAAGTAAACTGCATAAATAAGCTGGTGAGTTTAAGTCATTAAGTCCCAATTACAGAAAGAACCGATGGGTGTGGTTTCTGAGCCTTTGTTATTATTCTTTTTTTTTTTTTTTTTCAGTACTATTTGATTTGTTTCGACCCCCTTTGTAGTTTTCTTGGCAAAGACATTGGAGTGGTTTGCCGTTCCCTTCTCTGGGTCATTTTACAGATGAGGAAATGGAGGCAGAGTTAAATGACTTGCCACAGTAAATGCATGAGGTCACATTTTAACTCAATTCTTCCTGACTCTAGATCTGTCACACATCTAGCTGCCAAGGTCATGAAAAATGGAAGATCAAAGGAGTGAAGAAGGGCAAATATCATCTGATTTTCCAAAAGAATGGGGAAAATGTTAATACTACAGATTAAACTGAAAAATGCTATTTAAATACATTTAATTTTCAAAGAGTAGGATATTAAACATTTGTCACCCCACCCTCAAATATAAACAATGACTCAACAATATGAATAAAATCAGTATTTAGGAGGAACAAAACACAATGGTCAAAAATACAATGGACAAGATGCATACCAGATATCATGTTAAAGAATACATCATTTCTTTCTGTTGTTAACAATTGATAAGCTAAGAAAGTTGAAAATGAGAAATTTTCTATTGCAGTCATTCCATTTGTTGGTTTTACTTAATGTTTTGGAAGAAAAATAATTCAGAAAATTTATTTGGAAATGTGTAACTTTGTCAAAATAAAGACTATTAATAAAACTAAAAATAGCAACCACCACCACAAGAAAAACCAGCAACAACAAACAAGTTATGCCAGACTAAAAGCAGCTATCCTTTTGCACATCTCTTCTGTTATCAGGGGAGTTATTCACTATCAACAGATTTATTTCTGTCAGCCTCCTAATCCTTCTTAGCAGATCTTATTTAGATCATGGAATCAGAATTATTCTCTCTCTCTAATTATTTTTTAAATCTTCTTTCCAAAAGTCTAAAAATATACATTTATGGCTATGCCAAGAATTCCCATCCTACATCATTATATATAAGATGAGCTGCTCGCTTTCTTCTAAGTTTACTTTTGTTTCTATCTCACAATCATTTGTCTCTATTGGTCATAATTCCAGAACACTAGTAACCATCTCCCCAGTGAGTATAATGGGTACAATGAATTAAATATGTGAATTAAATGCAGAAAGTCACAATCTCTGGATTGAGCTATTTCCAAATGCTTTAAAAAGTTAGGAAATCAGACAAATAAATGCTGTATATTGATGAAGATTTACTTAAAAGACAAGAGAAGAATAAATTCAACAATTTTAATAAAAATCTAAATGAAGGCCAGACTTCATTGTCCTATCTGTGAAGAAATTGAGGGGATCAGGAGAGCAAGTGGTTAATTGTGGGAATTGGTTGAACTTTTATTGACTCCATCTTATGACTCAATTCTGGAGCTAGCTTAGTTTTCTCTCTATTCAATTATGAGTCCAATTTATGCCTGATGAGAAAACTTAATTCAATTATGGATATTGGGAAAAATGTTTATTCTAATTTGGAAGCTGAATCACCTCTACCTGCTACTTAGAGACCCTTAACTAAGGACTTCAGTTATGTTGACCAGAAACTAAGTCAGATTCAAAGATTGATAGAGTTTTCTCACTATTATACATCTCAAGGAACGCATATGTCTTATCTAAAAATTGACCCCATACTGATTAAAAAGCTATTTTTCCATTTATCAATATTTGGGAAGAATGAGACACCTCCTTTTCAATATTCAGGGCATTGGACCTGTTTACTCTTCCACTTCCAACTTGGAAAGTGCCTAATGCTTTATCCAATTGAAAATGAGATTACCAAATGTTGAATTTCCTTCTCTTAATTAATTGGTCTTATTTGGTTGTTTTTAATGTGGAAAAGTCTATCTCCCCATTTTCAGGATTTGGGCCCAAACTGAGGAGGTCTAGTTCCAGTTTGTTGAGCAATTGCTATGAATTACTTAATAAATAGCTATGCTGGGAAAATTGATTTTTTGTTTCCTCAGACATTTCATCCATCATCTACAATATTTCATAGAAAACAACTCTAAATCACTAGTGTTTTATGTTAAATCCCCTGAAATTCTTGACCTTTTGTTCTTCCAGATGAACTTTGTTATTATTTTTTTCTAGCTCTGTGAAATAATTTCTTGGAAGTTTGATTGGTATGGCACTAAAGTAGACTAATTTATGTAGTATTGTCATTTTTATTATATTTGCTCAACCTACCCATGAGCACTTGATATTTTTCCAACTGATTAGATCTGACTTTATTTGTGTGGAAACTGTTTTGTAGTTTTGTTCAGATAGTTCCTGACATTCCATTGGCAGATAGATTCCTAAATATTTTATATTATCAACTGGTTATTTTGAATATAATTTCTCTTTGTATTTCCTGCTACTGGACTTTGTTGGTAATATATAAAAATGCTGATGATTTATTTGATTTTATTATGTATCCTGCAACTTTACTAAAGTTGTGAATTATTTCTAGTAGTTTTTTAGTTGATTCTCTAAGGTTCTCTAAATATACCATCATATCATCTGCAAGAGTGAAATTTGGTTTCCTCATTACCGACTCTAATTCCTTTAAGATCTTTTTCTTCTCTTATTGCCAAAGCTAACATTTATAATACAATATTGAATAGTAATGGTGATAGTGGGCAATCTTGTTTCACTCTTGATCTTATTGGGAATGATTCTAGTTTGTCTCCATTACACATGATGCTTGCTGATGGCTTTAAATAGATGCTATTACTCATTTTAAGAAAAACTCCATTTATTCCTGTAATCTCTAGTGTTTTTAATAGAATGGGTATGGATTTTATCAAATACTTTTTCTGCATCAACAGACATAATCATATGATTTTAGTTAGTTTGGTTATTGATACAGTTAATTATTCTAATAGTTATTGAACCAGTTTCACATTCCTGGTAAAATTCTATTTGGTCATAGTGTATTATACTGGGGATGACTTTCTGTAATCTTATTGCTTATATTTTATTTAAGATTTTTGCATCAATATTCATTAGGGAAATTAGTCTATAATTTTCTTTCTCTGTTTGCACAATACTTGGTTTAGCTATCAACTAAACCATATGACACACCATGTCTGTGTCATAAAAGGAATTTGATAGTGTTCCTTCTTTCCCTATTTTTTTCTAATAGTTTATATAGTATGGAATTAATTGTTCTTTAAATGTTTGGTAGAATTCATATGTAAATCCATCTGGCCCTGAAGATTTTTTCTTAGGGAGTTGATTAATACCTTATTCTGTTTCTTTTTCTAAAATGGGACTATTTAAAAATTTTATTTCCTCCTGTTAAACTGGGCAAGCTATATTTTTGTAGATATTTTCCATTTCACTTAGATCATGAAATTTATTGGCATATAGTTGGGCAAAATAATTCCTAATCATTGCTCTAATTTCCTCCTCATTGCTGGAAAGTTTTCCCTTTTCATTTTTGAGACTAATAATTTGGTTTTCTTCTTTCTTTTTTCTAATCAGATTAACTAAAGGTTTATCTATTTTGTTGTTTTTTGTTTTTTTCATAAAACCAAATCTTATTTCAATTTGATTATTCTACCCTTTTATTTTCAGAATTTCAAATTTGGCATTTAATTGAGGATTTTACATTTGTTCTTTTTCTAGCCTTTTTAGTTGTAAGCCCAATTCACTGATCTTCTCTTTCTCTATTTTATGCAAGTAAGCATCTAGAGATATAAAACTTCCCCTAAGAACTGCTTTGGCTGCATCCAATAAATAAATATTGGTATGTTGCCTCATTATTGTCATTCTCTTGGATGAAATTATTGATTGTGTCTATGATTTGTTGTTGCATTCTTTCTTTAAGATTAGATTATTTAATTTCTAATTAATTTTTGGTCTATTTTCTCCTGACCTTTTATTGCATGTGATTTTTATTGCATCATGACGTGAAAAAAAACTGCATTGATGATTTCTGCCTTTCTTCATTTGATTTTAAGGTTTTTATGCCCGAATGCATAGTCAATTTTTGTATAGATTTCATGAACTGCCGAGGAAAAAAGTAAACTCTTTTCTGTCTCCATTCAATTTTCTCTAAAGTTCTATCATATCTTACTTTTCTAAAATTCTATTTACCTCCTTAACTTTGTTCTTATTTTGTGGTTTGATTTATCTAGTTCTTAGAGAGCAAGGCTGAGATCCCACACTAGTATAGTTTTGCTGTCTATTTCTTCTTGCATCTCTCTTAACGTCTCCTCTAGGACTTTCCATGCTATACCACTTGGTGCAAATATATTTAGTATTGATATTGATTCATTATTTATGGTACCCTTTAGTAAGATATGTTTTTCTTCCTTATCTCTTTTAATTAGATCTATCTTTACTTTTACTTGATCTGAGATGAGGATGGCTACCCCTGCTTCTTTACTTCATTTGAAGCATAATAGATTCTACTCCAACTTTTTACCTTTATTCTGTATGAATCAGTCTGCTTTAAATGTGTTCCTACATATTGTAGGATTCTGGCTTTTGATCCAGGATGCTATCCATTTCTGTTTTATGGAAGAATTAATCTCATTCACATTCACAGTTAAAATAACTAATTTTCTATTTCCTGCCATGTTATTTGCCCAAGTTAGGTTTTTTTTTTTTTCCTTTCCCCCTTCTATCCTCCCCAGTATTTTGCTTCTGATCACCACCTCCCTCAAACAGCCTTTTCCCTTTAAAGCTCCTTTCTTATACCTTTACCCTACTACTTCTGTTTTCCCTTCTATTAGCCTTCCCTTTTCTGTTTCCCTTTCCTCTTCCATTTTCCGATAAGGTAAGACAAGTTTCTCTGTGAAACCAAATGTCTGATATTGTTTCTTTAAGCCAAATCTGATGAGAATAAGAATTACACAATGCTCTGCCCCCTCCCTTCTTTTCCTATTATAATTGGTCTTCTTTGCCTCTTTCCCTTATTTTACTTACTTTTTCCTCTTTTTCCAGTACAATTTCCTTTTCACCTCTAGTTTCTTTTACATATTATCATAATAAAATCAAATTATGCCCACACTCTCTAAATATACCCGTAAGAGAAATACAGTTCTCAAGAGTTCTTTCCTTTTTATCTTTTTATGCTTTTTTTGAATTCTGTGTTTGGAGATCAAAATTTTTGTTCAGTTCAATTCATCTATATCATTGAATGTCCATCTTCTTCCCTAAAAGATAATGCTCATTTTAGCTGAATAGCTTATACTTGGCTATAATCCAAGTTCCTTTGCTTTTTTGAATATCAGATTCCAGGCTCTTCAATCCTTTAAGTTGGAAGCTGCTAGGTCCTGGGTAATCCTGATTGATTACCTCAATAATTTAAATATTTCTTTCTGGCTGTTTGCAATATCTTTTCTTTGATGCAAAATTCTGAAATTGAACCATGATATTCCTTGGGGTTTTAATTTTGGGATCTCTTTCAGGAGGTGATTGGTGTATTCTTTCAATGGCTATTTACCTTCTGATTCTAAAATATCAGAACAGGTTTTCTTTATGATTTCCTGAAGATAATGTCTAGATTCTTTTTTAATAATTGCTTTCAGGAAGTACAATAACCCTTAGATTATGTCTCCTATATCTCTTTTCTAGGTCAGTTGTTTTTCCTAGGAGGTATTCATATTTTCTTCTTTTTTTTGGGGGGGGGTGTTCAACTGATTCTCGAAGTCTTGTTGAAGCATTCACTTCCATTTGTTCAATTCTAATTTTTAGTGTATTATCTTCTTCAGTTACCTTTTTTTTTTAGCTCTTTTTGTATTTGGCCAATTGAATTGTTTTGTTCATTGTAATTTTTCTCCATTTAACAAATTCTGCTTTTTAATGAATTGGTATCTTTTTCATATCTATTTTGTAAGGAGTTATATGCTTTTTCCATTTCATCAAATCTATTTTGCAGGGAATTATATCTTTTCCCATTCCTTCTTGCAAAGATCTCATTTCCTTTCCCCATTTTTCTTCTAACTTTCTTTTAAGATCCTTTATGTCCAACAAAACTCAACAGCAAGAGATACAAAGAGAAATTCCATTCAGAATAACTGTTGATACCATAAAATATTTGGGAATCTATCTACCAAAGGAAAGTCAGGAATTATATGAGCAAAATTATAAAAAAGTCTCCACACAAATAAAGTCAGACTTAAATAATTGGAAAAATATTAAGTGCTCTTGGATCGGCCAAGCGAACATAATAAAGATGACAATACTCCCTAAACTAATCTATTTATTTAGTGCTATACCAATCAGACTTCCAAGAAAATATTTTAATGATCTAGAAAAAATAACAACAAAATTCATATGGAACAATAAAAAGTCAAGAATCTCAAGGGAATTAATGAAAAAAAAAATCAAATCAAGGTGGCCTAGCTGTACCTGATCTAAAATTATATTATAAAGCAGCAGTCACCAAAACCATTTGGTATTGGCTAAGAAATAGATTAGTGGATCAGTGGAAAAGGTTAGGTTCACAAAACAGAATAGTCAACTATAGCAATCTAGTGTTTGACAAACCCAAAGCCCCTAACTTCTGGGAAAAGAATTCATTATTTGATAAAAACTGCTGGGACAATTGGAAATTAGTATGGCAGAAATTAGGCATGGACCCACACTTAACACCATATACCAAGATAAGATCAAAATGGGTCCATGACCTAGGCATAAAGAACAAGATTATAAATAAATTAGAGGAACATAGAATAGTTTATCTCTCAGACTTGTGGAGGAGAAAGAAATTTGTGACCAAAGATGAACTAGAGACCATTACTGATCACAAAATAGAAAATTTTGATTACATCAAATTAAAAAGCCTTTGTACAAATAAAACTAATGCAAACAAGATTAGAAGGGAAGCAACAAACTGGGAAAACATCTTCACAGTTAAAGGTTCTGATAAAGGCCTCATTTCTAAAATATATAGAGAACTGACTCAAATTTATAAGAAATCAAGCCATTCTCCAATTGATAAATGGTCAAAGGATATGAACAGACAATTTTCAGAGGATGAAATTGAAACTATTACCACTCATATGAAAGAGTGTTCCAAATCATTATTGATCAGGGAAATGCAAATTAAGACAACTCTGAGATACCACTACACACCTGTCAGATTGGCTAAGATGACAGGAAAAAATAATGCTGAATGTTGGAGGGGATGCGGGAAAACTGGGATACTAATGCATTGTTGGTGGAGTTGTGAACGAATCCAACCATTCTGGAGAGCAATCTGGAATTATGCCCAAAAAAATTATCAAATTGTCCATACCCTTTGATCCAGCAGTGTTTCTATTGGGCTTATATCCCAAAGAAATACTAAAGAAGGGAAAGGGATCTGTATGTGCCAAAATGTTTGTAGCAGCCCTATTTGTAGTGGCTAGAAACTGGAAAATGAATGGATGCCCATCAATTGGAGAATGGCTGGGTAAATTGTGGTATATGAATGTTATGGAATATTATTGTTCTGTAAGAAATGACCAGCAGGATGAATACGGAGAGGACTGGAGAGACTTACATGAACTGATGCTAAGTGAAATGAGCAGAACCAGGAGATCATTATACACTTCGACAACAATATTGTATGAGGACATATTTTGATGGAAGTGGATCTCTTTGACAAAGAGACCTAACTGAGTTTCAATTGATAAATGACGGACAAAAGCAGCTACACCCAAAGAACGAACACTGGGAAACGAATGTGAACTATCTGCATTTTTGTTTTTCTTCCCGGGTTATTTATACCTTCTGAATCCAATTCTCCCTATGCAACAAGAGAACTGTTTGGTTCTGCAAACATATATTGTATCTAGGATATACTGCAACATATCCAACATATAAAGAACTGCTTGCCATCTAGGGGAGCGGGTGGAGGGAGGGAGGGGAAAAAAAATCGGAAAAGAAACGAGTGCAAGGGATAATGTTGTCAATATAAAGTAATCATTAAATAAAAATTTAAAAAAAAAAAAAAAGATCCTTTATGAAATCTTCCAAGAAAGCCTTGTGTAATGGAGACCAGCTCATATCTCCCTTTGGGGCTTCATTGGGATTCATTTTCCTTTAGGAAATCTCTCTCCATAAAAGCTGTCTACAATGAGAGACCTTTTTGGTTTTTTGCTCATTTTTTTAAAGTAAGGCATACTCTTAATGCAAAGGAACAACACCTGCTTTAGTTTGCCCTTCTGAGGTTCAATGGTTTACTATTTGTCTTTTGTCATAAATCTATTAGATCACCCACTTGCAACCAGAACAGAATAGCCTAAGAGACTCACAAAAGATTCCCAGGTGTATGGAAGCTGCAATACTCTGACTCCCCACCCCAACTTCTTGCTCTGGACTCCCTGGGCTGCAGTCTGGGTTCAGCAAATTATTCCCCTACCCGTTTAAAACAGACTTGTTCTGAAGTTCTTCTAATGCATCTTCTTCTAGAAATGTGTTGTACTATAAATATTTGTGCGTTATGTGACTCCAAAATCAATTTAGAGGCTTAATCTACTGTTGGTTTGAGAGAAGGTCAGAGGAGGTCACAGAAAGTCATATCTGCTCTCTGCCATCTTGGTTCCACCTAGAGTCCTTTTGCAAAGGAAAAAAAAAGAACATCAAAATGTGTGAATGTGTGTGTGTGTGTGTTTGCTCGCAGGCATGAAAAATCTTTATTTCTTAAATTTACCAGTTTCTCCATTATGTTCTCACATCTGATATCAAACCATTCATTATCTCATGCCCACATTACTGAAATAGACTTTAAGCTTCTCCTTCTCCTCTAATCTGTCAAATATACTGCTGTCATAGCCCAGCTGTCATAACTTTATTGTCTCCCTCTCATCCAGTGCTCATGCTGAAATTTAAACCTTTGTTCATGCTCTTCCTGCCACTTGTAATGTTCTCCTGCTTTCTCCATGCATCTATCCTTCAATCTCAATTTTATGATTTCTGAGGTAATGTGATAGAGTAGATAGACTGCTAGAATTAGAATCAGAAATATTTAAATTTAAATTCTACATTTGAAACTCTGTAGCTATGTGAGTATAGACAGCTCACTTAATCTCTCTAGCAAGAGTTTTTGTTTTTTTTTAATCTATAAAGTAGTGAGAATCTTATCCTGTACTTCATAGAATTGTTGTGACATTCAAACAAAATAATGTAAATAAAATTTGCAACTCCAAAGTATCTTGGAAAGGAAATTTATTACTTTTTTTTCATAATTTCTGTTTCTCAAATCACCATAATATGGAGGGAGAAGGGTGAGGATCAAGATGGTAAAGGGTAGGCAAGCCTTTATCTGAGCTCTTCTTGTCATTCCTCAGATCAACACTAGATCAAGCCTCTTAACAAATTTCCAGCAGAAAATATTTTAAAAGAACTTCAGAAAAGGAGTGTTTCAATCACACATGGTGGAGGGGGGGGCTGTGGTGGGATGTCTGAGTGCAGGCACAATGCATGAAACCAGGGTGGTGTGGCATTTGCACCCAGGGAATCTACCAGGAGGCTCTAAGCCTCTGAACCCCAGAATAATGTAAGATTTGGCCATGCTCACCCAGCACTGGAAGAATGTCAGCAGCACCACCTAAGGGCAGCATAAAGTTGCTGTCACCTATAGAGGAAGCTTGGGACAATCTCCCCTTTGTCCAAAGAGCAGAATTCAACTTTCAAAAAATAAGCAAAAATGCAAACTCTGATCATAGAAAGCTTTTATAGAAACAAAGAATAAACATCAAATCCTGAGGGCACAAAAGGCAAATTGTCTCCAGATGAATCCTCAAAGAATGATTTGAGCTCACAAGGCTCCCTTGGAAGAATTAAAAAAGGATCTTAAAAGAGAGTTAGAAAAAAAAATGGGGAAAAGGAAATGAGAACTTTTCAAGAGAATCTGGAAAAGAAAACACAAAAATTATCTAAAGAAAATTCCTTAAAAAATAAATTTAGTGAAGTGGAAAAATCATATGACTCCTTACAAAATAGATATGAAAAAAAAACACCAACTCATTGAAAAACAAAATCTGTGAAATGGGAAAAAAATCAAATGAACAAAACACTTCATTTAAAAGTTCAATCATCCAAATGCAAAAGAAATTTTTTAAAAAATCTAACTGAAGAACATCATTCACTCAAAATTAGAATTGAACAGATGGAAGTGAATGAGTCAATGAGACTTCAAGAATCAGTCAAACAAAACCAAAAAAAAAAAAAAAAGGAAAAATAGAAGAAAGTGTAAAACACCTCACTGGAAAAACAACTGACCTGGAAAATAGATCTAGGAGAGACAATTTAAGAATTATTGGATTATCTGAACATTATCTTTCAGGAAATCATCAAGGAAAACTTCCCTGATGACCTAGAACCAGAAGATAAAATAGCCATTGAAAGGAGAAAGGTATAAGAAGGTACAGATATAATTTCATTTTATTGTGATGATATGAAAAAGAAACTAGGGGAGGAAATGGGATTGGACTGGAAGAAGAAGAAAATGTAGCTAAAATGGAGCAAATTACATCACATGAAGAGGCAAAAAAAAAAAAAAAAAAAAAAAGACCTATTACAACTGAGGGAAAGAAAGGGGAAGAAGTCTTATGAAATTTCTTTTATGACACAGATGATGCTGATACCTAAACCAGGTAGGGGAAAACAGAGGAGAAAATTATAGACCAATTTCTCTAATAAATATTGATGCAGAAATCTTAAATAAAATATTAGCAAACATTACAATAAGTTATCTCCAGGATACACTATGACCAAGTAGGATTTTTACCAGGAATGCAGGGCTGGTTCAATATTGGGGAAAAAATAGCATAATTGACAATATCAATAACAAAACGAACTAAAATCATATGATTATCTCAGTAGAGGCAGCAAAAGGATTTGACAACATCCAACACACGTTGCTATTAAAAATACGAGTGAGTATAAGAATAAATGGAGTTTTCCTTAAAATGATCAGTAGCATCTATTTAAAACCATCAGCAAGCATCATTTGTAATGGGGACAAACTACAACCATTCCAATATGATCAAGAGTGAAACAAGATTGCCCACTATCACCATTACTATGCAATATTATATTCAAAATGTTAGCTTTGTCAATAAGAGAAGAAAAAGATCTTAAAGAAATTAGATTAGTAATGAGAAAACCAAATTATCACTCTTTGTAGATGACATGATAGTATACTTAGAGAACCCTAGAGAATTAACTAAAAAACTAATAGAAACAATTCACAACTTAAGCAAAGTTGCATGATACATAATAAACCCACATTAAAAATCCACATAAATCATCAGCATTTTTATATATTACCAACATAGTCCAGCAGCAAGAGATACAAAGAAAAATTCCATTTTAAATAACTAAATAAATTTAAATAAAATTCCATATTTAAATAACATTTAAATAAATAAATAATAATAGATAATATAAAATATTTGGGAGTCTACCTGCCATGGCAAAGTCAGGAACTATATGAACACAATTATAAAACACTTTCCACACTAATGAAGTCAGATCTAATCAGTTCGGAAAAAATCAAGTGCTCATGGAAAGACCAGGCTAATATAATTAAAGTGACAATGCTACCTAAATTAAACTACTTATTCAGTGCCATATCAATCAAACTCCCAAAAAATTACTTCACAGAGCTAGAAAAACTAATAACAAAATTCATCTGGAGAAAAAAGATTAAGAATTTCAAGGGAATTAATGAAAAAATGCAAATAAAGGTGCCTAGCTGTACCAGATCTAAAACTATATTATAAAGCAGTGGTCATCAAAACTATTTGGCACTGGCTAAGAAACAGAGTAGTTAAACAGTGGAATAGGTGAGATTCATAGGATAAAGTAGTCAATGACTATAATAATCTAGTGTTTGACAAACCCAAAGACCCAGCTTTTGGGATAAGAACTCACAATTTGATAAAAACTGCTAGGAAAATTGGAAATTAGTATGGCAGAAACTAGGCATTATTCCATACCTAACACCTTATACCAAATTAATATTGAAATGGGTTCATGATTTAGACATAAAGAGTGATATTGTAAGCAAATTAGAACATAGGCAAGTTTACCTTTCAGATCTGTGGAAAAAGATGGAATTTGTGGCCAAAGAAGAGCTTGAGTATGTTATTGAGTGCAAAATGGATAATTCTGATTATACTAAGTTAAAAGGTTTTTTACAAACAAAAGCAATGCAGACAAGATTAAAATGGAAACAATAAACTGGAAAAAATTTACATTCAAGAGTTCTGATAAAGGCCTTATTTCTAAAATATAGAGAGAATTGACTCAAATTTATAAGAATTTAAGCTATTCTCCAATTGATAAATGATCAAAAGATATGAACAGGTAATTTTCAGATGAAGAATTAAAAACCATTTCTACTCATATGAAAAGGTGCTCAAAACACCATTAATCAGAGAAATGCAAATTAAGACCATTCTGAGGTACTACTATATACCTCTCAGATTGGCTAAAATGACAGGAAAAGATAATGACCAATGTTGGAGGGCATATGAGAAAATTGGGACACTAATTGGAATTGTAAATGGATCCAATCATTCTGGAGAGCAATTTGGAACTCTGCTCAAAAAGCTTTTCAAACTGTGCATATCCTTTTTTCCAGCAGTGTTTCTACTGGGATTATATCCCAAAGAGATCTTAAAGGAGGGAAAGGGCCCCACATGGGCAAAAATATTTGTGGCAGCCCTTTTTGTAGTGGCAAGAAACTGGAAAATGAGTGGATGCCCATCAGCTGGAGAATGGGTGAACAAGTTATGTTATATGAATGTTATGGAATATTATTATTCTATAAGAAACAATCAACAGGATGATTTCAGAAAGACCTGGAAGTCTAAGTGAAATGAGCACAAAATGGAGATCATTGTACATAGCAATAACCAGATTATACAATGATCAATTCTGATGGATGTGGCTTTCTTCAACAATGAGGTGATTCAGACCTGTTCCAATGATGTTGTAATGAAGAAAGCCATCTGCACCAGAGAGAGGACAGTAAGAACAGAATGTGAATCACAACATAGTATTTTGACTCTTTATATTGTTGTTTGATTGCATTTTGTTTTCTCTCTCATTTTTTTTTCCTTTTTGTATCTGCTTTTTCTTGTGCAGCATGATAGCTGTGGAAATGTGTATAGAGGAATTGCACATGTTTAACATATATTGGATCACTTATTGACAGGGGAAAGGAGAGAAGGAAAGGAAAAAAATTAAACACAGTGTGTTGTAGAGGTGAGTGTTAAAAATTACATGTATATATTTTGAAAATAAAAAGCTATAATTTTTAAAAAAAGAAATATTAAATATAAAAGACCCACAAAAAAAAAACTCCTATTTAAAAAATGTGAACATTTTAGTCACTTTATTTTCATAAGTCCAAATTGCTTTTCAAAATATTGTAATCATTTCACAACTAATCCAACCATATATTAGTGTGTTTCTATTTTTCAACCTTAACTTTACCAATATTAACTTTACCATTTCTTGTCATTTTTGCCAATTTGCAGAGTATGAGGTTTTGATTTGTATTTTTCTTATTAATGATAATTTGAAGTATTGTTTTCACATGGTTGTGAGTACTTTTCAATTCTTTTTTTAAGAGCTGTTTGTATCCTTTGACCATTTATCTTTTAGGGAACAGCAACTGAATATATGTAGATAGATAGATAGATAGATAGATAGATAGATAGACAGACAGACAGATAAATATATCTATATTCATATATCTTGGGTACCAAACCCTTACAAGAAATTTTTGATATAAAGATTTTAAAACTATTTTATGACTTCTCTTCTTATTCTAGATACATTAATTTATCCAGAAGTTTTCCAGTTTCATGTTACTTCTATGAAAACACAGTTCCTCTGTGCTCATAAAGTTATCAAACTGTGCATACCCTTTGATCCAGCAGTGTTTCTACTGGGCTTATACCCCAAAGAGATACTAAAGAAGGGAAAGGGACCTGTATGTGCCAAAATGTTTGTGGCAGCCCTATTTGTAGTGGCTAGAAGTTGGAAAACGAATGGATGCCCATCAATTGGAGAATGGTTGAATAAATTGTGGTATATGAATGTTTTGGAATATTTTTGTTCTGTAAGAAATGACCAGCAGAATGAATACAGAGAGGACTGACGAGACTTATATGAATTGATGCTAAGTGAAATGAGCAGAGCCAAGAGATCATTATATACCTCAACAATGATACTATATGAGGATGTATTCTGTTGGAAGTGGATTTCTTCGACAAAGAGATCTAACTCAGTTTCAATTGATCAAGGATGGACAGAAGCAACTACACCCAAAGAACACTGGGAAATGAATGTAAACTGTTTGCATTTTTGTCTTTCTTCCCAGGTTATTTTTACCTTCTGGATCCAATTCTTCCTGTGCAACAAGTGAACTGTTTGTTCTGCACACATATATTGTACCTAGGATACACTGTGACATATTTAACTTGTATAGGACTGCTTGCCATCTGGGGGAGGGGGTGAAGAGAGGGAGGGGAGAAATCGTAACAGAAGTGAATGCAAGAAATAATGTTGTAAAAAAAAAAAAAAAAAACTACCCAGGCATGGGCTTTGTCAAAAAAACAAGATAAAAAAGAAAAAGAAAAAGAAAACAGTTCCTTCATTTACTTTATTTTAATCTTTTTTTGAGGTGGTTCTGTTCCCACTGACTCTTTCCCTCACCTTGAGTTCCTCTTCTTATTTGATATTTCCTCTTCCTCTCTTCCCCTTCAGCTAGTCCTATTCCTTTGTTGTTGTTTTGTTATGTTTTGTTTGTGTGTGTGCTCCTTTCCAAAAAAGATTTTTCTCACTCTCTTTCTTATGAATCATCTCTTTCTGTGTACTCTAGATCCTCATTCCTTGATTCATGATTCCTATAATTATTTGGCTTTTCTCTTTTCTCTATAAATTTCATGCTATCAAAGTTTCCCGTGATATCCATTCTAGACTCTCCCCTCTACATCCTTTTTAGGATCTTTTTCATGTATTCTCTTTTCCATGTGCCTCATATCTAGAAAATTTCCAGTTATTGCAGGTGTTGGACAAGCTACTGTCCTATGGTAGGACCCCTCTCCCACAATGTTTCTAATTATAAGCTCACCATTGATATATATACCCCTTTCTTCTTGACCCTTTTCTCACATTTGCATAGAAAATTCTTCCCTGTATCTATAGTTTCTCACAGCTCCAGATACCTTTGCCATAGGGGTTCCAACTTTCTTCCTCTAAAGTAGAGATTTTTTTCAGGCACCAAATTCCTCAGGACCCATCTCGTGCAAGGCCTTCATCTGCCTTCATTGATCATTACTCTTTACTCAAAGGAGCATTTCTCAGTGGAATCCCTTCCGACTTCCAAAATAAGCTTTACTTCTTTCTTTCCCACTTTTCAATCTTGTCCTTCCCCCCTCCAATCTTCCCTCCCATCCCCTTCTCTGTAGGCTGAGCTCTTTCTGAAACCCTTGATAGTTAGCTCTTCATTCAATCCCAGCACTTCATTCACTCCTCTCTCTCACACTTTACTCCCCTGCTTTATTACCTCTCCAAGTTGTAAATGTAGTCCCTCAAAAGAAACATTCCCTTGGAGGCAGGGGATTGCTAGGTTCTATCCATAATACCCTCTCTGCCTTTTCACTGTTACTTTTACTAGATTTCTGACTTTATCTTCTGTACATTTAGAAAGAAGTCTTTAGTGGTCTTTCTGTTGTCATTTTATTGCTATTACTGTTTTTACTTACTGCATTTTTTCACCCCTGCTGCATTTTTGTCGTTTGGAGTATTTGAAAAGCAAAACTCTTCAATTCTGATTTTTTTAATTAAATTCAGATTTTGTCTTTATTATTGAATTGAATTGAATTTAAAATCTTCTTTATGATTCTTATTTTGTCCAGCATGGTTAAACATTGGCTTGCAAGATAGTCACTTTGGGTTGCATCCTAAGCTTCATTGCAATGTGTTCTAAAGAGTATATTATTTTATTCCCTCCTCCATTTTTATAATTTGCATTATTTAAATATATTTTCTTTTGTATTTGAAGGTCATTCTCCTGATGGTTTGCAGAATTTGTTTACAATAGAATTATTACATTTAAGCTATATATGCTTTGGGGTTTATAGCCTTGAGTTTTTTATTTGTTTGTTCTTTTGGTTAGAATTCCATTTTCTACAATAAGAAGTTATAGGCAAATTTTTTATATATTTCTTTCATGAAGTTATTATGGGATTTTTTTATCCTGTTGTGTTATTCTGAAAGATTTATAATGTTTAGGCTATCTCTGTGCATTCTTTAACTTTACTATGTTTTGCTTGCATAGTGATCACATTTTTCTATTAAAGCTTTTTAATTTTCAAAAGATATGCATAGATAAGTTTTCAACATGAATCTTTGCAAAACCTTATATTCCAATTCCCCACCTTCCCTAAATGGCAAGTTGTACAATATATGTTAAACATGGTAGAAATGTATTAAATATATGCATACATATTTATACAATTATCTTGCTGCACAAGAAAAATAAAAGAAAAAGAAAAAGAAAACAAAATGCAAGTAAACAACAATAAAAAGAATGAAAATGCTATGTTGTGATCCACACTATGTTCCCACAGTCCTCTCTCTGGGTGTAGATGGCTGTCTTCCTCACAAGATCATTGGTATTGGTCTGAATCATCTCATTGTTGAAGAGAGCCACGTCCATCAGAATTGATCATTGTATAATCTTGTTGTTGCCATGTACAATGATCTCCTGGTCCTGCTCATTTCACTCAGCATCAGTTCATGTAAATCTCTCCAGGCCTTTCTAAAATCATCCTACTGATCATCTCTTATACAACAATAATATTCCATAACACTTATATACTATAACTGATTCAGCCATTCTCCAGCTGATGAGTATCCACTCAGTTTCCAATTTCTTGCCACTACAAAAAGGGCTGCCACAAACATTTTTGCACATGTGGGTCCCTTTCCCTCCTTTAAGATCTCTTTGGGATATAAGCCCAGTAGTAACACTGCTGGATCAAAAGGTATGCACAGTTTGATAACTTTTTGAGCATAGTTTCAAATTGTTCTCCAGAATGGCTGGATGTAGTCACAATTCCACCAATAATGTATTAGTGTCCCAGTTTTCCCACATACCCTCCAACATTCGTCATTATTTTTTCCTGTCATTTTAGCCAATCTGAGAGGTATGTAGTGGTGTCTCAGAGTTGTCTTAATTTGCATTTCTCTGAAATGATCACATTTTCATTTAACGTTATTTTTTTTTCTTTTAAGCTGTCCTCTTGTGTATATGCTGCATTTTCAATCAATTGTTCTCTCTTTTGTTTCTTTGAGAGGTTTGCCATTGCAGATTCAAATTTTCCTATTCTGTTCACTTTTTTTTTTTTTTTTTTTGCCATGTATGACATATATTTTGTCCTCATAGTTTTCATTTCTCTTTTAAACCACTTAGGAATAGTGTATTGCAGTTCCATGTTCTCCTCAAATTCCAAGAATCTTTTGTCTCATCAAGCATTAAAACATTTTCTTTTATTTTTCAGTATTTATTAATAGGTACATGAATTAATTCATTATTAGAGCTAAAGGCTATATTTCTTTCTGTTGTAACTGTTTTTCCTATTGCTTTAACTATTTGTGTTCAAAGTCTCCAAGTTTTCTTCTTCCTGAAATCTTTGATACTTTTTATCTTTTTTCCTCTTTACTTTCCTTATCATTTACTTCTGACTCTCCACCCCTTATTGTAACTTCTGTGGGAACTTGAATTCAAGACATCTTAATCTCTCCTCACACTGGATAATTCATGACCCACCAGCCTAGGTTGCTGCCCCCAAGTGATTTTTGGATAGATAGAAGTACCCTCATATAGCTGCTATTATACTCTCTCCCACAGGCTTGGTGGAGTCCTGCCCACACATACACACACACACACACACACACACACACACACACACACGGTTGTTATTCTTCTTGTTGAGCTATTTTAGTCATATCGGACTCCTTATGAGCCCATTTTTTGTTTTCTCAGCAAAGATACTGGAGTGCTTTGCCATTTCCTTCTCCAGCTTGAACTGAGGCAAACAGGGTTAAGTGACTTGCTTAGGGCAACCAGCCAGTAAGTGTCTGAGGCCAGATTTGACCTCATGAGTCTTCTTGACTTCAGAGCAGGCAGTCTATTAACCGGACACATACCTACCCCACAGTGTCCTACCCTGTTGACCTGTCTTGTTCCATCTTTCCTCATTCTCTGGCTTAGCACTTGCAGCTCAGAGCCTAATTTCCCTGATCCTAATAGTTCAGAACTTTGCAGCATTAGCATTTCTGGGCTACTGCCACCAGCAGCCTTCCTCAGGGACTTTGGCTGATCTAACTACCAAGGTCTACTCAAACTTCTGAAGCCAAAAGATCTAAAGTCAGGGTTTCTATAGCATTGGAAAGATAGTTGGAATGGGGATGGGGTGGTCCAGGGTATAGAAGCAGGTTTTGAAGTAAGACTGTGTTTGTCCTTGGGTCTGCTAGTGCCACTTTGCCATTAATAGTTTGGGAGGTAAAAGAGAGGTGCTGATTGAGCTTAGGGTCAGTGCCTGCTTTAGAGATTTGTTTTTTTTTTTTGTTTTGTTTTGCTTTGTTTTTGGCTGGAGGGGGCTGTATTTTTTTGGATTCTGAGTATTCTAGACCATGGAGACAATTGAAGTTTCTTTATCTTTAGGCATAATTTCTATTTTAGAGAGGAAAAAAGGATCAGAAAAAATGCCGTCTTATTTCCTCATATAACCTGGAAATCTATCAATCAAGATGCCATTCATTATTATTGCACTTCATTCTAGGTATACCTGGAGATCTACCACTTTTGTACAGTATTTCTAACTTCTCTAGTAGCAACTGAATTTTTTGGCTGAAGTCTGCAAGATTTTTATATGTTGGAAGGCTGGCTAACAATGGCTTGAGTGGCCCTGAGAGAAGAATTCAGAAGCTATCATCAGAAAGCTATTCCTAACAGAAACTATTCTTCTAGACACTACCAAAGCAAGACTAAATTGTAACTAAATGACAAGTAGTCACCATGAGACCAAGAGGGACCAGCAAAGATTAGATTTTTATGTTCATAAGAACAGAAGAAAGCAATACAGCCTATGAAATGTGTGATATACCCATTTATATATGTGACCTAGTCACATTTCCCATATATATATCTCCTTTAAGTGTGATCTCTCCATGGGCTCACTTTTCCCTATGAAGGTGTACATAATTATATTCAAATTTATCTCCACTAGTGGCAATGTCCTATTGCAAATTTTCTGCTATCTTATTTCATTAAATGGCTTCTTTGCTTTGAACTAATTGTATCATTTATAATAGGAATGAGAAGAAGAAAAGAAAATATAACCTCTATGTTCAACAAATAGAGAGAGGTTGAACAAATTACAGTAGAGTAATAGAACAGAAAATTGTGTAATCATTTTTCATACAACAAATTGGCAAAACAATAAATATGCAGCACACAAGGAAATAAGGAAAGACTTAGATTTGAATGGGTGCAAAAGAAGCATCAGGGAAGGGAAGTGTCTGGGGCCAGATTTGAATTCAGATTTTCCTAAATCAATTTAAGAAACAATTATAGCACCCAGTTGTCACCTCAAGATGCTAGCTCTCAAAATGAGTATCAAGTTGAGGTCTATTTCTACCTCTTTCATAAGAAAGAGAAAGACTCTAAGCCAAAAGACAATTTTCTGCTCCTGCAGTCTCCTGCAGTGGTATCGGACACTGTATAACCAAAGATATGTAACCCTTTGCCTTTGTGCTCTTTCCCTTGTCCATAAATGGTTTATTTTTTCTTATATTCCTAATTATTGATTCTTGTTGAATAATCAGTACTAACAGCATAGAAACTGGGGAAAGTGTGATTCTGAGAAGAGTCAGAGTATGTGACGTGAGATGGGCATGGCAATATTTATAGATTTCAGTGTGAGGAGAGGTTTGGGCAAGAATTCCTTAGGAGACAACTGGAAATAGTAGCTGAAACAAGAAAACAGACAAAACGATATTTCCTTCTACACACTTTTTATTTTTTATCTTTATCTGTTCAACAGGGAAAATGGAAAACAATTAAAATTTTAAGTAGACTGACACATGTAGCTTCAGATCCATCTTACTGAACTCTTCTGAGAATAACATCTCCATGTCAGGTTATATGACTTTGTCACAAGTTTTTCCAAGACAGAAAAAAACTTTTCCGTGTTGATGCTTACATCAGTTTCATATGCATAACAGTAACAGAGAAATTGCCATTTTACTTCAGAAGACCTCTATCAATGTGGCGATTGAATGAGTCATTGACTTTGAACTTATTTGTTCTGCCATCAAAGACTCTTCAATAAGGAGAGACATCATTTCTAGAGCACTCAGTCTGATACAGATCTACAAAAGGAAGAATATAATTATATCTAGTGGTACATAAAGGCCTTTAGAAATAAGAAAAAAAAATGAGGGAACAAACGTGGGCTTGCTGTCTGGGCAGAATCTACATCCTGCACAGCAGAAATAATTGGCAGAATTGAAAAACCTGAATCCATAGTGGCAAGTCTCACCAAAAAAATAAAAGAGAAAAGTTAGTTGAGATGCAAATATAGGCAGAGGTGAAGCTTAGTCTGGAAGAAAAGAAGTCCAGTGCCTGGCACATAAGAGTTTAATAAATGATTGTTTGTTAGTTAGTCAGGTATGTTGTAGACGTGATTTTGTTCAGCTGTGAATTAGATTAGTTCTGAGATTTAGTGATCCTAAAAATTCAGAATTGTAAAAAAGAAAATATTTGATTTGCAGCATGAGGAAATAGATAGTATGTTGTACTAAAATTCAGGGGGAATTGAGTTCAAATTCCATCTTTTCCATTAACTGTGGGACTATGGAATATCACTTAACCTCCCTAAACCACAATATACTTTTCCTTAAAACAAGGAGTAGGAATTCATTGATCTCTAATTTCCTTCCAGTTCTAAATATATAGTCCTACAAAATTATAGGTTAGAACAATTTTAAAAACTAATTGCAGCAAAAAAAAGAAAGTAGCAATGTAGAAATGTCAAGGGAAGTAAAATATTTTCTTTCCTATTTCTTTTTTTCAATATAGACATAATATAATAAGACACTATCTGCTTTGTTTGCTACTTTATTGTCTGAAAAACAAATTCCTCTCCTTTTATTCTCTCTAATTAAGGTTCTGTTTATGAAGAAATTTTGGAGATTATGAAGGATATGATATGATTTAGTGGGAGAACTGGTGATTATAAAATTTAAGGAATACTTTGACATGTGGAGAAGGTCCTTACACACTTACCATTAAGCTTATTGAATAGTACTGGTATTGTGATGTGTCAGAAGAGACTGGACACCAAAAAAAAAAAAAAGAAGAAGAAGAAGAAGAAGAAGAGGAAAAAAGGTATTCCTTGGTTTGTCTGTTTGTTTTTAAATTTTTATCTCAGTGTTTTTATTTGCCGATTATAAATGTAAAATGGAAATAATAATAGCAGCTCCTTCCAGGATTGTTGTGAAAATCAATTGAGATAATATTTGTTTTTTTTAATTTTTTTAATTTAAATTTTATTTTATTTAATAATAACTTTGTATTGACAGAATCCATGCCAGGGTAATTTTTTACAACATTATCCCTTGCACTCGCTAATGTTTCGTTTTTTCCCCTCCCTCTCTCCACCCCCCTCCCAAGATGGCAATCAGTCCTATATATGTTAAATATGTTGCAGTATATCCTAGATACAATACATATTTGCAGAACCGAACAGTTCTCCTGTTGCACAGGGAGAATTGGATTCAGAAGGTAAAAATAACTCAGGAAGAAAATCAAAAATGCAAATAGTTCACATTCGTTTCCCAGTGTTCCTTCTCTGGGTGTAGCTGTCTCTGTCCATCATTTATCCATTGAAACTCAGTTAGGTCTCTTTGTCATAGAAATCCACTTCCATCAGAATACATCCTCATATAATATCGTTGTCGAAGTGAATAATGATCTCCTGGTTCTGCTCATCTCACTTAGCATCAGTCCGTGTAGGTCTCTCCAAGCCTCTCTGTATTCATCCTGCTGGTCATTCCTTACAGAGCCATTCTCCAATTGATGCGCATCCATTCATTTTCCAGTTTCTAGCCACTACAAACAGGGCCTGCTACAAACATTTTGGCACATACAGGTCCCTTTCCCTTCTTTAGTATTTCTTTGGGATATAAGCCCAATAGAAACACTGCTGGATCTAAGGGTATGCACAATTTGATAACTTTTTGGGCATAATTCCAGATTGCTCTCCAGAATGGTTGGATTCGTTCACAACTCCACCAACAATGCATCAGTGTCCCTGTTTTCCCGCATCCCCTCCAATATTCATCATTATTTTTTCCTGTCATCTTAGCCAATCTGACAGGTGTATAGTGGTATCTCAGCATTGTCTTAATTTGCATTTCTCTGATCAATAATGATTTGGAACACTTTTTCATGTGAGTGGTAATAGTTTCAATTTCATCATCTGAAAATTGTCTGTTCATATCCTTTGACCATTTATCAATTGGAGAATGGCTTGATTTTTTATAAATTTGAGTCAGTTCTCTATATATTTTGGAAATGAGGCCTTTATCAGAACCTTTAATTGTAAAGATGTTTTCCCAGTTTGTTGCTTCCCTACTAATCTTGTTTGCATTCGTTCTGTTTGTACAAAGGCTTTTTAATTTGATAGAGATAATATTTGTAAAGCATTTAGAACAGTGCCTGGAAAATAATAAATGTTTAAAGAATATTTGTTCCCTTCCCCCATTTAGAGTGTGAGCTCTTTGAGAACATGGTGTATCTTGTTTTTCTATTTACATCCCAATGCTTAGAATAGTATTTGACACAAAATAAGCACTTAATAAAGGCTTTTTCATTCATTTATTCTTCAAAATGTAATTCTCATGGAGGGCAGGAAGTTCTTTATTTTTGTGTATATCCTTATATATTCTGCATACTTAGCCTTGAAAACAAATATATATATGATACTAAATAAATGTTGGTCAAATTGGTTTTAAAAGTCTGATATCCCACATGTTAAACAATACGTCGGCATTATACCAGACTAAATTAAGGGCTGAAGGGAGGGGGGGAAGGGAAAGGTTGGAATCCATCTGGAGTGATTTTATTTTTTACATTTATTATTTGTTTGCTTTTGCAGTGACAGATGGTTTTAATATGACTTGAGCACAAATAAGACCATTGTTTATTTATGGATCATCTTTTCCTAGTGTATTTGATCCACACCTTGAAGGCATAATCCTGTGTTCTAGCATCAGAGTTTGTTATTGTGGAAATAAGAGCCTTGCTGTATGATCTCTTTGGAGTATAAATCTGTATCTTCTCCAACACTGGGACATATTTTTGATTACCCAGCTCTAAATGCCCATATAAAGAAAATTTAATCCTACTGGATAAGAACAAATAGTGAGAAATAGAGTTCTGACCTAAAGTTCCTTGAAAATATTTTTTTTCATTTTTAATTTCTATTTTTTTACATTATCAATATTTCCCAATATATTCTTCTGCCTTCCTCATCCCAAAGCCATCAGCTAACAAATAATAAAAAGGGGGGAACAATTCTTTATAAGTGATTACAATATCAACCAAACCCAACATTTTATGTAATGTTCCATGCCTAGAGTCCCCCACTCCTGAAAAGAAAGAAGTGAAATACATCTCCTGTATTGACTTGGAGTCAAGTATAGCCATTATAATTGTATGGCATTCAGTTTTTTTTTTTTTTTTTGGTTACTTTTTGTTATTGAGTTGTTTTAGTCATGTCTGATTCTTTGTGACCCCATCTTAGGGTTTTCTTGGAAAAGATACTAGAGCAGTATGCCATTTCCTTCTCCAGCTAATTTTACAGATGAGGAAATTGAGACATAGTTAAGTGACTTGCTTAGAGTCACACAACTAGCAAGTGTCTGAAGACAGATTTGAAATTGCAAATTTTTATTATTGTAAAGAAAGAGATTTAAGTAGAGTACAGAAGTAGGAGAGAGAGAAGAAAGAAGAGAAGGGAAGAAGAGGATAGAAGAGAACAGGAGAAGGAAGGAGAGGAGAGTACAGGACAGAAGAGCACAGAACAGGAGAGGGCAGACAGGACAGGACAAAAGAGGACAGAATAAGACAGGGTAGGAGAGAACAGACAGAAGAGAACTGGAAAGGACAGGATGGGAGAGGATAGAGCAGCACAGAGTAAGAGAAGACAGACTAGATAGGACTGGACAGGATAGGGTTGGACAGGACAGGACAGGACAAGAGAGAATCCCAAGAACATATTCTTAGGACACACCCACATTTAAGAAAATAAAGAAAAATGACAATCCAGTAAAAGGAATATTTTCTCTCATGAGTTGGTGATGGGAAAAAAATCAACAAACAAGTAAAAGGAGGCACTGCTGCCTAGTTCCAAGGAAGAGAAAACTTATTCAAAGTCCATCTCAGAAAAAGCAAATTAAAACAGTTCCCTAAAATCTCCTTCAGAGGATGGAAAGCAAAGACAGAAATGTTTATTGAACTACATGTTGATTAGATATAGCTTTCATGAGACATAGGAGAGAACACAAGAACTGGAATAAAAGAAGTTTAAATGTAACCTCTGTTATCTGTGTAATCTTGGACATTCACTTCTTTGGGCAGCCTTAGTTTCCTCAGCTATAAAATAGATAAGCTTACTTTCACATGTAAATATTATCATCCTAAATACAAATGATTATTTAAGTAAATTCCCCAATATAATCAGAAGTATTGCTAGGAGATGTGGCAGAATTAATATATTATAAATATTATTTTAAAGTATTATTTAAGGTCTTCTAGATCATATGACTAACAAAATGGAGAACTGGACATTTTCTCCCATTATTATGACCTCTCAAATCTTTCCAATATAAGAATTATTTGAAAAAGAGGTAAACTAATGGCAGCTGAATCTAGAGACTAAGACATCAAAAACTCTACTAAGTGATAGCTAATGAATTAACAGTAGAAACAACAAATCCCTAATTTCTAATGACTCACTCAGCCTTTCCCACCAGATCCCATACTCTGACAAGACTTCACAATAGGACCTATGAGTTCATGTTTTGGATTTATTCAACAATTCCCTTGCTACCTCTGATGATATAGAGATATAGGAAAGCAAAAACTTATTCTGTCTTTGGTGGCAACTTATGCTGAGTACTGAACTAAGAAACAGAGAAAAGTAGGGGGCGGGGGAGGGGGGGGGAGGAGGGAAGGAAGGGAAAAATTGGAAAAGAAGTGAGTGCAAGGGATAATGTTTTTTAAAATTACCCTGGCATGGGTTCTGTCAATAAAAAGTTATTAAATAAAAATAAAAAAAAAATAACAAAGACTTTAAAAAAAAAAAAAAGAAACAGAGGAAGTAGAACAGGACACAAAGCAGGGGCTGGAGGTGAAGGTATGGTTGCATCAAGCCAAAGATAAGAAGACTGGCATCTTCCTAGCATCAAGTAGACAGGAGCTATTTGAAGTATAAACGGAAACCAGTAAAAAGTGAATTCCACAGCATGAAGGAAGCTTAAGCAATTTTGAGAGACAGCTCTTGAGAAATTGTCATCAAAGGAGGAGTCAGAAAATAAATGACAAGAGAATATAAGGGAGAGGGGAGAACTAAAACTACCATAAATATAAAAAAGAAAAAACCCAATTCACTTTGAATACAGATAGATAAACCAACAAAGACAATATTAAAAACAGAAGGGATTATGGCTTCTAGCACAAAATGAAACCAAACATCTCTGAATAAATATTGCAAGACAAAGGAAAATGGATCAAAACCTGATGAGTCAGAGGAGCCTAAGGATTCCCAAGTGAGTAAGAAAACAAATTAGAGTATGGCTTAAATGAGAATAGTTTAAAAGAGAAATTAGAACTCTGGAAGTAGTTCTATGAGCTGCACGACAGATGTAATTGGCATAATAGAAAAACCTGAATCCACAGTGATAAGTGTCGCTGAAGAAGTAAAAGATAGAAAAACTAATTGGAATATAGATATACACAGAAGTGTAGTTTGCCTCTTGCATATAATCTTAATTTGGAAAGGTTTGAGAAATCATGATGATGAAAGAATATCTAGTTCTCTATTTTGTTAATCACATGATCTGGAAGATCTTAAGTGAAGATGAATCTGAAAGAAAAGGAAAAAAAAAAAGAAAACATGACTGCAAGATGATTTCAGAAAGGCCTGGAGAGACTTACATGAACAGACGCTGAGTGAAGTGAACAGAGCCAGCAGAATATTGTACACAGCAACAACAAGATTATATGATGATCAATTCTGATGAATGTGGCTCTTCTCAACAATGAGGTGATTCAGGTCAATTCCAATAGATTTGTGATGCAGAGAGTCATTTGCATCCAGAAAGAGTACTATCATCAATGAATGTAGATCACAACCTTTATTTCACTTTTTTTGTTATAATTTGCTTGCTTTTTGTTTTCTTTCTCATTTTTTTCCTTTTTGATCTGATTCTTGTTGTGCCTATTTTTATAGGTTTTGCAAGGGTAAATATTGAAAACTATCTTTGCATGTATTTTGAAAATAAAAGGCTATTATTTTTAAAAAGAAAACATGATCTCTATATAAGCAAGGCATGTTGATTTTATTGAGTATATGACAGGTCAAAAAAAAAAAAATTCCTGAAAAACACAATGCAGGAAATAATACCAGAAAAAAAAATTTTAAACCTGAACACCAAAAATAGAGCTAATTGAAAGAATTCACAGATTGTCTCCAGAAGAAAAAATAAATTTTGTACTGTGAACTCCAAGACAAAAAGTGGCTAAATTTGACAATTCCAACAACAAACAACAAATTCTGGAAGTATCCAGGACAAAGAAGTTTAACTATAACACAAGACTATTCTATATCTAACAGAAACTGCAGAAAGGAATTGAATAGTGAATTTTAAAGAGCAAAAGTGCTCCATATGCATTCCAAGTTGATATATCCTGGAAACCTGCAACTAACCATCAGTTTTTTAAATGGCTGTTTCATAAAATAGAGGCAATCAAAAAATACAAAAAAAAAAAAAAAAAAAAGACAGAGAGATAAGCAGATTGTTTGCTTATAAATATCTTAGATAATAGAAATAAGAGAAAAGGGAAGGAAGGAAGGAAGGAAGGAAGGAAGGAAGGAAGGAAGGAAGGAAGGAAGGAAGGAAGGAAGGAAGGAAAGGAGGGAGGTAAGAAGAAAAGGATAGAGGGAGGAAGGAAAGGGAGGAAGGGAGGGAGGGAGGAAGGGAAGAAGGGAGAAAGGGAGAAAGGGAATGAAAAAGGAAGGAAAGGAGAGAGGGAGGAAAGGAGGAAATGAAAAAGGAAGGAAAGGAGAGAGGGAGGAAAGGAGGAAAGAAGGAAAACAGAAAAGGAGGGATAAAAGGAAGAATAAAAGGAGCAAAAGAATGAAGAAGCAAAGGACCAAATAAATAAAGTGAATAAATCTATAGATAAATGAATGTATAAATGAATAGATAAATAAGCAAACAAATAAATAAAGATTTATAAATATATACCTTACCAGATGCTGTGGTAAGCACTGAGGATACAAAGTCAAGCAAAAATATGGAGTCCTTAGCCCTCAAGTTACTTAAATGCTAATGAGAGAAGATAATGAGGGGAGCTTAAAGGATGGAAGAAAGTTGAAATTAAGGTACCAGGTATGGGGACATGATTTTAAAGATCCAAAAGTTAAAAGCATATCTAAGTGGCAGATGAAGATTAGCCATTCTGGACTCCTCCATAAAATTTAGGCCCTTGGACGAACTCATGTATACGAAAAGGGGGTCAGACTGGCAAAGAGAGATCTACAGTGATGTTTTAAGGCAGGGAGCCCTGAGAAATGTTCCAGAATGAGACAAGCAGCTGAAGCCTGATTTTAAAGTGCATAAGTAAGGATTATAACCAGAAAGAAATGAAGGATGACTGACCTGGGCCCTTCCACAAAATGGAAACCACAGAAGGAATTAACCAATGGCCTGGCAGGGCGATATTCCAGACTGGCAAGATGGCAAGGGTAGCTAGAAGATCTAGGAACAGGATGACAGACTTTAAGAGAAGTTATAATATAATAAATCCTCTGAAGCAAGCTGTTGACATCCAAACAGTAAATAGAAGCAGGAGAAGAAATGAAATTAATTATGGCAGAAAAAATGGAAAATACTAAAAAAAAGAAAAAAGAAAACTACCTATGGATTTAAAAACAAAACAACCACAATATAACAACACTGGGTCATTAAGAGATGTCTTCTTACAAGTCCACAAAGGAACAGGAAAGAAAGTGGAACTTGATAAAGGAATAAACCTGAAACACAATGGAGAAAATTTCTGGTGACATTCTTTATGCCATTCTTATAACATTATTTGACATTCTTTATGCCACTTCTGCATAACTACTCAATTTTTCTATGGTATAACCTATTCACATCTACCATGACTTCTCCATTGTCCTTTGCTAATCTTTAACTCTGTTAAGAAAATGCAGCATTCCAAGTTCAGAACCTTAAAGAATGTTAATATTTAAAATATGGGAAAAGCTTGAGGGAGATGTTTGGGGTCATTAAAATCACTGGACAATTTTCTAAAAGTCATCTTCTAATTCAGTTCTGAGCCTGGCTCATTTGCGTTATCTGTAACATAGATAATATTAAAACTTCAATCGTTGTTAGTTTTCACCTATTCCCCTTCAAATATTTATTAATGTTGCTAATTAACAGCAAAATGCCAGATTTTGAACTTCATCTTTTTTCTTTTCATTTTCTTTCTACTTCCCATCTCTTGGGAAATTACTTAACAATTTGACAGACAAAAGGGAAAACGAAGATTTTTTTGAGAACCAAAGAGACATGAATAATCCACAAACTAGATAATTAGCTCTCAGATAATGAAAAGTTCATGGCAATAATAATGTGTCATAACTGGCTAGCTGACTAATCAAGGACAAAAGAAGATGATACAAAAATCTTAGTAATGTCACCGAGCAGCACAAGTAATTAACTGCCATTCTCCTCTCCCTGTCATTTTGATCCCGTAGCATAACAATTATGACTTCTCAATAGTATAATTTTCTCAAGTGGCTTCTGAAGTGCTCCTTGGAAACTGAATTTCAGACTAATAAAAGCTTTTTTTTATAAATACCAGTCATTCACATAAGCTGACACAAGCCACCCAGGTTGCTGCCCTGCTTGAAAATTCAGATGGCATTGATCTTGACCTATTATTTCAAGTCTCAACTAATTGTATATGTGTGATATTCAATTTCTTATTTAGTTTTTGTCTGGAAGAACTCTGTCCTGTTCCTTCCCCCTTCATCTATATTTGTCAATTTCTCCTGTACAAATCATTGCCCAGAAAAAAGCAACTTTGCATTTGTTTATTATATATTTGCAGCACCCACCACTCCCAGGCTGCGATCAGCCCAACCAACCAATTGTCACACAGAGAGCAGACAAAGATGACAGAAGGAAGTAAGTGTCTGGCAAGTTAGAGCACCACCTTGACCAGAACTTCTGATGGTGTCAGCTCTGAAGGCAAGAGCCTTGGGATTAGTAGTTCTTTCAGCCCAGTGCCCTTAATTATTATCCTGGCTAACAACCCTGTGAAAATACAGCCTAGCAATCAAAGACCCAGGAAAGAAAATTTTTGTCACCAAAATCTTTGTCAGTGTCAAATGATTTGACATCAGAAACAGATATTATTTTATTTATGAACTTTTCCATCTGACTCGAGCTTAAACTTTATATATGTATCGTCTTTGCTATTTGAATATGGAAAAGCAGGGATTGTCTTATTTTTTCATTTTTATACCAGACATTAGCACAGTGTTTCATGCAAAGTAAATACTTGATAAATACTTAGTTCATTCATTTATTATCTGTAGGTTACAATGGATCAATGATATGTTCATACATACAAGGATATAGTTTACAAAGAAACAAATTTCAAAGTCTGAGATAAAAATGGGAACTCAGTAACAATTGATAAAGTCTTAAAGGACCAATATTACTACTACTCACTCTTTTGGATGAAAGTAAGTTCTTGGGGATTCAAAGGAATGCTAATGACAACCACCACCATCTGATTAAGGTCCAACCACGTTATTCATGTTGTGTGGTAGAAGGAATATCTGTCAGAGTCCTCTACCATGTAGGTTAAACTAGTCTTGTTTTGTTTTCTTTTATTCATAAAAGGCATTGATACTCTCTGTGAAATCTAATTGGTTTAGGGGACAGAGGCTTCCTGTTACCTGAGTACAAAAAGTCATGAGCAGCGAGCACTGAGACTTTATCCTTGGAAAATTAAATTGTCATGAGGAGGCATATGGATAATGACAAAGTCAGGAATGCTGGGAATGTGATCAGAGGAATGTGTATTTAGTATGATTAAATTCCTTATAAGCATTTAAAAATTAAATGGGGCAGTATGGTATTGTAGGCTGCTCTTTTCAAACCCATAATAATGAACTTCTTGACCCAGAGGATAGAGAAGCAATTATTCCCTTTTTATTATTTGGTACTATGAGAAGGTATGATAGAACAGACTATATAACAAATAACAATACCACACCTGCGGATAACCATTTCATGAAGGTGACTCTAAGTACTAAAGAAAGCACATGAAATGAAATGAACACAGTAAATATTTCATTATGTGCAATATTATCTTATAACCAAAAAAGAGAAAGATCTCATCAGTTATAGAGGACTTTATACTATTTTTTCCCCCCAATGGAACTTCAGATCTATCACATATTAGTGTATTTCAACTTCTAAAGTTGAAATTGAAAAAAAAGTGGCCTCATCTCTAAGCCTAGATTGGACAAAATAAAAGATGAAATTAAAGAGCTAGAGGATAAGTGAAATGAGCAGCACCAGGAGTTTGTTATATACCTCAACAACAATACTATTTGAGGATGTATTTTGATGGAAGTGGATCTCTTTGATAACGAGAACTAATTCAGTTTCAATTGATCAAGGATGGACAGAAGCAGCTACACCCAAAAAAAGAACATTAGGAAATGAATATAAACTGTTTGTATTTTTGTTTTTCTTCTCGGGTTATTTATACCTTCTGAATCCAATTCTCCCTGTGCAACAAGAGAACTGTTCGGTTCTGCACACATATATTGTATCTAGGATATACTGTAACCTATTTAACATGTAAAGGACTGCTTGCCATCTGAGGGAGGGGGTTGGAGGGAGGGAGGGGAAAAATCAGAACAGAAGTGAGTGCAAGGGATAATGCTGTAAAAAATTACCCTGGCATGGGTTCTGTCAATAAAAAGTTATTTAAAAAATAAAAAAATAAAAAAATAAAAAGCTAAAGGAGCTCAGTTATTCCACCTAAGCCACAGAAAAACAAATGAAGACTAAGAGAAATAAATACCATCTCATCAAGAAACATTTAAAAAATAAAGACAAAAAAAAAAAAAACAAAAAAGCCAAAATCCAGTAGAGTCTAGAGAGGGTTCACTACTGGGAAACCAAAACAAGCCCAGATAAACAGTCAATTAATAAATATTTATTAAGTGCCTGTCAGATACCAGGCATGGACCGGGGATATAAAAAGAGGGAAAAAGTATTCCTGCCTGTCTTCAAATTATGAAGAATTCCAGTAAGAACTGTTTTAATATTTTTGAAGTAGATTAGGGTCCATTTTCAGTCTTAATAGTGTGTGGGATACCCACAGAGGCAAAACAGTGAAATAGGTGATTTATTACATGTGAAGCAGCAGCTTCCCCTCATTGAGAGGATGCAGATACAAAGCCTGAATAAGTGTCAACTGTAACATGAATGCATGTTTTCTCATATGTGTAACATCCATTTGCCATATATCATGGCCTGTCACTTCTGGGGATAGTCCCCAGCCTTAGAGGTCTTTGAAAATTATATGTTGGTACTAAGAAAGCAAATTTATCCCTGTTCTCAAGGTGAAGAGGGATAGAAAAAAAAAAATCTTTAATATCTATTATCCATAAGGGCCATTCACTGGGGATCATGTTTGGGGCTGGCAAACCTACCTGTAAAGAACCCATGTCTTTCAAGACTGAGTTTACTTGTCTCAAATCTGTTACCATTCTCCATTTACCAGATTTTTTCTTTATAACAAATATAGGGGAATTCCATGGACTTTTTGTTTCCTCAATATGTCCTAATTCTATTTGTTCTTGTACTAAATGATATAGAACAGCTGTTTTCTCTTTGGACAGTGTCCATTGCTTCACCCATATTGATATGGTGGAAGTCTTAACAGCAATGACCCCTCCTAAAAATTCTGTGGTAATATTTCATTCCTAAATTAATATAATATATCCTTATCCCATAAGTTAATATGTAAGTCATCTATTATTAAAGGAAAAATGGTTCCTCTCTTTCCATCTTTTTGCCAATTTACTGGTTCAATGGACATCAAAGCCTCCTTAGTGACTCCTACCTCTGCCAATGAGATCATTGAGAAGCAATCATGACAGTCCTGTCAGCTCCAGTGTCTATTAATCCTTCAAACTGTTGGTTATTCAAAGTAAGGGCCAGTATTGCTGAATATGATAGCCTTTGTAAAATATATTTGTACAATGGCCTCTGAATTTGGATCCATCTGTGGGGTTCATTCACAATTATTATCTTTTCTTTTAACTGTAAGTTCAGATGGAATGACTATTCCTTGAGCTATGCATTATCCCTTGTTAAGATATGTTTCCAAATATTGTCAATGTTAATCATAGTTACAGACATATGCATTTCCTCATATATTTGTATGCCTGGAATAGCTAATGAATACTGGGATAGTGGAAGATTTATAACAAGGATTTTTAGTTGTTTTCCTCCTTGATACTGAATGGGCATTTCACAAACAGCATGAGGGGGTAGGTGGTAATAATCATTGCTCCTGAATTTTATTGCTGTGAGTGTCCCTTGATGTCTAAAGCTGCATATCTGTTCCTCCATTCCTGATTTATATCTGTCCCTACTTGAGCTGTCATTCCTCAGGTTGGTTTCAAGGGTTCTTGGGGGTCCCTGACCCTGTTTCCCTGATTCCTGCATTCTGAAGCCCAATATCCCATTGTTTGGCATTTTGAACGTGGTGTTTTAGGTCGATCCCCATTACCTGCTTTCTTACTTTGGGAATGACTATCTTTCTTAAAGTGTCCTGGTTTACCACAATTATAACAATTCCCTTTTGGCCCTTTTTTAGCAGCAATCACATATTCTGACATAATCTCAGCTTGATATACTTGTGAACCTACTCTGTCACACCTCTGAATCATTTCTCCTATGGTATAATCTTTTTTCAATACAATTATTGCTCTGTCACAATCTGCATTACAATTCTTCCATAACAAAGCCTTTAATATCCTAACTATGCTTCCTACATTTCCCATGGCTTTAGCTACAGCAGACTGCAATCAAGCCACAAAATCAGTGAAGGGCTCCCCAGTTTTTTGTCTTATTTGGATACAACTTTCCTTTTCATCCTTTTCTACAGGAATCCTACTCCACGCTGTTCTGGCACATTGGGATATTCGTAGATATGTCTCTTCAGTAAAATTAATTTGATCTCCAGTGTCTGCATGAGCCCCAGGGCCTCTATGTTGGTCAAAATATAACTTCATGTTTGCTCCTGGAACAACCTGAGTGGCAGTCAACCAAGTCTGTTCTAAAAATTCTGTCATCCAGAACACTGCCTGGCCTGGAGTCAACACTGCCTATGCAAGTGCTTTCCAATCATTGGGACACAAAATTGCCCATTTCAAGTTGTAACATAACAAAAGGTGCCATGGGCCCATATTTAAGTACTGAATCCTTAAGCTGTGTTAGAACTTTAAAGGGAAGTGGTTCATGTCTGCATCTTTTCTGCCCTGGGTTAAAAGGGTCATCCTCCTCTACAACAGGATATAATTCTTCCCACCCCTTCATGTCTTTTCCTTGATCTCTAGCCAGCTGCAAAACTTTTTGAAGTGCAAATAAAGAACATAACTGATAAACTTTTTCTTTTTGTCTTCTAAGTGTCGCTGCGGTCTTTGATTTATATTTCTGATCCTGTTTTTCCTCAATTTTTATTTCATTTTTTACCTTACAAGAGCCTTTGAAAGGCTGTAGGTCTAGACAGACACAAAAATAAAGTGGAGCTGAAGGTGGTGAAGGAGTGAGGGGAGGCCATTCAAAATCACCTTGCTCAGGCTCAGGAGAGGGACATCTACTGCTAAGAGATGGGCCTGTCTGTGCTCTAACTGTAAATTTCCTGACCTCCTTTTCTGGTTCTAATTTCAGATTTTGTTTAATGAGGTTATTTTGTATTTTTCCTGGGCGTTGTTTATCAAAAGTAGTGAGCTGTTCACCAAAAACAATTTATCTATCACAATTATAACAGCTCTGCTCAGGTAACAATGGAGAAATTTTGTAAGCAATGTCCAGGAATTTCCTAATGTCTCCTACTTAAATTGTGCACCCCTGCTCTTTTATACATTTATATGTAGTCCTGACATGCTTCCCTGTCTGAAGAGAGTAGGGCTGCCTACTTTCTGCCCCATTAGATTTCTTAACAACTCTCTACCACACTCTGCTTGGTCCAGAAATAGCACAGTTTGACAGGCTCCCTTTGGAGTCCTCGTAGAGGTTGTCTTGACCATGTAGCAGTGCTTAATCATGAAGTGGTCACTCTGGCACCCTTCCAGGTTTCCTGTCCCTCTTCCCCAGGAGCCAGTTGTTGCAGCTGTCTTTTAAGAGTTCAAGGCATATGAGCCCTTTGATCTCAGAGGCGAGATGAATGTGGTGGGAGACCCATAGAGTGTGAAAAGAGCTCCAGTTTATTATACAGTACAGTCTTGTTAATACACATTTTTGCAAGCATGATCAGTGTGTGGACAGTACACAATTCCAATCACCATCCAAAGAAGCAGCTTGTGGGCATTGCATATGCATGGTATCTACCAACGGAAGGAGAGCCAGTCTAGCAATTCAGCAGCTCACTCACAGGAGAGAGGGCCTGTTCAGGCATTCCTGTTCAAGAGCCACTGGCTGTGACCCTTCAGCTCGCACCCATTCCCATGGTCACAAGGGTATTTCTGCAACATGGCAGAAAACTTATTGTGCTCCAAAAGTTGAGGTGACTTAGGTACTCCCTCTCAGTAGGATCTATATTCTTGCATTATAAAAAAAACATCTGGATGGACTTTATTTTCTTTTTCGGATTTAAAAGAGGAAAGAAAAAGAAAAAAAGTAAGACAATTTTTACAATCACAAAATTTTAAAAATTAACCACGAATGATGCTTGGAGCATACCTGTCATCCTTGCTCCTAGTGTATCATGAGCTCAGAATACTGAGGTGCAGCAAGGTTAAAGCTGATTTGGTACCCTCAAGAGTCCTGCCCCAATTTAAGTGAGACTCTGGAGCAAAAAGTGGGGTTATATATTGGTTGCCTAGCCATCTATGAAAAGGGCCAGGCCAGAAAAAAAAGAGAAGGGAAAAACTTCTATGCTGATCAGCAAGGAGATCATACCATTATCTTTGTGCTTTCAACCTGGTTAAGATAGGGAAACCCAATTTTCAAAAGACAGAGAGAATAACTGAGGGAAGAAGAGAGAGGAGAAGAAAGGAGAGGAGAAAAGAAAAGGAGAAGAAGGAGAAGGAGGAGAGGGAAGGGATGGGAGTAAAGAAGAAGGGATGGAAAGGGATGGGAAGAGAGAACTTTGGAAAGTTTAAAAACTTGATCCTTGCAATGAACAGTCATGACTACAGAAGATCATTGAATCAAGCATACTTCTTCATCTTGAATGCAATGATATTTTCAGACATGGCTAATTACAGATTTATTTTGATTATCCATATTTATTACAAAGGAAGAGTCTTTTTAGAGGAGTGGATTTGGAAGGAGGACAAAAAAAGAGAAGTTATAAAAAGAAAGAAGGGTCAAAGAAGTATTTTTAAAATGTACAAAAGAGAACAGAAGGAAGTTCAGAAAGAGATCTGGATAATCAGGATAGCTTTGGAATTATGTTTAGTTTATTATCTAAGTTTTATAAAATCTGCTTTTAACATATACTTTTATCATATTTTGGTTTCCATTTTTTCCTCCCTTTGTCCCCTCACCTTTTTTCTTGCTAAAAACATTTTTGTATATGTGGGTCCTTTTCCATGTTTTATGATCTTTTTGGAATACAAACCTAGTAGAGGTATTGTTGGGTCAAATGCTATGTACAATTTTATAGCTCTTTGGAAATAATTTCAAATTGTTCTCTAGATATTATCTAGTTTCCAAAAAACAAATTGTAATGGAATTTTGTGGTTTACCCATTACCCATTCCAGGTTTCAGTTCCAAAATGGAGTGGAGTGGAGTGATTTAGGTAAAAATTAGAACATGATCCCAAATCATGATCCCAAATTTTTCCTCATTTCAAAACATTTTTTTAGCACTGAAAACCTATAGCCCACAGACTTAGCTGTGAAAGCAGCATAAGGATATAAAAACTGAAACTCTGGCCAGTTATCTCCCATAGAGGTGAGCAGAACCAGTTCTAAAATAAAGTCCAAAATAAAAAAATAATAATCTGGAAAAATGAGCAAATAACAACACGAAAAGAGCCTGACCATTAAAAAAACTACTTTAGTAAAGCTCAATAAACAAACTTAAAAGAAAACCATTACTTAAAAATATCTACAAGCAAAGACTCCAAAAAAAAAAAAAAAATGCAAAGTGGACATAAACCCAGTAAGAATTCCTAGAAGCGCTAAAGGAAAAGATTTCAAAAACATGTGTGTGTGTGTGTGTGTGTGTGTGTGTGTGTGTGTGTGTGTATTTAAAAATCAGATGAGAGATAGGGAAAATGAAAAAAGAAACAAGCACTATGCAAAACAATTATGAAAAGGGAATTAATAGTTTGATGAAAGTAGCACCAAAAAAAAAAAAAAAAAAAAATACTAGTGGAAAAAACCAGAATTGACCAAATAGTAAAAGAGGTACAAAAGAGATCCTTTTTGAAGAAAAACTCCTTGAAGATAAAAAGTGGTCAAGTGGAAGCTAATGACTCCATGAGATATCAACAATTTATAAATTATACATTTCATATACAATTATATATATTATAATTATATGTAATTATATATATTATTACAAACATTATTTGTAATTATACAAATTATAAAGACAGAACTTTCACAGATTCAGAAAGAAAGGAACTCTACCATGACTTCCTACTTAAAATATAAAAAGTCCCTACCTATGCCTGAGAAAGTTCTAAATCTATTCATTCATCTACCTGTTAGGTCCCAAATATTTCCTTAATTTATTGACCAATCTAACATTTCTCTTTTGTTTATACAATCCATTGTCAATTTTTCTAGAAATGCTGTTGCTTGTCTTTTCCTCTTCTTCTCCTTCTCTTTCTTTCCCTATTCCCCCCCATTATCCTCATCTTTCACCTCCTATTTCTCTTTCCCTCCTCTAAGTTTTTGGCCAATCTATGGCTCCTTTCTACAAAAGATTAAGGAAAATCACAAAAATAAAAGGCGGTAGAATTCTAATCAATTCAGTCAGTCCTATCCTAATAGTTCAATTTAAAAGTTTATATAGTAAATCATAGAATGTTCAAGGTAAAAGTGACTTAAAATATCATCTACTCCAATCTCACATTTTATAGATTAGTAAACTAAAACACAGAGAACTGTGGTGATTTTCTTTTTTTAAGAGAACTTAAATGATTTACCCAAAATCACATAGTTAGCTGATAATATAAGAAGCCAATGCCTGGTAAAGAGTTTTTATAAATTTTTTAGTTATTTAAATTACTTATGTCACCTCTACCCTTATTTCAATGAATGATAAATGAATCAGAAACTATTTATTGAACAAGAAAATATGTTAAATATCACAAAGAATAACAAAAAGTATGTATAGGCTTTGTTTCCACCCACAAGGGATTTGTATTATGAGTAGTCCCATAGTACAGCTCTGGGAGTAATAGATATAAAGGGACTTGAATTTACTATAAAATAAAATAATAACAATTAACAATAAAGGGAAAGAAAATAACAATAATGACTAACATTTGTATATTGCATTAGAATTTGCAAAACACTTTACATATGTTATCACATTTAATCCTCACAAACTTGTCAGTTGCCATTATATCCTCATTTTACAGTGAGTAAACTGAGGCTGAGAGAGGCCAAGGAACTTGTCACATAGCTAGCTAGTAAGTATAATAATAACTACATTTAGGTGGAACTTAATATATATAATTTTTTCACTCTAGAAGCTCATGTGATCCTTACAATAACCCTATGAGGTAGATGCTATTGTTATTCCCTTGTTACAGGAAATTGAGGCAAACAAGAGTTAAGTGCCTTGCCCTAAGCCTTCCTGTCAGGTCTCTAGCCAATGATGGAAAGCAATAGTTAAAAGTAATGCTAATGAATACTTCTATTAAGTTTATATCTTAAAGAGATCATAAAAACTGGAAAAGGACCTACATGTACAAAAATATTTATACTATTTTGTACTGGCAAAGAATTGGAAATCAAGGGGATGCCCATTAATTGAGGAATGGCTGGACAAATTATGGCATATGAATGTAATGAAATGCTATTGCTCTATAAGAAATGATTATCAGGTGGATTTCAAAAAAACCTGTAAAGACTTCCATGAACTGATGCTGAATGAAGTGAGCAAAACAAAGATAACATTGTAAACAGTAACAGTAACATTGTACAGAAGATCAACTTTGATAGACTTTGCTCTTCTTGGCCATACAATGACAATTCCAAAAGACTCATGATGGAAAATGCAATCCACATCCAGAGAAAGAATTATGGAGTCTGAATGCAAATTGAAGTATACTATTTTCACATTTCAATTTATTTTTTGTTCTTTCTTTCTTATGGTTTTTTTTCTTTTGTTCTGATTGTTCTTTTACAACATGACTAAAATGGAAATATGTTTAATATTATTGTACATGTGTAACCTATATCAGATGGATTGCTGTCGAGAAGAGGGAAGGGGAGGAAGGGTAGAAAAAATGAAAACCAAAATTCTAGAAAACTAAATGTCAAAACACTAATGAATAATTTTTAATAGCTAAAGTAGTGCTAATGGCTGAGCAATGCTAGACCTAAAGGAAAGAGCCTGCATCCATTTGAGAAGGCAGTGTATAAAAAAGTTGGAGATTTGAATATGAAGACAGAGTGCAAGTTAAATGAACAGCTTGGGCAAAGACACAGTGGTGAGAATGTGTAAGAAATATTGAGGGGGACATAAATAAACAAGTGTAACCAAAATGAAGGAATCTTATGGAAAAGCACAGGGGAATCCAGTCAGATCCAATAAACATCCACTCCAAGATAAATTGGAGATAAATAATGAAATCTACTGAATAACAAGCAGAGAAGTTTGGATTTTATCTTCTTGACAATAAGGAGTCATTCTTTGAAATGTTTTGATCAGAGAAGTGACATGATGAAAACAGTGCTTTAGGAAAATTAATCTATGGATTCATGATGGAAAATGCTGGAGTTATGGTGGCCAATTAATTATTTACATAGTGTAAATGAGAAGTGATAAGAGCTTGGACAAGAATAGTAGCAATGACAATGAAGGTTAGAGATAACTTCAATTAATGCAAGGTTAATTTTCTTAAAAACTTAATTAGTTGACATATTAAAAAAAAAAAAAAACTTCAATCCTCTGACATTCTAGTTTGAATGGTCCTCTTCCACACATTATCTGTATCATTAAAAAATAATAATAACAATCTCTGCCTTTTGGATGTTATATCTCCTCTTGGTAATTTTCCTTTCTGTATTTTTCAGTCAGTTTTCACCATTTTCATTTATATCCTTGAAGTCTGTCAAGTACACTACACTGTAGTCAAATGAAAAAAATGCAGTTTCACTACTTAACCTGACTATTCTTGTTGGCCTGTCAACATGAGGATTCTTCAATGAAGAGTCAGCAAATCAAGTCAATGTTAATGGTGCTTATTTTAGAAATGGAAAGTATGATGTTCCAGTAATGTTTCATAGAACATAATTTTGATATGGAAATAAAAGAACAATCAAATATTATTTTAAGACAGTTTTTTGAAATAAGCATGAATACAATCTGAGTGGCTATAAAAATGTATTCAACTAGTCTGTTTTAAGAATTCACCCAGAATTTCCCTTGCCCTTCTCAAGATGTCTTTCCATTAATGCAATAGCAATGCCACAGTATTTTTATAAACCACCCAGACATATGTTGAATGTTATTCTTAGAATTTAGAAAAAGGAAAGCATCTAAAACTAGAATCTTGTTTCATTTACATTCTAGTCTAATCTTTTATCTACTGGGTCACTGAATGTTTCTATGGAGATATCAGACTACAGAAAGAGTTCAACTGATTTTATTCAAGCATTTGTCAGTTTGGTGATATTTTTTACCTTGTCATGTAGATTAAGAAAGAAGAAGCTAAAAGAGATTCCATTCTGAGAATGACATGGAAGTGATAGAAAGGGTTGGGATATTAGAGAGGTAATCCCTTGATATGGGGTACCCTTCCTCTTCAGCTCCATTCCCAGGAGTCTGGTGGGCTGCTGTTGCAGTACAATGATAAATAAGGATTGATGGGATGAACAGAGATGAATAAAGACTGACTGGCAAATTAGTGAGGGTTGGATTACTGGGAATATCAGGATGGTATAGTGCTCATTTGGAACTATGCCCAAAGGGCAATCAAAACTGTACATGCTCTTTGATCCAGAAATATCACCAGTAAGTCTGTATTCTAAAAAGATCATAAAAAAGGGAAAAATTCCAGTTGTGCCCACCAGAAATTCGCAATCTTGGAGGATGTGGTAGTTAGCCAGCCGGTACAGAAATAATTATAGCAGTTCTTTTGATGATAGCAAAGAATAGGAAATTGAGAGAATGCCAATAAAATGGGTAATAGCCAAACAAGTTGTGGTATATGAATGTAATGGAATACTATTGTGGTATAAGAAATGATGAGCATACTGATTTCAGAAAAGCCTGGAAAGATTTACATAAACCAATGTTGAATGAAGTGAGAAGAAACAGGAGAACAGCAACATTTTGCAATGATTAATTATGAAAAACTTAGCTCTTCTCAGGTATACTCCCCAAGACAATTCCAAGAGACTTAAAACAGAAAATGCTAACTATATTCAGAGAAAGAACTATGGAGTTTGAATGCAGATCGAAGAATATTATTTTTGCTTTTTTTTTCTTTCTCATGGCTTTTCCCTTCTGTTCTGATTTTTCTTTCACAATATGGCTAATGTGGAAATACCTTTAATATGATTATGTATGTATAACCTAATCAGATTGCTTGCTATTTCAGGGAGAGGAAAGGATGAGAAAAAGAAAGAAAAATTTGGAACACAAAATCTTATCAAAAAGTGAATGTTGAAAACTCTTTACATGTAATTGGAAAAAATAATCTATTTACCAAAAAACAAACAAAAAAAACAAAGATATTATGTTACTTAGAAAACACTTAAGTGATTTAGGAGTTAGTCCACTCCTCCTCTCCCTTAATTCACAGATTACCTGTAGAATAATCAGTATTAGTCCCACCTTTCTTCTTCCTAGGTTAGAAGAGGAAGACCCAGAAGTCTCTCCCTCCTAGCTGCTAAGCCCAAATAATGCAGTATTTAATTACATTGTTTAATTCTTGACTATACCCCACTGCATACTTTATGCATATCTAATCAATACATCTAATAAATGTGAAATCTGGAAGGTTCCTACATCTAAGTTTGTGCAATCAATATGGAAGTGTATAGAGATTTGGGAAGAGATGCTGGTCCTTTTGTTGTTGTTGTTATTATTAACGTGAAAATTATCAACAAACATGAATATTTTCTTATGCAAAGGGCTTGCCCAGTGTATGCTTAGAATGCCTAACATAGAGGCATCCTTAATCCTGTGTTTTCCTCCCTGATGGGTGGCTGAAGCCTTCTTTGGCTGAATCACCAGAAGAGAATGTCCTTAAAACAGGGCAGACTAAAATAGGCTTTTCTGGTTCATCCTGATGCATCCATTAGAGTAAAGATCAGAATTTACCCACATATCAGATGCCAAGAACAGACCCAGAAGTAGAGAGGAGATACTTTGCTCCCACCTCTCCTGGCTTCACAAAATGGTCCTGAGAGACATTTGTCTCTGTTCTATGTCATTTGTCCTTCTCAGTTTTAGGTTCCAGCTGTGCCCGCAGGAAACTTGAACCATGGCAACCTTGGAGCTATTATCACAGACAGGATGTGGTAGCCAGCCAGCCTGGCAGGGAAGCTCTGAGAAGCCAAGATACCTGGGACTTGAGCCCAGGGGTCCAGTGGGCACCATTGGCACCTAAAACTGAGAAGGACAAGTAAAATAGAATAAAAACAAAGACACTCCCAACTCCATTTCTTGGAACCTGGGTAAAACAGAAGGAAAAAGGCATCAACCCCTCTCAGTTTAGTTCATGGTTCCTACACTATGGTTGAATATGGCTGAATCTTTCTGGATGCAGCAGGAAAAAAAAAAAAAAGAAGAACCAATAAGAGAGAAATTATCTTACTCTGGTCATTTTTATTTATTTTTTTTATAATAACTTTTTATTGACAGAGTAATTTTTTACAATATTATGCCTTGCACTTACTTCTGTTCCGATTTTTCCTCTCCCTCCCTCCACTCCCTCCCCTAGATGGCAAGCAAGTCTGGTCATTTTTAAAGATGTAGCCTGTTCTGACCACACAACCAATCAAAGGAGGTCATACCCTACAGAAAAACAAGGGATGCAAAGTGCTTCCATGTTAGGTGATCTGGACATGCCCAGGGCAAGCCACTTCCACAAGAAAGAACAGAGAAATAATATCTATTACATAGTTTATTTTTTTTTAGCGTTTAACACCGTAGTCCCAACACTACCCTGCTTGCCTGTGTCTCCTTCTAAACTTTCTTCTGCTCACTCATGTATACTTTTTAATGTTTCACTATTGCTTCTTTCTTTTCTTCTTATATTGGTATCAATATAATTTTCATCCACTCTTTTCTCTTTAACTCTTCCTCCCTTTCCCCACCAAAATAAATCACTTCCTTATAATAAATAAGTAATTATCTATCTCCACATTGATCAGGTCTGAAAACTCATCTCATTTTGTACTTCTAGTCCATTGCTACCAAGAAGTGGGAAACAATTCATGATTAGGCAGAACCATGATTGTTGGATTATCATTAATCAAAATTTCTAAATTTTTCAAAAGTGTTTAGTTTTATAATGTAGTTATTTCATAAATTGTCCTATTTCATTTCACTCTGCATCAGTACGTACAATTACTCCAAGTTTCTCTGAGTTCATCCTCTTGCTCATTTTTTTTAGGCACAAAAATATTCCATTACATTCATATGCTGTAATATATTTAATCACTTTCCTAATTGATGGGTACAAACTGTTTTTAGTTTTTTTGCAAAAATAAAAAGAGCAGCCATAAATAGTTTTATACATGTTGATCCTTTTCCTCTATATTTGATCCTATTGAGGTACGTGCCTATTAATCAAACTAGGTCAAAGAGCATGCAGTTTAGTGAAATTGGGAGTAGTGTTCCAAATTACTTTACAGAATAATTGGATCGTCCATAGCTCTGACAACACATTTGTTAGGTCTGTCCTCCCTTAACCTCTCCATCAATGGTCAAGCTTACTGTGCCTGGAGGCAAGGCATAGGCTGGACAGGAACAGATTTCACCTCTCCAGGGGGTATCTCAGTTGTCCCAGCTGCATACAACTCTATTCTCTCCAATTGTAATCCTTTTCTCCCATCAGGTTGCTTCCTGGCTGGTTGATTGTGTAATCCCCTTCTCCCATCATATGGCTTCCTGGCTGATCATTCATGTCTGGGTACTGGACTTGTAGGCACTCTCTGGGTGTAGCATCGGCTGCTATCATGCCCCATGTATTTTTTGCCTTGGGCCCTGAGGCTGAGCCCCTCATCCTGTTTCCCTGAATCAGTCTACATTCTGATACCCAATAGAAGCCTCTGTTGCATTTTGGACATGGAGTATTGGGTCTTGTTCTCCCACCCTGTTTTCTCACTCTGTCTCTATGCCAACATTGAGCTTTCAGATGCCCTACTTTACCACATTGAAAGCATTGACCAGTCTCTCTGGAAGTTCCTTGACAGAAGGGACCCTGACTTCCCATGTTGGGATCTTGGGGAGTCTGCATCATAGCCCGGCTATAAAAGGCATCTGTGCCCACTGTGGCACAGCATTTTATGAGCTCCTCTAAAGGAGCATCCTTGCATAGTCCTAGTATAATTCTTCTACAAACCTCATTAGCATTTTCTTTAGCAAGTTGCCTTATCAAAATGTATGTTACTATACTCTCACCATTAGTTCGTACAACAGCTGTCTGCAAATGTCCCACGAAATCAGCAAAGGGTTCCTTTGGCCCTTGTTATTTTTGTGAAGGCTTCACTCTTGTCGTTTTATTGGGGAGAGAAGCCCCTTGCTTTGATAGCAGCAGCAGCAATTTGCTCATATGCTGCTATGGGGTAATTAATCTGTACCGAAATTTCTGCATAAGAATCTACCCCTATTGGTCATAGGTGATTGGAGGATTAATTCCACTATGACTATTTTGTTGGGCTTGTATCTATAGTGCTCACTATATTAAGAAAGCCACAACAAGTTTTGTCCAGGTTCTAAGCATGTCCTTGCTATAGATTTCCAGTCCCTGGGGGTTAAGATTTTGTTAGAATCCTTACAAGCTGTTAAGTCATTAGAATTGATAGAGACAATAATTATCTAATTTAGCATGGTTCAGTATGATTGATCTGATCCTACAAGATGTTACAGGCCAGAACTTGAAACAAGGTACTAAGTGGAATTGATGGAAGCAATACTTATTGCTTGGGTTTGCACCTTTGAGAGTTCACACATTAGCTCACACATATTAGTTCACAAGTTTGGAAGATACACAAGTGTTCACAAGTATGGGAGATACACAAAGTTAGCTTTGTAACTTTGTGAATTCACACCTCCCATAATCCCACTCTCTCAGAGGAGGAGTCAACCTTTGAGAGATCATATATAAGAAGCTGACAGAGGCTCAGTCGGAAGTTCAGTTGAAAAGATTGAGAGGGGAGCGTCAGTTCAGTTCAGAAGAAGCCACAAGTCGGAGTTGAGCTAGAGCCAGAAGTCACTTTGGAAGATTGACAGATTGAGAGTTCAGTTCAGGAGATTGAGAAGTTAATCTGCAGTTGGGCAGAACCAAGATTCAAGAGAGAGGCTGAAGCTAGCAACAAGAGCTCTTAGAACCAAAGAAAGCTAAATGGGTTATTTTGGAAGAAACAATAAAGAACTACTTTAACACCTGGCTGCATTTGGAGTGATTATTACTCTGAACTGAAACTAAGGCTGCCTCCAGAAAACCTCCCCGAGAAACCTGCTCCCAGAGAGAACCATCATATATTATAATAAAGAAAAAGAACACCACAAGACTTCATAAGCCAAATTTTGTAATAACATCTTAACATAAGCTGACATAGCCCCATAAAGAGTGCAAGCCTTTTTCAGGTGTTTGAGGATTTCTATGTCAAAAGGAGTGTATCTTCTACTTTCTTGACCTGAAGAGTTAAACTGTTGAATCACAGGATACATTTCTATTCTCAAATCACATATATACTGTCCTTCTTCTGTGGCTTTAAGTACTGTCTTTTGCAATCTAGTCATAGGAGGGGATGATTGCTGGGGGGGAGGTGCTGGTGGTGTCACTGCCCCTCTTACTCCTCCTCCCCTTTCCATCCCAGAACGTAAAGTTAATTGGGGCATGGCAAGAACCAGTTCCCATTTAGGCGGGGTTGAAGCTGCCTTTTGAGATTGAGAATCACCATGCCCTTTACCATGCCCTTCATCCTCACTTAACTCCTCCTGCCCTCTGGTGATATTGTTTTTAATCTGTTCTTTGTCCTTCTCTTTTTCCTCACATTTCCTCATCTGGCTGTTCTGAAAATTTTTCTTTTTCCTATAACTTGCAGGATTCTTTAAGGCAATTGTATTATGTTGTATATATAGAATGTTTCCTTTGAAATTGAATGAGGACCTTTATCATTGTAGTATTCACATAGCTGATCTCCTACCAGCTTCCAATTATGTAGTCCTATCTCTTCTTCCTTTAAGAACCAAGGGGACGTGTGTTCTAATATATCCAAGAGTCTAGCAATCTACAACCAAGTTATAATTAAGTCTTGTCCCTTGATCAACTTAAGCATGCTTTCTATAGCACCCCTTCAGGGTGGGGGTGGGTGTGGGGCTGGGGCTGGGGCTGGGGAGAATATTTTCCTAATATCTGCCCCATTTCAGCTAGAAAAGGTTACTAGTTTAGCCCTTAACAAAGTAAGTTTCCTGTTTATATATTAAAATACTCACCTTATTTCCTGGTCACCGGGGACTTCTTCAGTGAAATTAGAGTCCTTGGTCCACACATTGGGCACCAAATGTGATGACCATGTTAATAGCCTGGATACCTTAGAATCAGCCGGAGTCAGGATAAGCAAAAGTCTTTAGTCTCTATTATTCTTGGTCTTTAGAGGTAGGATTGAATTGGATGGAAGCAGAATCTCCTCGACCTTCCTTCTTCATCTCCTTCCCAGAAGTGACCCTGGCTAGTCTTACTCTACTCCCTAGTCCCTCCTACAATTCTCTGTATACACCAATTATTGAGCCAGCACAGGATAATGGGAAGGGCCATTTTCCCAGCATATGCTTATAGATTATTGTCCAATTGGTAATTAACCTTAAATGTTTGGCTGTCCCACTTCTGTGCATCAACTCAAGAGTTTCAGCCCTTTACAGAAAAGACTTCAGAGTCTGCTCATTCAACCAGTACCCGAACCAAATCCCTTCTTTACAAATATATATATAATTTCCCTGACAATATCAAAGATTTCATAAACGATCGAGTTCCATACTATCATTGTTATTGTTGGATTGTGTGTGTGTGTGTGTGTGTGTGTGTGTGTGTGTGTGTGTGAGAGAGAGAGAGAGAGAGAGAGAGAGAGAGAGAGAGAGAGAAAGAGAGAGAGAGAGAGAGAGAGAGAGAAAGAGAGAGAGAGAGAAGAAAGAGAGAGAGAGGGGAGAGAGAGAGACAGAGACAGAGAGATGGAGGTTTTGGGTTGTTTTGTGTAAGGGAAGGGAGGGTGATTACCCTGGACCTGTGGTTTTTATCCAAATGAGTCATTGCTAGTGTAGAAACTGTGTAGACTAAAGCAGATCAGCAACTCTACTGAGACTTACTCTTAGAATATTGCCTAGGGACAAGGGTTGTGCCCATCATCACATAACTATTATATTTTAAAGGCAAGATGTGAACTCAAATGTTTGTGATTCTAAAGGTGTTCTATCCAATACACCATGCGGTATAATGCTACTCTTAACATACTCCACATTCCTTCTGAACTGGATTAATTATTTCTAGTGTCATCCTACCTTCTTCTGACCAATGTTTCAAATTGTTGAGGGATGAGACACCCTAACAGTGTTTGGGGGTCTCCAGACTGGTGTCACAGGTTTTGTGCAAGAATTCACAGCCCCAGTTTCCAAGTTGAGATTGGCAAAAGAGGGTGTATTGTTAATTCTGTGAGGTGCTCAGTGGGCTAAGATCCTGACTAGGAAAGTGGGAGAGAAGTGAGAGACAGTTTAATTTTATTTAGTTTTAGGTAGTCTGGGGCTAGAGATCAATCTTCAGATGAATCAGGGGTAGAGGGTGGTGATCAAGAGAGTAATCTCCAGGTGAATTAAGAATTAAGAATTCAGGATTTTTCTGAACCAGGCCTCCTACAAAGATCAGGGGACCAAAGAGTTCTATTATATCAAAACAACCTTCTGTTTCCCATCATTCATTCTTGCCATCTTCAAATTCCAGATCAGGCACCACCTATGAAATTTTCCCTGATTTCTACTTGTTGTAGTTATCACTTCCTCTTTGAATTTCTTAGTCTAATCTGCCTGACCCTACTTGTACTCTTCTTAAGTTCTAACTAGCAAAATCTAATTAATTCTAATTATCAAATTGCAGTTATTTGTGAATGCATTTCATCCTACTTACTAAATTTATAAGCTACTTGAGGGCAGGAATTAAATCTATTTTCATCTTAATATAAATACATATCCAATGTGCATGATACTTCAATATTCCAATGTTTCTGTGTTCTAGTGGACATCAGTATTCTTTTAAGTGATAGTGATAAAAATCTATTCATGACTGTGAATCTTACGCAATTCTTGTTCTTCCATATCCACAGCTACAACATGGGGAACCAAATGTGCTCAAGGATTTTCGTTCATTCATATTGTGCCACTGCCAATGGAGTATATGACCTACCTGCCAGTTATTTCTCGCTCTTATCTCAAAAGTAGGTCACCCCACCATGTTATAAAGAAAAAAATTAAAATTAAAGCAGGAAGATAAAAAAAGAGAAATAGATAATGCATCAGATTAAAAATCTAACCTGGCCTATTTAAATAAAGCATTCCCCAAAATGGAAAACACAGGATCAGAGAGCAACAATTTTAACAAGTTCCTATAGATACTTGACCAATGTAAATCATCATAGTAAAGAGACCAAAAGAGCTTAGAAACCACTTCTTTCAGCAAATACTCAATAGCCAAAAAGAAAAATAGAATATATAAAGGCAATGAAGGTTTAGAAGATAGTTCTAAAAAACCTAGAGAAAAGAAGGGGGAGCTAAAAAGCAGAAAGAATCAGTAAAGAGAAATATGTTTTAAAAAAAAAAAACTTGGTGAGAGATCTAAGTAATATGTGCTAAAAAAAAAAAAAAAAAGTTTACTGAATTGAATTTCTTTGAAGTGAATTGAAGATGAAGATGTAAAAAATTTTAGGTATGCCATAATCTCCTTTCTGAGCATGGGTCATTCAACAAAATGGCATTTTGTCTTTGAATCAGCTCATACTAACCCTGGCATGAAAGACTCTAGAGAAACAAAAGCCCTTAGCTAATAATATGCACCCCAAAGTAATTGAGTTGTCAGGGGCTAAACAGTGAAAGAAGAGAGTTCAATTAATATATCCATCCACTAGGAACCTTCTTAACTCTAATTCTCAGTCTGATTTAATCTTCCTAGCTTTCTCATACAAATGAATGCCTGTCAATAAAAGGCAGGGGAATTTGAACCTCCCAAGCATATGTGAAATTTACATTCAGGCTATTCCAAGCAGGTGTGTTTCAACCAAAAGACAGGTGAACCATCCTTCTTCATAAAACTACAAATAGCATGCTAATTGATGAATAATGCTAACTATTTTTTCCTGTTTGTGGAAATTGGGTTCTTATTTGTGTTGTATCATGTTGTTTTTTAGTCTTGTATGATTCTCCATGACCCCATATAAGGTTTTCTTGACAGAAATACTGTTATGGTTTGCCATTTCCTTCTTCAGCTTATTTTATAAAAGAAAAAACTGAAGCAAACTTGGTTAAGTGACTTGCCCAGGATGACATAACTAGTAAGTGTCTGAAGCCACATTTGAACTCACGTAGATGAATCTTTCTGACTCTAAAACTAATATTCTATCCACTGTACCACCTAACTACCCCATACTTTCTACTTTAGCTATCACAAACAAGCCATGAGAAATTGTTATATTTTCTTAAAAAAAAAAAAAAAAGAAATTATTATATTTTCTAATAATAGAAAGCAAGAATAAGTCATATCCTGTTCATCCTAATCGATAAACATATGGCATTGGGCTTTTTGTTTGGTAGAAATTAATAGAGTCCTAAAATGAACTGCTTTGAACACATAACCTGATCACATTGAAGGGAAGAACTGATTTGTCCAGTACCAATAGTTTTTGAGGTTTTTTAAAGGAAGCTCAACTGTCTCTGCCACTGATAATTGATATGTTATGGGCAGCAAATCCTAGTTGCAAATGATGTGTTTGAGATTTAGCACCAAATGATGTGATTAATGTAAGCTCCAAATATTGGGGTTCAGTCTCTTTGGCAAAAGAGAAGAGGTTACAAACTAATGAAGAAATACAATAGACACCAAGAATGGTAAATATAAAATACAGTTGGAAGAGCTTAGAATTAACAAGGAAAGGGTTTTAACAATTAACAATGGAAAGGACAAGTCCTGATAAAACTCAAAATTAACTAGAAGAAAGGTAATAATTCATGAAGTGGGAGCATGTTCATAACTGGTAGGCTAAGTCCATAAAGGAGTTTACCACCCTAAAAGAGTTAGCTATAAAAAGGAGAAAAACACCATAAGGCGAAGTGCCATGATAGTTACTATAACCCCAAAAGGGATTATAGATGGCAAAGATGGCATGGGCCATAGGCAGATTTATAGGAAAAATTTAATTTCAGGTGTTTGACATAAATTGGATTTCTGACTGGACACAGCAAGATGGGGCTACCCACGACCTCTACAGAGAGTAGGACTATAAAGTTAAATTTGTGTGGGATGGCAACCCTAACTCAAAATGATTACTCAGAGATTTCTAAAAGTGAAGATCAGAAGTTTTTATCAGAATCTCAAGAGAAGCAGGCTGTCCACTCACTGAGTTCTCAGAGAGAAGGCTAAGAAGTGATTTAAATAGTCAAAAAACACAGGAATCTGTGGCCTTCCCCTTATGTGTTAATTTTCACTGCCTGCTCAAGTAGCAGAGGTTTGCTAAATTCTAGTCAAGGCAATATAGTTGACTTGTTGCAGATGTGTTTGCCTAAATTTATTGTAGTCAACTTGTTACAATGTTTGCAAATGTTTGCTTGAGCTGATATGAGCACCCTATTGTAAAATAGAATTCCATCTTTCACAAACCCATCAAATCTTCATATACTAAAATTTAGGTTATAAATTCAATCTACTTTAGTTCATGATTTTATGAGAAACCATATAATCTCTCACAATAAGGAGATTTATTTAGAGGTAAGTCATTAATTAAGCCAGAGGGGTTAAAAGTTTCTAAAAAACTAAGGACACTTGGTTTACTTCAGGCTTTTTTCAATCAACAAATAGAGATAGTCAGTTTGGAGGCTTCTGCAATATTTCCAGGCCATTAAATAATTAGTCACATTCTTCTCTAAGCAGTTGAATAAAGGTCAAGGGGGTTATCTCTTAAATGTTTTCTGCTGGAAGAGCAAGTCTTTGCTCTTCTTCCCAGAACCTAATGATTAACAGATCCTTGGTGTTGAGTCTTGAATTACCAAAGGCTATTATTCTGAGAAGTCCTCAGTTTCCAGTTTCACTCAAACTGATCCTCATCAGTGCCCTTCTCTCCTTGCCTCAGGGAATAATTTTATTAGTCTATCAGACTCTCTCTGCCAACCCCAACTAATAACTCAGGACCAAAAGAATCTAAAACTTATTCCTTTCTCAGAAAGAAGAAAAGAAAAAAAATAAGATGAAGAACAGAAGGGAAGAAATTAAAAGAGGGAGAAAGAAACCAGTTCCTAAGTTATTTATAAGTTCTCTTTCTTCTAATTGTTCTCACTCCTCCCTCTTGTTTTTCCCAATCTACTCTAGCAAACATATAAGATGAGAAAAATGTAAAGTGAGAATCATTCAGACAGAAAAATGCACTGGACTTCTACTTTATACTCAATATTAGCTTGTGGCATTCTGGCATTCATCTCCTCATGCTTAAATGGACTTAATACTTTTAGAAATCTGAAGTATACTGAAAACAGTAACAAAATAACAGCATGGGCACTATGGAAAAGCTGAGAAATGTATACTAGCAATGTTGAGATTGATAAGGGGGACCCCAAAAGTCCCATACTGGTGTCGCAAGGTGTCTCAAAAGAATTTGCAGGCTTGAACCCATCTCCTAGTCAAGGGACAAAGATTTTATTAAAAGCAATATGACACCATTACTGATCAGACTGAATTCTAAGAACAAAATCTAGAATCTGGCAGAGATTGAAGCAAGGATATACACTTATACAGCTTTCAATCATAGATATGTTAATTCTATGACCCGAGGGTAAGGCTAGGAAGTAATCTCCAGATGAATTAAAAGTGCTCTTCAGATAGATTGGGTATGCTCAGTTTTCTGAGGCAGATTCCAAAGCCTGAGACCAAGGACTCATTAGACCAAGACCTGAGACCAAGGGCTCATTAGAACAGAAGCTCCAAGGTCAGGAGACCCCAAAATCACATTATATCATTATCAATACTTTCCACAAGGCCCTATAAATGGAATCATCACCCATCTCACTCTATAAAGGGTCTTAATATTGATAGTGTGAGAAATAACCTTCAGTGAAGTTTCCTCATTGCTATATTCTTATCTCTACAAACAAATGTATTTTTGTTTCCTGAGTAACTCATGATTTCCTGAAATGAGGTAATGTCAAAAGGGAGTCACTCCAGCCCTCTTCTAATTAAACACTTCCAACTTTGATGAAAGAAAATACACAAGGAGGTTTTGTAGAATGTAGTCTTTTGATAGGTTGTAGTTTAGCTATGAATAATTATGGTAATGAAGGATTGAAAATGTTTTGCTCCAATTGGTTAGTATTAGCAAGAAGATTGTGAGCTTGCTTCACTGACCAATGGTGAAGCAAAACAGATGATTTGGGATTGGATTAGGATTAGGACAAAAGAAGCCTACAAGCTTCCACATTGTGCACTCCCTGGCTGCTGCTGCCCAAGCAAGAGTTGTGCCTTTTCTTATGGGAAAGAATAGAGATTTTTTCTACTCTCCAACTTAGACTCCAGACTTTTGATGCTGGCAATGGTCATCTCACACTCTTAGGGAAAAAGCAAACAGAACTAAAGAGCTAGTCCATAAACCTGAGGCTATTGCACAATCATGCAATGACCCCACCTCCTCTTGTCTCCACTTCAAATATTTTACCCTCTTAAAGCTCATCTTCATAAATCTATCCTCAACCTTCTTTCCTAATCCAACTACCACCAATGCCATTGCCTTCTCCCTTTGTCATATCTTGCAGATCATTTTGTTTCTCAACTTTCTGATGTACTTATTGTATTATATATTATAACTCTCATTTATAATTATCTTTTGCATAACAGGGACATGTCATATCAATTTTGCATCTCCTCCAGCTCCTAGTACAGTGTTCTGAATACAATAGATGTTTAATAAATGTTTGTTGAATAAAAGAATGAATACTATCTTCCTCTCCGAGTCATGGACGCTCAAAAATATTTTTATGGGAAAAAGGTGGTAAGGAAAGGAGAAACACATCTTGGTTTGTTCCAGAAGTGGGTATCACTAGGCTAACTCAGTAATCATGTCTGCTTTGGCCAGAAACCCTGAGGGTCTTCCCCTTTCCAATTTATTTATTTAGTTAGTTTTTTTGTTTTTTTGTTTTTTGTTTTTTGTTTTTTTTTTTTTGACTAGGTGAAAGAGATTCCTTGCCTTAATTGTTAGGTAAATTGATTGCATTTCAATTGACTGCATCTGCATGTGAAGGAGTCAGGAATATGATCAAATAAGAGAGACAATATCCTTGATCCTTGGACTTGACATTATCTCTCTCTCCCTACTCATTTAATTAAGAAACCAAAAAAAGTTTAGGGTTTAAAAACTTGAAAACCCCAAATCAATTTGGCAATAATTAGACAATCATTTTGTTGTTGTTCATTTACATCTGACCCCATTTGGCTTTTCAAAGGCAAAGATATTGGAGGGGTTTGCTATTTCCTTTTCCAGTTCATCATAAGGAAACTGAAGCAAACAGGGTAAAGTGACTTGTCCAGGGTGACACAGCTAGTAAGTGGGTAAGGCCAAAGCTGAGCTCAGAAAGATTAGTTTTCCTAGCTTCAGGCCTAGCACTATGCACTATGCAGCCTAGCTTTCCAAATGATCATTTCTTGGCTAATAGTCTGTTGTACCATAGTCTCCTTGAGGTCCCCCTACCTCAGCTGCTCTGCCCCAGAACCCCTGGCTATAATAATTCCCTCTTAATGTTTGACGAGATAAAGGTCTACTTCAGTTGCTCTGCCCCAAAAACCCCAGGCTATAATCATTCCCTCTTAAATATTTGATGAGATAAAGGTCTTGTATCTTTACAAGATAAAGGTCTGTTATTAGAATATCAGTAACCTCTCCAGTACTTCCCTCCATTATGTTATTCTAAGCACCTCCCCAATTAGAGTATCCCCATCCGGGTACCTCCTCCCATTATGTCATTGATCTTGTGATTCTATAAAAAGTCTTCATGTAACGACACTGGGAGGGGGAATACTTTGAGACGAGAATCCTATCCAGTTAATTGATTTACTCTCCAATAAATTAATAATTAATTTGTTCTCTTAACATCTATTTTGTCTCAGTTTCGCCGGCATTACAAGTCTAGCTTTCAGAAATTTAAAAAAAAAAAAAATTGGGGACATATATGAAATGTTTACATAAACTAGGGTGAGGATTCTGACCAAACTGCTCAAGTTCTGAAATAGGAAGAGAACAAAGAAAAAGATTAAGTCTAAGGGAATTTGCTACTGGAGAAAGAAAATCTTATTTTTTTGTTCTAAAGAATTTGACTGTCTGGGGTTAAGAATCACCAAGGGAAGAAATGAGAGGCCTCAGAAGCTCAGACTGAGGTTATCTGTCTGAAGAAGCTGTTAGCTAAGTCTCCTGGGTCAAAAGCTTTCTTCATGAAATCTGTAGAAAGAGCTAGAGACTTCTACATGAGTCAAAATATTTAGGTGTGAGAAATGAGGGGTGAGAGATAGCCTAACAGCAATGGAATCCTCAGGCCTGTGTCACAGGTTTTTATGAAAGAATTCACAGTCCTGATCTGCAGGCCAGATTTTTTTGGGGAAAAAAAAAAAAAAAAAAAAAAAAGGTTTATTATACTGAGAAACGACTTCCCAGAGGGCTAGTTCCAAATTGGAATTTAGAATTTAGCAAAGGTAGATTTTTTTGGCATTGATGGGTTTACACTGAGAAACAATTTCCCAATGAGCCAAACCTTGACAGAAAATTAGCAAAGGTTTGGGGTACAGCTTTTGATTATATTAGGTTTCTATGGTTTGGGACCAGGGAGCCATTAGGGGCTAATTTTCAATTCAATAAAAGGTGATGATTGTTTTCTATTCCAAAGTGATTATCAGATCAATTGGAGGTGGACAATTCCCCTGGGAAACCAAGTAGCTTTCCCTAAGGAGATTCAGGAGGGTGAGGATCATTTTTAGGAATTTCCCCAGGCCAGGTGGCCCATCCTCCACAAAGATTAAGGAACATCATTCTATTACATCAAAAGGCCAAGAATTTCAGCTGGTGAGAAAGCTGGAAGCAATGGAAATTAAAGCTCAATCACATCCTACACATATAATAAGCCCAGCAGGTAAGTGAGACAGTAGATAAAGTTTAGGAAAAATGAAATTCTTTGTAGAGACATTACAATAGAGTGCTCATATAAGCTCAAGTAAGTCTTTGCAAACATTGCCTAAGTTTACTGTGGTTAGCTTGTTACAAACATATGTGCAAGAAGTCAACTATATTGCCTTAACTAGAATTTAGCAAACCTCTGCTACTTCCATCTGAGCAGTCAGTGAAAATTAACCAGGTGAGGGGAGGAGGATATGGGTCCCTGTGGTTTCTGACTATTTAAATTATCTCTTAGCCTTTGTAAAATCAGCCTCCTCTCTCTGAGATTCCAGTGAGTGGACTGCCTGCTTCTCGTGAGATTCTAATAAAGTTTCTGATCTTCACTTTGAGAAATCTCCGAGTAATCATTTTAATTAAAAAATTGTGTTGCCATTATACACAGTTTTCAACATTCACCCTTGCAAAATCTTGTGTTCCATATTTTTCTCCACCCCTCTTTTCACCTTCCCTCTTCCCTAGATAGCAAGTAATCCAAAATAAGTTAAATATGTGCAATTCTTCTAAACATATTTCCACATTTATCATGCTACACAAGAAAAATCAGATCAAAAAAGCAAAAAAAAATTAAAAGAAAAAAAGACAGCAAGAAAAACAACAAGAAAAGGTGAAAAATACTGTGTTGTGATCCACATTAGGTCCTCCTAATTTTCTTTCTAGATGCGGATGGTTCTCTCCATCACATCTATTTATTAGATTTCACCTGAATCATCTCACTGTTGAAAAGAATTACATCCATCAGAATTGATCATCATATAATCTTGCTGTTGCTATGTACAATGTTCTCCTGGTTCTGTTCACTTCACTTAGCATCCATTCATGTAAGTCTTACCAGGCTTTTCTGAAATCAGCCTGCTGATCATTTCTATAGAACAATACTATTCCATAACATTCATATACCATAACTTATTCAGCCATTCCCCAATAGACGGGCATCCACTCCACTTTCAGTTCTTTGCCACTACAAAAAGGACTGCTACAAACATTTTTTGCTCATGTGGGTCCTTTTCCCTTTTTTATGATCTCCTTGGGATACAGACCCTACTGTAGAAACACTGCTGGATCAAAGGATATACTCAGTTTGAGATCCCTTTGGGCATAGTTCCAAATTGCTCACCAGAATGGTTGAATCAGTTCACAACTCTACCAAGAATGAATTAATGTCCCAATTTTTCCATATCCCTTAAAGCATTTGTCAACATTTTTTTCCTGTCATTTTAGCCAATCTGAGAGGTTTGAAGTGGTACCTTTGAGTTGTCTTAATTTGCATTTCTCTAACTAATAATGATTTAAAGCATTTTTTCATATGACTAGAAATGGCTTTAATTTCTTTGTCTGAAAACTGTTCATATCCTTTGGCCATTTATCTTTTTGTATTATTATTATAGTTTTTTATTTACAAGATATATGCATGGGTAATGTTTCAGCATTGACAATTACAAAACCTTTTGTTCCATTTTAAATTTAATATAATCAAAATTATCCATTTTGCATTTCATAATGTTGTTCTTTGGCCATAAATTTCTTCCTTCACCACAGATCTGAGAGACAAACTATCCCTTGTTTTCCTAAATTGTTTATATTATCACTCTTTAAGTTTAAATCATGAGCCCAATAAATGTCTATTTTCTTCCTTCAATCTGAACAGCATCTGGCAATGAAAACACAAGATATAGGAACAATACAACATCTTTAAAAGATTGGATCATGGGCATGAAGCCCTATATACATGTTCCTTGACAAGCATATGTTCCTTACATGTTTTTCTTGTGGGTTTGTTCTTTCCACTTTGTATCTCTTGGAGAAGGCACCCCAGATTTATGAGGTAAATGCTTTCTTGCTACTTTTCTTAAGCCATTTCATTAAAAGCCATTGCTTTGAATTAATTGTATCCACTGGCTCACTATTAAATGTAAAAACATCAATAGAAGCTCTTGATATAAATTTATGAGTTGAAGTGGCCCTGGATTACCTGGAATCTGGAGTAACTATTTGTCAGGACCCCCAATTTTCAAGTATCTGCAGGTGCTGCAATGCATAAAATAAAGGCAAGCAATATAAAGTGCTATTAAATTAACTGTGGTTAAAAGTTTAGAAAAGAGGGAAACAGGATTGAATGCTTTATGGAGTATTCAAAATTAAATCTGATCTTGACTTTGAAGGATGTGTAGGATTTGTATACATGAAAAGATTTCAGGCAAAGGCAAGTCTGTCATGGTCCAATTCTGTTGAAAGGAAAAATACCCTCTGAACCTCTTCACCTCAAACTTAGCTTGCAGAGGACACCCTTTTTAAAAGGTTTCGAGGACTCAATTTCCCCTTGTCATCCATAATGCTGGATAACGCAACAGGATTTGTGACTCTTCAAAATCTATTAATATTGTTGTATTTATTATTCCCTAAGCACTGAAGTGCACTGAGACTAGCAGAAGAGAGGGACAGAATCCCTCCCAAAGTGGGCTTATAATAATCTTCCTATAAAATATCCATTTAAGAGTAACAGCATTGTCTCTTACTTTTTCGTGCAATACTGTAACTCTAGAGATTCATATATATTTTTCTTCATTATGTTTCATAATCTATACCTTCACTCTGTCCCCTAATATTAACATCTTATTTTTTCCCTTTTTTTTAGATCATAGCTTTTTATTTATCAAACATATGCATAGGCAATTTTTCAACACTGACCCTTGCAAAACCTTCTCTTCCAAATTTTCCCCTCTTTCCCCTCATCCCCTCCCCTCGATGGCAGATAGTCCAATACATGTTAAATATGTTAAAGTATATGTTAAATCCAACATATGTATACATATTTATATAGTTATCTTGCTGGACAAGAAAAATCAAATCAAGAAAGAAAAAAAAACCTGAGAAAGAAAACAAAAATGCAAGCAAACAACAGCAGAAAGAGTGAAAATACAATAGCATCTTATCTTAAGAAGATTCTGGAAATGCATTCTGGAGGGTTAACTTGGTAGAATCAAACCATCTGTAAGAACATTCAAGCTGTTGGTAGTGGCCCAGTTCATAAGATCAATGATGCAATGTGCCTAGAAATTGAGACCAAAAAAAATTTCCTCTGGACCTAAATTATTCTCTTTGCATTCATGCATCTCATTGTACCTAAATAAATAATAAGTCTCTTTATGTTGTATAGAAATAGTTGCAGTGTTTATATTCCTTATTATAGAATGGAACTAAAAACTAAAAGCACTTATAATAAAGTTAAAAAAAATACTTCCGTTATTTTTTAATCCTACAAACCCTAGTGTTAGATTTAGTATTAATTCCATATTATAGATAAAAAGACAAAATGACTGATCCAAAAATCACAGTAGAGCTTGAATATTAAGTACACTAACTTGCAAATTAGCCCTTTCCCTCTGAATTATTATATCTTCCACTGTCAGAATTTTAATTCTGATTTTTCCAATAAGCAACAACATTTGCCTCTCTAAAGATAAGAATACTGTTAGGAAGATAATTAGGGAGTCTCATTATCCCAAGCTGTCTTCATTGCAGGTCAAGTACCATGTCTTCCAAAATCCTTTGCTAATTTCATACCTCCACACCCCCAAGCTGTGAGTGTCCCATCCCTCTTGAAATTATTTTTAGTAACTCTGTAAATACGTGGTGTTTACTTATGTGTGTACAAGATGAGCTTTTTATATGAGCTATTTTAAGAGCATGGACTTCTTTTTCTCTCTGTCTTTGTATTCCCAGTCCTTTGCACAGTACATTAAACATAATACATCTTTGATGAATTGAATTAAGTTGAATCAACATTACTTTATTTAAATTTTTCTATCAGATTTAAATATCAAAAAAGGGAGGAAAAGGAGAGATTATTCCCAATATATTTTTTGGCTTTATTTTCATTTTGGTGATTACTGCTTACAAACTTGATCTCTGGGCTATTTCAGTCATTTGTTGAATATTTATATTAGAAAGAAATTGGACTTCTAAAATACTATCCTTTGTATAGATTTTGTGACAGAGCTCAAAGTAGAGAGATTTTTTTTTTTATTTACTTTGCTAATAATTGGGATGGTTTCAGCATCAAATTCTTGACCTCCTAGCTAAATTACGACATGACAATCAAGGGCTACATATAAGCTTATTAGCAAAACATTATTAAGGATATGAGCAACAAGATGAAGGACTAAATGTTTTCTCTAATTTCCATAACCTCTTAAACCCTTCTGAAACAGAAATCATATGTCAAAAATAAAGCAATTTTAGTTGAATCTGTGGTCTAAGATACTCAGATCAACAACAAAAGTTTTAAAAAGGAAACCCTTTACAATGAATGCAGTGGCAAAAAATGCCTAGAGGGAAGAATCTAAAATGGATACTCTGAATTTTTGATTCCCTGAGAGAAAAAAGAAAATATGGAAAGGTCTGCATGAGCTAACACTGAGCAAAGTAAGAAAAACCATGAAAATAATGTACACTGTAACTACAATGTAAATGAAAAGAACTACACATCAAAAAATCAAAAGTAAATGAGACAAAATTATAATGACCAAGCTGGATTTAATTGAAAAGATAGGAGAGGAGATCCTTTCCAACCCACTCCTTCATGGACCTAGGAGGTCCACAGATCACTTCCCTAATTTGGCATTCCATTTCTTTTCTCAGGTAGGTGATGCTGTCTCCTATACTTATTATACTCTTCCTCTTCAACTGTGTCTCTCAGATTATCTAATTTTCTTCAATTTGTGACACAGGTATAATTTCCTCTGTGAAGCCTTCCCTGATTCCACCAATGGATCATGTTCTTTCTATTATCAAATTACCTTATATCAACCTTTCTGTGCATGTCTATGCCCCAAGTACAATGTAAGTTTTTTAAAGGCTAGGATTATTTTGTTTTTGTTTCTAGAGTCCCCAGAACCTAGCCCAGATCTTTTATACACAGTAAGGACTAAATAAACTTGTATTTTATTTCTCTTTTCTCTGCAAAGAATAATGACATTAATGTGGGAAATAATAGAATAAACAAGACTAATGGAAGGTTGATACTTAAGACAAGTAAGATGATAATAAGAGGGCACTGAGCTGCCCTTGATGAATTCAAGTCATTTGACACAGATGGATTCTATTCTCAGGGACTGGAAAAACTGGAAGATATAACTGCCTAGAAACCATTCATGATATCTTAATATCCTCCTGATTTTCAAAAAAAGGGGAAAAAATACACATGTATACTATAGGACTATACATTTGATTTCAATCCTTGTAAAAATTCTAGAAGGAATCAATAAATATAGGATTGGTGAATATCCACAAAGAAAAGTAGTGATTCCAACTCATTTCCTTTTTTTGATAAGATTATTAAACAATTAAATAAGGGGACACCATGGGTATACTTTACTTAGATCTTTTGATCTTAGAACTTTTGATAAAGTATCTCATACTATTCTTGGGAAGATATAAATTTTACAATAAAACAATGAGATAGATTCAGAACCAGTTGGATGGTCATACTTTAAAAATAGTTGTTAATGGCTCAGTGACAGGAAGACTCCATCAGGGTAACTCAATATAGTAAGGGGACTCCTATGGGAAACTCCAGGAATTTGAATGTAGTACTCTGCTGCCTACCATTTTTATCAATGACTTAAATAAAGATTGTATGTTCACCATATTTGCAGAGTGACAAAAAAACTAGGAGGTTTAGTTAACATACTTGATGATTGAGTTGGAATTCAAATGGATCTTGACAGGGTAGAGCATAGGGTTAAATTTAAGAAGATGAAACTTCAAAATGTAAAATCTTACACTTGGGTAGCTCAAAAAAAGTCAATTTCACAAATATTAAATGGAGAAGTATGTCTAGATAGCAACTGATCTGAAAAGGATGAAGTGTGTGTGAGAGAAGGATTAGAAAGATGGAGTATAGTTTGTAAGCGCAATATGAGTTATCAGTGTGAGACAGTAACTAAAAATGTAATGTGATTTTGGCTACATTAAAAGTGTATGGCTTCCAGGAATAGGGAAATGATCATTCCATTGTCAGATCTATCAAATCTGATCACGTGTAGTATCACGTTCAGTATTGCACCATTGTTTAAGAAGGACATTGATGAGGTGGAAAGCGTTTGAGAGATTGTGAAGGATCTTGAGTTCATCACCTGAAGGAACAAAATTGATGAAAAGAAAATTCAGGGGTGGCTATGATACCTGTGTTTAAGATATGAAGGGTTGTCATGTGATCATTCCATTTGGTCCCAGAAAGGAATTAGGAGCAATGAGTAGAAGCTGCAAAGAAAACAATTTAGGCTAAATGTCAGGATAAAAGTTCCTAACAATTAGAGCTGTCCCAAAACAAAATGATTAACTAAAAAAAACTGTGAGTTCCCCCACCTTAGAAGCCTCCAAGCAAAGATTGTGGTAAGTATGCTATAGCAGAACTCCCTTTCATATATGTATTCAGCATACAGCTCATAAATTCAGTGATTCCATAAAAACTTATTTAATTAAGCTGTTTACTTTGCATCTGAATCTGGAAGAAAGGCAAAAAAACAAAATAAAAAAAAATAAATAAAACAGATCTGCCAATGTTTCTCATGTATAACATTGGTTTAACAGCCATGTTTGGACTCTAATTCAATTCAACAAGCATCACATCTGTTTCTAGGATAAGGAAGTCAAAATAACACTTAATAAATGTGGAATAGAAGTAGCTGAAACAGAATAAATATGTATAAAAGAAATCCATGTTAGATGTTACTCAATGTTAAAGTTATTCAGATATCACTTCAAAATAGATCAAAGATGGAAAAATTTCAAAAGAATGAAAATAGCCTTAATATGTTATTAAAAAAACAAAAAACTAGAACATCAGCAGTCACTGACTCCTATGCCTATTTTCTTGTTTATATAAAATATTTACAAGAAAGTTATGTTTAAAGAAAGGAGAATATGATACCCCACCTCAACACAATTTATATAGTCATAGAATTTAGTCACAGTTAATTTAATGTAGCAACAAAGTATTTAACTGCAAAGTTGTGGCCATATTCAGGGATCCTTTTATGAAATAGGAATCTCTTTCTTTTAAGGAATTAAAATAACCAACTTCATTGGGAAAGCAAAAAAAAATGGACATATCTTTGCAGGACTTTAAACAGCAAAGGCAAGGAGAGAAAGTGTGAGGAAATGGAAGTTCAAGAGTGCTTTGTGGAGATGATGCTCACTGACAGTAGGGAATGAGATGTAGCTCTTCCTCCATCCCCCAATATCCACATCAATTGGTCTGAGGATGACATCCTATTTAGCCTTTCAAGAGCTCATCAGTTCAAGAATTGAAAGTACAATTGAGAGACATACACTCCAGCCAAAGTTGCCTACAGAAAGACAGTCACTCAAGGGAAGAAATACTTTTGAGAAACAGAAGCCCGAAAGAGAATAAAGCTAGCTATGGACATAATAGAGAGCTGCACCTGGCAACAAAGAGTCAAACCGTAGGGAGAAATAGGTCTTTGTAATCCAGCTGAGCAATCTGCCCAGCAGAGATGCTTTTGCCCAAAGGAAACAACCTAAAAACTCTATTAAGAGGAATTCCACATATTCTTGATATGTATATTTGACTATTATTGTACTCTTAAGTGTAAACCTATTCTTAATATGGATATAAGGTATATTTTTGGGAGAGTGAATTTTAAGCTTATGTGGGAAATATTATACTAAGCCATCCTAAAAGGATAAGGAACTAAGTCTGACTGAAAGTCAGTTACCTTCAGGCAAAAAAAAAAAAAAAAAAAAAAAAAAAAAGAAAAAATACCCTGGGTAAAGATTCCTCCAGGAATATACAATATATAAGTTACCTGGAATATCTCCAGGAATTTTGGCAATACAGAGGGCATCTAGATAATCCAATAGGAGGGTATCCTGCAATATGCACATCATCAAGCATTTCTCCATTGGACCATAGAATATTCCAAAGGGATTTCCTTGATTAGGACAAGCAGGCTTACATAAGAAGAAAATTGCTCCAGAGGCATAGAGTACCCCAAAACAGGTTAAATACTTGGGAGGATGTTTAATTATTCATGGTTGCTAGGCCAGTAGGCAATGGCATGTAAGATTTCAGATCAAATTTCTGAATTCATGTCATGATAATGTAAGTTATCCAGATCTGCTTCAAAGCTTTAAAAAAAAAAAAAAAAAAACATGGATGAGTCTCCACAATATGTTTTAGGTGAATTGTTATGCACCAGTATTCTCTGGATACAAAATCCATGGACGTATATTCTTAAAGTATTCAACCAAATAAAAATAATATCAAGGAAACTAGTCTAATCTCTAAAGGAAATATACCCAAAAAAAAAAAAAAAAACCCTCTTCCATTGCAATTTAAAAAAAAGAAAGAAAAAAAGAAATTTAAATTTAAAGCCCCCAAATGTAGTAACTCCTTTGAGTTACTTCCCCAATTGTATACACTCACAGGTTGGATCTCCAAAGAACAGTTGCTATCTTGAGTTCAAGGGTGTGCCTCCATAAGGTTATCCTTCTATAACTATAGCTTCTGGGTTCCCACCATAATGCTTATCATTAACAATAAGGCATTAGACAAAATTAATACTTAGAAAAGGCATTTGTTCCATTGTCACCATAAAACAATAGCTATCAAATATTTTCCCCAAAAAATGTGGAGTGCATATTTTTAGAAACATACACAATTTCTGTAATTTATTTTCCTGTCGGCTTCTTATTCTATACTTTAATTCAATTTAACAAATATTTTAAACACCTACAAGCAAGCCACTGCATTAGCCAGCCATTTCCTAACACATCAGTCATCTCCTGACAGTTGGATATTCAGAATAAGACATACTTTTGACTGTGGTCAATAGAGGAATTGGTTTTTCTGAACCATATGTATTTATTATAAGGGTTTTCTTTTTCTTGTCTTTCTTTTTTTTTTCCTTTTTGTTGTTGTTGTTGTGGTGGTGGTGGATGGTGTAAAAAAGGGGAAGAAGTAGTAGGAAGGATACTTATAAAAACAAATAATTTTATTTTTTAAATTTTTTTAAATAACTTTTTATTGACAGTAAAAACAAATAATTTTAAAAGAAAGTTTCCTTATCCGTAAAATGAGGATAATAATAGAACCTGCTTGAGAGGATTGAAATAAGGACAAAAAAAAAAAAAAAGGATAATGTCTATAAAATTCTTTCTAAACATTAAGAATTATATAAATGTAAGTCATCATTTATAATTCTAAGTTCAATGCCACTGCCTATACCAAAGAAATGCATATTGATATAAAACTGGCTTGTATAAAATCTGAATGCAGGCTATAATTAATGCTATTTCTCTGTCTCCCTCTGTCTTTCTCTCCTTTTTTTTGAATCTGTCTCTGTATGTGTGTATGTGTGTTTGTGTGTGTGTGTGTGTGTGTGTGTGTATGTGCAGGTGCACCTGTAACATTCCTAAAGTGCTACCTGGGGTACAGAGAGATTAAGTTAAATACCCATAAGCCATACAATTTGCATGTGTCAGAGACAATTTTAACTCATATCTTTCTGATTCCAAGAATGGCCCTCACTCTACTACAACACATTTCATCTGGAATTGGTAGTTAATGAGAATTGTTGCTCATGAGTAAACTAGACACAACTCCAACCACAAAATTGTATAAATATATGTATGAAATACAGGAATATTTTCTAAACTTACTATTTAGCATTTATATAACCATTCTCACCTTCAAAGAATTTTAGTTTACTTCCAAACAAAATCTATTAAAGAAATATTGATGTGCGGGTTACCAAATAAAAGGAATTAAATTGCCAGAACCTTTATTGGCCTTTATCTAAAATTCTAGTAGGCTTAGATATTTTCAGTGTGACCTGAAAATTTCCCTAGAGGATGATTTATGGGAGCTGACCTAATTTTTGGGAAAATTCCTCTTACACTTACAAATGTTCTCATCCTTGATTTCCCCCACTTCCTATTTTCCTTCACTTTTTAGCAATTCCCTTCTGCTCTGTTTGATTTATAATTTGTCAAATCTATTTAAAATTTTTTTTGTCCTTTAACTCATCTTAGGGTATGGGTAGCATAAACAAATATGGAATTTAAAAGTATACTTCTTGTTGCTAGAAGAGCAATGCCGTTCAGGCTGACAGAAAAGATGGAGAGTCAGCAGTCTGTATTCAAAAGACAATGGTTTGTTAAGAGAAATTAGCTTAATTCTTTATTTTTAATATGCAATTTTGCTTTTCAATTCAAATCAGAAATGTTTGTTGAATGTGACTAAACTGAGTTGAATTCTTTACATTTCACAAAATCAGAAAATTTTTAATTTGAAAAAGAGCATAGAAGCATCTATCCAGACTTTACCAAAGCAAGAATCACTGTACAACCTCTCTAACAAGTAATTTTACAACTTTTACTCAAAGACTTCCAGTGAGAAAGAAATCACTAAGTGGTAAAGAAGAAAATTTTTCTTTTGGACAGCTCTAATGATTAGAAATTGTTTCCATACTTTAATACTAAATTTGTCTCTGTTGTTCCCACTCATTGCTTCTACTTTGGCTTTCTGGTGTCAGGCAGAATAAATATAATTTTTCTTCCACTTGAAGACCCTCAGGTTTAAAGAGGGGCAGCTCAATAATGCAATAGATAGAGCACTGGGCTAGGAATCAAAAAAGACTTATCTTCATGAGTTCATATCCAGCCTCAGATACTTACTAGCTGGGTAACCTTGGACAAGTCACTTAACCCTATTTGCCTCAGTTTCCACATCTGTAAAATGAGCCAGAGAAGAAAATGGCAAACTTTTCCAGTATCTTTGTCAAGAAAATCTCAAAAGGGATCATGAAGAGTTGGAAAAACTGAACAGCATACTTTTTTCCCTTCCACATATTCTATAATTATTCACTTTAACCTACTTGCTAATTTTTGAACAGGATAGTTCATTTTCAACTCTGTGCTTTTGTATGGACTATCTCCCATATCTGGAATGTTCTACCTCTTCCTCATGGCTTCCTAGACTCAGATTTAAGACTTAGCTCCAGTTCTACATTCCATGTTCCATGTTCTATAAGAGGTCTTGCCCAGTCCTCCCCACTGCTAGTGCTTTCCTTCTGAGATTATCTTCCATTTATATTGTCTATATCTGTTATGTCTTCTCCATTAGAATGAACTCCCTGAAGACAGGGACTGTGTTTTTTTTGCCTTTTTTTGTAGCCCTCGTACACTTGGAATATACAAAACTTTAATAAATCTTTGTTGACTGACATTTTTCACTAGTAATTTGGTCATTTATAGCAAATGATCTGGTTCTATTATCCAATATTTTCTATTCCCATTATTATTGTTCATTTGTTTCAGTTATGTTCAACTCTTCATGACCCTATTTGGGATTTTCTTTCTTTAACAAAGTTGTTGAAATAGTCTGCCATTTCCTTTTCCACATCATTTTACAGATAAGGAAACTGAGGAAAACAGGGTTAAGTGACTTGCCCAGGATCACAAAGTAAGGCTTTGAGGCCACATTGGAACTCAAGTTTTTCTGACTCCAGTTCTGAAGCTATACCACAATACTAGCTAGCTGCCCCCCCCCAATTCCCATTTTTACTACCCTAATTCAGACCTTTATTAATGCTTTTCAGGAGATTTTTATCCAAGAAATAAAGCCACGATTAAAATTCTTATAGGTCAGTAGGGGTAAACCTATTATGAAAGTAATATATATATGGTGATATGTAAGTATAGATATTTACTTTTTTTTTTACTTAAATCTTTAGTTCTCAAGACCATCTATGTGCTTCTCTTTACATAAAACCATCCATTCACAATGTTAACAAATTTAGATATTAAACACAGTAATTAAGATAGGAATAAGAAAATGCTAATACTACTACTAATAATATTAAAGGGGTATATGTAAAGCAAATTTAGAAATAATAAACACATTACAATACATGGGTAAAACCTCAGTCACCCTTTCTCATGAATGCACTCAGAATCTATAAGGAAAAGTAGGCACATAATTATAGAAACTTGGCACAGAAATAAATGAAGCCTATGTGCTCTATAGACTATAAGATTTATTATCATTGATCCATTCAGGAACATCTGTACTATAATTCCCTGCTAACTATTTTATATGTACTATATATGTATATAAAAATGTGTGTATATGTATATATGTACATACATATATGTGTGTGCGTATACATGTGTGTATACGCATATACATATATGAATAATTGTCGAATAGTATTTTATTTTTCCACATACATGCAAAGATAGTTTTCAACATTCACCTTTGCAAAACCTTGTGTTTCAAAATTTCTCCCTCTCTTCCCCTTTCCCCTGCCCAAGACATAAAGCAATCCAATATAAGTTAAACTTGTGCAATTCTGAACATATTTCCATATTTGTCATCCTGTACCAAAAAAAAATCAGATCAAGAGGAAAGAAAAACATAAGAAAGAAAAGCAAACAAACAAAAAGGTGAAAATACTATGCTTTAATCCAAATTCAGTCTCCATAGCTCTCTCTCTGCATGCAGATGATACTTCCATCCCAAGTCTAATTGAATTGCCTTTTATCACCTCAAGGTCCATCACATTTGGTCAGCACATAATCTTGTTGTTAATATGTACAATTTTATCTTTACTTATTTCACTTAGCCTCAGTTCATGTAAGTCCAGGTTTTTCTGAAATCAGTCTGCTCATCATTTCTTATAGAACAATAATATTATTCCATTATATCCATGTATTATATCCATTTATTTAGCCATTCCCCAACTGATGGGCATCCATTCTCTTTCCAGTTCCTTACCACCACAAAAAGAGCTGTGATAAACTTTTCTGCAATGTGCATTTTATCTTTTTTATGATCTCTTTGGGATACAGAACCAGTAGTGACACTACTGGATCAAAGGGTTTGCACTAAGTAAATCTTCTTTTCTTCTAGTAGCAAACCAATAAAGCATTTATTTGCAAGTTCTTTAAATTATAGTTGTCTTTTAAAGGACATTGAAAAAGTATTATGTTCTTAATTTAACTAATAGTTTCATTTAAGCAAGAGATCTAAAAGTTTTTCAAGCAGGCTCTCTTTGGACAACACAAACATGGCAAGAAGTTACCTATTCACCAGGATACTACTGCTCCAATCATTGGTAGAAAAACAAGTCAGGTTTATTCTCTAGGCAGAGAAACAAGGCCAGCCAGCTTTTTACTCATTGGGATATTGCACAGGTCATTCATTTTTTTAGCAAAGAAAGCTCTCAGCAAAACAGATGCAAATCTTGTCTTTCCCTCCCTGCTTTTCTGTCTCAAATCATAGGTGACAAGAGAAACTTGACCTTTCTCAAACTCTATGTGATATTAAAAGTCAAAACAGCAGATACTAAACTTTAACACTGAAGCTTTTGTCCAGTGGGATTGAACCTTTCCAGCCAGAGTCTCATTTCTTTTGATTACTCTGGCTGATGGTTCTTCATATAGCTCTAACAGAGCTGTCCTTTGACACTGCTATTTTTTTTTGTCTTCAATCTTCACTTGCCAGACTCTTCAATCATCACTTGCAACTTTCACTGGATTAAATCAGAACCTGTTGGTATTGACTGACTTACTTTCACTTATGAGATAAAAACTCACAAATCTTCCTTACAAAATCAATAGTTTGCATTTAATCATCTGCAGATCTCCAATCATACAAATACCTGATTCTTTTCTGTTGTGAGTTTTAGCATCTTAAACCTTAAAATGGTTACATGGCAATGAGCTAGAAACCCATAATGCCCTATAATTCCAGCCATTCCAAAATCTTTAAAAAGGTCTAACAGGCTGTGTTTCTGAAAACTATGTGCATGTTTTATCAATATTCTTCCTCTGACCCTTTAAACCATGATATTATTCACATATAAAAGAACCATTCTCCTAAAGGTGATTTAAGCCTTTATATATATGCCACAATTCATCTTCTGCAGATTTTCAATGAAAATATTAATAGTCTATTTGAAAATTAAGCTTTACATAGACTTTAACAGTTTAAGTTGAGTCAAAGTTCTTTTCCTAATGCAATCAGGTACCAAACTATTTCTTAGAAAGATTCAATATATTACTTCCTTTATCTTTTTTTATTTAAAGGGACCTTATGTATATAATATGCAGGTAATAAATACAGCAGTTGAGGGGACCAGGAAAGACTTTATGTAGGTCTCTCCTAAATCTGGTCTCAAAGAAAAAGAGGGAATCTACAATGCAGAGATCAAAAGGAGATCAATACAGGTTTGAGGGACATCACATGCAAAGTCACGAAGATGGCATGTTCATACATCAGTGAAAAAAGAAAAGACCCATATGACTGTGATGTGGACTTTAAATCAGTTTATTCTCTTCCCTTATCAGGAAGGAGTCCAATTATCAGGCACCCCAGACTGTTCCATTCGTACAGAATAATTGTAAGGGTAGAACTCTTTATCAGCCACTATAGTCTATCCCTCCAACCTCAGAGCAGGTTTAAATAACTTTTCAGATCTTGATTAGCATATCTTTAGACAGGTCTGGCAGGTGGATTCCACCTGGCTCTTCCTTGATCCCTCCCTCTAAGCTATCAAACTCCTTCCTAGTTCCTCCCCTTAATGCATAAATTCTGCCTCTGCTTCCCTGAGATCTTAAAATCTGTGTGCCCCAAAATGCAAACTGCTCATTCATTCATGACTTTGCATTGCAATTGCTTGAGCTTGTGACACTTTTTTCATGTAAATAAAATAGCACCTCTTTGTAATCTGTGATAGATGTCTAACTTCAGGTTGATTGAACTGTAGCCAAATCTCTATTATGCTATTTTTATATTCTTTATATTCTTTACAATTATTCTTTCCCAAATTTATTACTCTCCCAAACCTATTTCTTTTTACCATTCCCGGTGCTCTTTTACTTCACCAACTAGATTGCAAAATGGGAAGGGTTGTAATGTACAATAAGTTTGCATAAGATCAATCTAGGTCAGGTTATTCAGAATTTTAAAAACTAAGTGGAGAAGTTTACATTTGATCCTAGAGGATGGAGTGGCTGGAGTTTATTAAATCCAGGATCATCTCCAATCATCTTGTTCTATATCTGGCCACTGGACCCAGATGGCTCTGGAGGGGAAAATGAGATAGATGACCTTGCACAGCCCTACCTCATTTAAATTCAATTCACTTGCATGTCATGGCAACAACATGTCATGGTCCTCTTCAAGAATGAAAGACAAATATCAACAACAAAATAGAGGAATGGCATGGTCATATCTGTGTTTAAGGCTAAGAGGTATACAACTGAAAATCTGCTATTATATGTAAGATTTTTTAAGGTTAAGGCTAATGTTAACTTACATAAAACTTAATGTTCAACAAACACTGCATTTGCAGACAACCTTAGGGGAAGGGACACTATTTTGTTTGTTCTAAACCAACAGCACCTAAGAAGATATTATATTACTATACTTGTATTTCAACTTTATTGTATTTGACTGTAACATTAAAAATTGAAACCAAAAAACCATTAAAAAACATTTTTAAAAAAGAAAGAAAAAAAAAGCGTAGGTAGTATGGAAAAAGAGTGCTGGACCTAGAGTCAGGTTCAAATCCACCCATAGATAATTATTAACTGAGTGATTTGGGGCAAGTCATTTAACTTCTGTCTCAGATTCCTAATCTTTAAAATGGGGATAATAATAGTACCATCTGTCTTCCAGGTAGTTGTGAGGATCAAATTAGATAATTTTAAAGTGCTTATCACAGTGGCACATGGTAAGTGCCATATAAAAGCAATTATTTTTATAATTATAACATATCCAAGTCATCAAAGTGTTTCACTCTTTTCCATATTATTCCCATGTGTTCCTGATTCTGTGTCTTGATCGCCCAGTTCTTTCCATATTTAATACCTTTCTGCCTTATTCATGGCTATTGAAATTCTACTACCTTTCTTTCTCCAAGCCAAACTTAATTATTGTTAAGCTTTTCTCTCTGCTTTTTCTGAATCTCTTCCTGATCCTGCCCAGTGAAAAATAATTTCTCATTCTTTGAATTTATAGCACTTTGTACATCTTTTATGGCACCTGCTGTCAGTACCATCTTTTGCCCAAAATTATCATGTATAAACTAATTTGTTTAAATTATGTCCCTTTCCCCCCATGCCTCCACCAGTGGAATGTAATCTTCTTGAGGTTAAGAACCATTTTTCTTTTTGTGTTTGTATCCCCAGAGCCTTGCAAATAATAAACTTAGTAAAGGCTTATTTGACTCAATTGAAAGGTTATCACTTCTGCTTTGCAGAATAATGATATGTTAGGTGGTGCAGTGTATAGAGTGCCAAGCTTGGAATTTGAAAGTCTCCTCTTTCTTAAGTTCAAATCTAGCTTCAGACATTTACTAGTTTTGTGACCCTGAGAAAAGTCACTTTGCCTCAGTTTCCTCATCTGTAAAATGAGGTGGAGACGGAAATGGCAAACCACTATGGTATCTTTGCCAAGAAAACCCCAAATGGGGTCATGAAGACTTGGACATGATTGAAAAACGAATGAACAATCTTAGTAGTGTGATCTAGGAGAAGAAAATACTGGTTCCAAATTATATGTTTGGAGTTCTGTGATGTGAATAATTCACAATGGCCATTGTCTTTGGCAAAAGATAGGTTTGTTTAGGAGAAAAGTTTACAGACAAAATGAAGAAAGATATAATAGGCACTGGGAAGTGTAAATATGAAAAAGAGTTGGAATAGCATTATAGTTAGCAAGAAAAGAAGTTTTAACAATTAATGATGGAAAAAGCCAAGTTTCCTAGTGGAAGTCACAATTTTTCAGGAGAAAGGGAACACTCACCCCATAAGGCTGGAGTTTGTCCTTAGCTGACAGACTAAATAGCAAAATCTTATAGAAGGAGAAAGACACCATCAGGCATGGTGAGGGGTTGAGACACTGTGAGGCAGAGTGATGGTGTGATATAATCCCAAGAGGGATTCAATGAGCTATGGACAGGTTTATAGAGAGAATTTAACCTCAGGAGTTTCACATAACTAAGATTTCTGACCACATGTAGCCCCAAGGTAGGGCTATCCAGAACCTCCAGAGAGGGTGGTATCACAAGGTTAAACTGGTTCCATCAGTGCTCTTCCCTGTTTGCCCCAGGAAACCATTCCATAAATGCTTGCCAACTTCTCTGCTAACCTCACCCAGTTACTAAGGACCTCATCATTTGCTGTCTTATACTCCTTGAAAACTGGGTCTATGTTGTCTTCATTTTTTTTATGTTTCATGCCTCGACCATAATTCATGCACACTAGCGGTGCTCAATAAATGTTCATTGAATGATTTAGAGATCATGGTTGACCTTCAAGAGTATAATGAGGAAATTAAGTTATGGGGAAGAAATCCGGGCTGTAGTGAATTAAGAATAGAATAGATAGATGGCATAAGTTTTATTGATTCTATCTCCACATCATCTGTCATAGTCATTTCCTTCTCCCTACTCATGTGGCCACCACCTTGGGTCATACTCTCATTATCTGTTACCTAGAGTCAGACTGAAGAGGGGACCCCAACTAGTATAATAGCTTCCTACCTGATCACCTAGTATCAAATAATTCCTTTCTACACACCACTGCCAAATGATTTTCAAAAAACATAGGACTGACCATCTCACTCCTTTATTCAATAAATGGTTCCATATTACCTTTCAGATCAAATCTTCTATTTGGCATTTAATTCCATCATTAATGATTAAAACTTCTTTCCTTGCTAACTATATGCTATTCCAACCCTGTTTCATATATACACTTCCCAGTGCCTATTGTATCTCTTCATTTTGTTAGTAACTTTTCTCCTAAACAAACCTACCTTTTGCCAAAGAGAATGGCCATTGTGAATTATTCACATGACAGAACCCCAAGGTTAAGGACCTTCACAATCATTCCTTTGTGCATTTTATAATTCAATCAAACTTGCTTCTTACTGTTCCTCAAATACAATATTCTTTCTTCCATCTCTAAGCCTTGAGACTCTAAGCTGCTCTCTATGCCTGTAATGCATATCCCCCCCCACACACACACATTCTTTCTCCCTCTCCCCCCTCTGTGCCCCTCTCTCTTCTTTTCTCTTCTCTCCCTCTCCCTTTCTCCTTCCCTCTCTTTTTCTTCCCTCTCCCTTCTTCCCTCTTCTATCTCTTTCCCTTCCTCCCATTTCTCTCTCCTTTTTCTTTACTCTTTCTCTCTCTCTCTCTCTCTCTCTCTCTCTCTCTCTCTCTCTCTCTCTCTCTCCCTCTCTCTCTCTTTCTCTCTCTCTCTCTCTTTTTCCCTTAGGATCTTTAGGTTCCTTCAAAATCCTGCTCAAGCATCCCCTTTCTTAGCTATTGTCAGTCATTTTCATTCATTACTGACTCTTCCTGGTTCCATTTGAGGTTTTCTTGGCAGAGATAATGGAGTGCTTTGTCATTTCCTTCTCCAGCTCATTTTACAAATGAGAAAACCGAGGCAAATAGGGTTAAATGGGGTCACACAACAAGTAAGTATCTCGTTGATTTTGTATGTGCCTATGTATATATACGTTGTCTCTTCTAATAGACTATAATGTCTTTGAGGGCAGGAATTATTTCGTTCTTGTTTTTGTATCCTGTGTAGCTAGTACTAATACCTGGCACATAGCAAATGCTTAATAAATGTCATGCTTGCTTGATAGATTCTAAAAATGAAGGCATAAAATTTATTAAAGCTATTTGGCAGTGAAAAAGTTGGAATAATTTGGCTGGAAAAGATAAGAGCTGGAGAGAACAATGCAGTAAAGAACAAAGGGTTTTTTAAGACAAGGATGATTTGCAATTTTTTGAGGATATCAAAGCATGAACCTGGAGAAAAAATGAAGAGGCTAGAAAGAAATGTGATCAAAGCCATGGTAGATGTGAAAGCACAGGCAGAGAATTAAAGAGCCTGGAAGCCTTGGAGAGACAGAATAACTCTTCTTCCTCTGAGATTGATAGCATCCTCAGTTTAGCAACAGAAAGGATCTTCGAGATCATCTAATTTAGTCTCTTCCCAAGCCGAGACTCATAGAGTTTAAATGACATAGCCAAGACCAAGCCAGAATTCAAACCCAGTTCTATAACTCCAAATTCCCAAACTTAGTATTCTTTTCAATACAATTTTCTGCCTAATTATTAACATGATTATCATTGGATTACAGATATAAAACTGAAAGGGATTTTAGAAACACCAAGTCCAAATTCACTCAGAAATGTCAAGACATTTCCTCAGGGTCACACAGTTATGAAGAATAGGAGGGGGAATTTGAATCCAGCTCTTATTGATTCTATGTGCAATAATCTCTCCATTCTGTGACAGGCTCTCATTAGATAAATTAGATAAAATATGCAATACACCACCAATCAAAAGATGAAAACTCCTTGATAAAACAGAAATCTTTGAGAGTAGGATAGCAATTAGGGTGGGGACTCAAAAGTTGAAAGAATTTAGAATAGCATCTCCAAGAAGGCATTGAAGAATCAACAAGAAATGAATAAAAGGTTTGCCAAACAACAATGCTTCAGATGAAGAGGAAGTATCAATAATTAATGTGACTGGAATTCAGGGCTGCTAAAAGACAGACAAGGAAGCAGTTGGAAAAAAAAAAAAAAGCTAGCATCAAGGGAGGATTAATGATAGACAAATTACTGAATTACATATCAAGCTCAGTAATGACATTGACAATACAATCCTGACCAGTAAAAGGACATGATTAATTTAATTCGGTCTTTCCCCAAGCCCTACCTAATTTACTTTAACTTTGGTTCATGCAGTCTGTATATGTTTCAGCTGTACAAGGACAGATGACTATTCAAAATGAATATTGTTCAAATATAGACAAAGGTATCTAGCACCAATAGATCCTGATCGGACAAAGATGGTGGCAATGGCAATGGAAAAGGCAGGACAATTATAAGCACTATTGTAAAAGGAAAATCTATAATATAGGATGACATACACTTTCCTAAAAATTATTGGTTATACAAAATAATATGATAAAAACTATAGAACTTATGGGGAAAGTGAAGCTGTGAATATAACACTTAAAAACTTCATCAGTAGTTTAAAAAAAAAAGAACCTAATAAAAGCAGTAGCATAATTTTATACATATTAATGGTTTTTAAAAATCCAAAAATACTACAACAAATAGTAATGGACTCTAAGACCTCAGACATCTGATACTCAATCTTTGTCCCCAGGTACCACATGGTCTGAGCTGACAAAGTCAAAAGCTATGAGCCATGGTTATAGTAGAAAGAAAAGGAAGGCTTGTAGGAGGAATTGGGGAAGAGATGAGGAGTTGCTGGCTACAGATCAACATTTCTCTACTCACAGCCCCTATTGCATCAGAAGATATACAGTACATTATGGCATTTTACCTCAACAAAGAACTGAAGTTTGCTTGTGAAAATGAGTATTAGAAAGATTGCAGCTTGTGAGTATTTTTAAAGTGATACAGTTTTCTTTGTTTTAATTGTTTCTTATAGACAAATGTATGCTCAGATTGTTTCCTAATATATCAATTGTGTTGGAATAAATTCAGACTTCAAAATAAACCTAGCAGAAATGACTATACTTAAAGACTAGATATAGAGAAGGGACTAAAGTTTTATTCCAAAGTTTTATACCAGGGTAGCAGCAAGAAAGATGGCACCATTGCTAAAAATGGAGATTCTACAGATGGAACTGATATAAAGGAAAAGATGAGGAGTTGGGGTTTAGATATATTGAATTTGTGGTGATTAAGAAACATGAAAGTAGATAAATTGTACAGATAAATATGTGGTACTGAACCAAACAGAACAAGACATTTTATTAAATGATATGGATGAGGTTTTCTGGAAACAAAACCCCTCAGGGATAGCTTGATGGTACAATGAATAAAGTACTGGCCCTAATATCAGGAGGTTCTGAGTTCAAATCTAGCCTCAGACACTTATGACTTATTGACTGTGTGACCTTGTCAATTCACTTCATCCCAATTACTTCAAAAAAAGAGATAAAAAAAAAACCCCAAGCTCCATTAAAAAAATATTAATAAATGTTTCTTCCACTCAAGTTCTCGGCTGTTGTTTAATCATGATATGAGGGTGACTATGAATTATCGTGGACTTGCACAATGAAGCATAAGTTTTGTTGTGTCTCACCAAGGTTGCGAATATGATGAATTATTAAATAGTATGTACATCTTTCATCCAAGAACCAGTCCATGTAAGCTAAGAGACTACCATCACCAAGATGGTCAGAGAGTGATGTTTTGATCATTATATCTTTTGAAGTTCTTTATAGAGGAGTTGTAAACTGCTCTGGTGAAATCACAAATCACTGAAGCACTGAATTGTTGAAAAACATAAATGTTAATAAAATGAAAATACCTCCACAAACAGTTCCATTATAGCTCATCCTGAGGGAGAGGTAAATAGGGTATGTGACAAGCAGACCAAATCATCTTAACCAATCTTTAGATCCTAGTAAATAAAGCCCAGAATCTTAAACTCAAGAGTCCTGGGATTAATAGTGCCCTTCAGAATACAAACCATGCTCTCAATTTTGTCCCTATAGCCATCATCAAAGGGAACCACTTTTGTACAAAGGGATCTTCCATCCCTGCCACCCCCAAAAACAACTCCAAATCAATTGAATCAATGGGCAAATAATCCCAACATCCCTAGAAGAGCAAATGCTTTCCAGCAACGCCACTGGTAGGTCTGTATCCCAAAATATGTATAGAAGCCTTTTTTGTGATGGCAAAACAAACAAACAAAAAAAAACTAAAGGGATGCTCATTCAACTGGGGAATGGCTGAATAAGTTGTGGTATATGAAATTAATATAATATTATTGTGCAATAAGAAATGAAAAACAGATTTCAGAAAAATCTGGAAAGTTTTGTAGAAACTTCTATAAAGTGAAATGAGCAGAACCAGGAGAATATACCAGCAACATTGTGTGATTATTTGAATAATTCAGCTCTCCTCAGTAACACAATGAGGTAAGGAGGGAAGTAGAAAACTTTAGAACTCAAATCTTGTAAATATGAATGCTAAAAAATTGTCTTGACATGTAATTGGGAAACAATAAAATACTAATAGAATGTGAGCTTTTTGAGAGAAGGAACTATTTCCACTTTTAAATTTATATTCCTAGCACAACACAGTTTTTTGAACAGAGTAAAATTATAATAAATTCTTTTTCATTCATTAATTCACTCAGTTAATGACTGATGAAATGTTTTTCGGGGAATTAATTTGATAAGGAGTTACAAGATATTGTTTAATCTCTCTTGGCAAATATCTATTGTGTCAAAACAAAATGTAAACATAATTTTTTGAAAAAGGAAAAAAAAATTGTTACAATTAGTGAATGGAATTACAAAGCAGAATGAACATTGAAAATGGCGGTTACTACAAACCCTAATTTAAGACAGCAACTTCAGTCCTCCCCATTAAATCTTTTTATAAGAAGCAGAATCAATTAATTTAATTTCATTTGTTTATATCTCCTCTTCCTTTTTAATGAAGACTCATAAGGAGACCAGCCCAGAAGGAATTTAAAAGTTAAATATATAGATAGTCTATAGGCTAGAGAAACAGTTTAGAAAAAACTATCTAGTCCTACAGAAGTTAGTGATGACTTGTAGAGGGGATTCCTGAATTTCCTGGGAGATTCAGTTAAATGATCTCACCTCACCAATGATTATTGACTGCACCAGAAACAATTAGGCCTAATGGATAGAGTTGAATTTAAAGTCAGGAGTCAGGTGAATCCCATCCCAAATGTTCTCAAAACAAGAGGTAAGTCTCCAGAAGGCAGGGAAAGTAACTAGAAAACTTGCTGCTATGAAATTGGCAGTTCCTAATAAACTCAAATGTGATACTTTGTAGCAAGCAAAGCTCCTAAAGAACTTGCCTATCAACAAAAGGAAAGGTTTTAATATCATAAGGTGGGCTAAGTTCTTAATGAACTAGCACTTAACAAGGGGGAGGGTAAATCCTTATATAGTGAAAGAATAACCTTAAGGAGAGACATCTATAACATGGCCTCCAGATTGGATACAGTAACTGTGGGGGTCAAGATAATCCTGTGAATGCAAGGAATTCTTCAACAAAGGCCCACTTAAAGACAAAATAATTCTGTCAAAGACCTTTCCTGCTTGACTCAGAAAGTAGTAACTTGGACAGTAACTGTGGGAATTCAATTAGTGCTTACTATGGAAGGAACCTTCATATGCAGGAACTGCCAAATACTAATATTACAGTAAGATTGACCAATGAGACTATATCTACCCTTAACTCACTCAGAATCAGAAACGATCAGGAAGTAAGGAAGAATTTAACCAAAAAAAATGAGCATTAAGTTGGCTTAGTTCCTCAGGTTACAAAGAGGGGAGGGAGCCAGAAGACCAAGTTATTTATTCTATGTCTATTAGTTCTGGAGTAGCAGAGGAAATTTGATCTATGTCCTCTTTATATACTATTACAATGAATTAAGCCTCTCTACTCATTTTCTTTTGAATTATAGAATTAACTTCAATTCTTTCAGCCTTTCATCAAATATTGAAAACCTTTCATCATTTTTTATTGTTTTTCATTGGTCTCCTCCATAGCTCTCTTAAAACATGATTAAAGCAAATTATTATAATAAATAAATGAAAAAACTGAATCCCCTTAAAAAAAAAAAGAAAGAAAGAAAGAAAGAAAGGAAAAGAAACTAGCTGTTTGAATAAGGAACTTTGAAAGGCACCTATTGTTAATGCAAGGGATTGCTAACATTGTAAACCTGATTGCCAAGTTCTTTTAAATGGCTGAGTGCCATTATCCTGCTTGACTGGTTCCCATCTTAACAACACATATATTGTTCAATCATTTCTGACTCTTCATGACCCCATTTGGAGTTTTCTTGGCAAAGATACTGGAGTAGCTTTCCATTTCCTTCACCATTCATTTTTACATATGAGGAAACTGAGACAAACAGGATTAACAGACTTACTTAGGGTCACATAGCTAGACCATATTGGATTCAGGTCTTCCTAAACTCTATTCACTTTACCACCCAGCTGCTTTTATACCCATATTGCTACAGTGAAAAAGTCTCAAGAATAGGAAAATATGGATCCACTTGTAGTTTCATTCTGGGAGTCAAGCTCCTTATGATTTTTTTTAAAGGGCCTTAGTTATTTTCCATGGTCTTGGTCATTTTCTTTTTTTCCCCCAGGTTTTTTTGTCCCCCAAAATGAAATAATACCCAAAGATGTTTGCATCTATATAAAAAGTAGAACTGAAAAAAAAAAAAAAGGATTAAACATGAGATTACAAATATCCACAGCATGTAGCTCATATTTCTACTTTTTATATGGATGTGTTTAGTTGAGGGTATTATTTGAGTTTGGGGGATATCTTTGAGACTTTTCCACTTGATGTGGCAATATGGGTGTGCATGCATGCACCCTGGCTTCCATCAACCTTTAATATTCCTCTAATGGGACTTAGACTGGCCCTGCTGAATCTCTTAAACTCACATGATTGACCAGCAGCTAGAATTCTGATCTTGGCCTGACTTGCTATTTTAGACATAGACCCAAAGTAATGTCTTTCAGCCAATCACAAGATATTTCCCAGTGGTTCATTCTGTTTTTATTCAATTATCAAAGCATTGTATCTCTCTCAAATTGATTAAAAATTTGTCCAGCTTTTATGGAAATATTTTGTGTAACATCACATGTGGTTTCTTAATTGTGGGGGGGAATAAAGGGAAAGAACCTAGAATTCAAAAATCTTAAAAACATATGTAAAAAATTGTTTTTGTATATAACTGGGGTAAATTCTCATTGAGTGAGTGATTGACTAGCACTCAGCTCCTGCCTTATCCTTTGTAAATAGTAGATGCTTCAAAAAAAATTTTTTTTAAACTATAAGCTGTTGTGAGGAATAAACATAAATAATTTACACAGTTGATTTTTTTTTTTAACTGTTTGACTTATGCATGGATACAATAAACTTTTACAAAAATAAGATTTGTCCAAAATTGGTTTGCACTATTGATTTATTCAACTGAGCTGTCTAGGCTTTTTGTGATTACATTAACTGAGGAACAGAGGAGACCAGGAACTTAAAAAAAAATAAGCACACAACAGCAACAGACAAGACAACAGTACTTATAGGTAAGGCCACTTAAAGATTTTTCATATGAACATTGCTTCCTATATCCTTATAGTAAAATGGCAAAAGTCCAGGCTGATACAACCAAGTTCTTTGTACATTAGCACAATTATCAGATAAGGTTATATGCCAATCTTTCCCAAAGGTTATCTGACTCTAATTCAGAATTCATTATCACATCAAGATAAAGTCTATTCTGCCAAGTACAAGAAACTTCTTGGCTAGATCTTCACTTTCAGAATTAAATGAAAAATGAAGGCTCAAATTAAAATAATAAGAATAATGCACAGATTATTACCTCCAATAACTAAATTCTACACTAAAAAATGTTACCAAGGGAAGGCAACCATCATCTGGGAAGATTTTTCACAAGTATACCATAACTCCTTTGTTCTCCTATTATCTTTCATCTAGTTATCTAGTGTTGTAAATCCAACTACCTACCAGGAAAGCCTGCAAACAGGCTTCTAGGAAGAAAGAAATGTCCATTCCATTCAAGTGAGAAGGTACCTGGCTTGAGAAAGAAAATGGTACTCCAACTGTCACTGTTAAAGATTGCTAAACAGGGGCAGCGGGATGACAGTCAATAAATCACAAGCCCTTTAGTCAGGAGAATCTGAGTTCAAAATCTGGCCTTAGACACTTAATACTTTCTAGCTGTGAGATCCTGGGCATGTCACTTACCCCCAATTGTCTCACTCAAAAAAATTGCTAAACAGTGTTCTTGTATTCATTTTAAAAGAAAGCTTTTTCTTTGAACAACAACAAATGATAATCATCTGCTAAAGTTCTTGCTTAGGTTTTTTGAGAGAAAATTGTAACAAACAAAAATTCATGTTTATATTTTTCAAAAATAGGTAGGGCATTGAAATTTTATTTATGATCAAACTACCTACATAGCTTTTATGCAGACCAACTACTTACCTTGACTTTTCTTACCTCATGTTTAAGACCCAAAGTGGTATCATGGAAAGAGTACTTGGATTTTGGTTTAAGTCCTTCTTCCTGTCTATATGACATTGGACAAATCACTTAATGCTCTCCTAGACTCTATCTCACCATTTTAAAAAATGTTAATAATAACTTCCAAAGCCAGATTCAGTGTTTTGTATGTAACCCACACTTAATAAGTTTGTTTATTATTTTCCTTACTTAAATAGCATAGATACCTGCCTATCATAAATATGAGGAGGGTACAGAGCAAATAGAAATTTCAATGAAAACCAAACAAGATCTGAGTGATGTAGGAGGGAGAGAAAATAAATGCTCATTCATTGACAAATAAAATAAAATTTAATTTAAAAAACAAACCAGAAAGGGGAAAATAGAGAATGGTAGAGCTTACTAAATTCCTTTATGTTTGTCTCATTTTCTTTAAGTCTTCTGTCTCACTTCATGTGTTCAGGGTTTTAGGAGTAATTTTTATTGTCATAGACAAAGGAAATTTTTGTAAATGATCCCATTTACATGGTCACCTTCCAAGGCACTTTACCTCAAATCTAATAATCAAATGGAGTATTTGGAAGACTAGGAGATGAAGGCGGGGTGGGGGGGAGAGGAGGATGGCAGAGGCAATAGAACAATATGACCAGAATTTGTGACTTATTTTAGGCAATAAGTGCTTGATAGATGAACTTGTAGTCAGAAAGACAAGAAAAATGTAACTAATATTAAGAAAGATGGTTAGTCATGCAATGTCATCTGAAGGGTGTCAGGTCTCACAGTTGTGCCAGAAGTAGCAAGGAATAGGAGAGAAAGAGATTTAATTTCTCAGTTATCCAATTTACTGCTTTAGCTAACTTTGATCATTCACATGGATCTCATTTCTGAACTCCAAAAATCTTTTATGTGATCATAATCTTTTATCATCTCATCTTTTCCTATGTCTTACTACCCCTCATATTCTTTATACATATCTTAGTTACTTTCTTCTCCTTTGTTATCTTTAATTTAGATGGTACTAGAAATCTAACTACCTGCCAGGAAAATTTGTACACAGGTGGCCAGGAAAAAAGAAACAGTACAATACATGACTTCCCATCCATCTGCTCTAAAATAGAACTCATTATCTTGTTTCATTCAAATCTACCTCTCTTCTGAATTTCCCCATTACTGACAAATTCACTACCACCCTCACAGTCACCCAGATTCATAACTTCAGTGCCATCCTCAACTCCTCACTCACTTGCCCCATATATCCAATCAGCTGACAAATCATGTCATTTCTTTTTCTACACCCTCTCCTTGATATGTCCCCTTCTTTCTGCTCATACCCACCAGAAAGTCCCAGAATCTCCTGGAGCTCCCTATTTGATATCAATTTTTTTCCCCACACAAATCCATCTTCCAAATATTTTACTAAAGTGTGATTCTGACCATATCTCTCACACACATACACATAGAACAAAATACATTGATCAGTTCCCTGTTACCTCTAGGAACAGATGATAAATTGCTCTATTTGTCACTTAAAGCTCTTCACAAAAGACTTAGTTACTCTGATCAATACAACGATTCAAGACAATTCTAAGAATTCATGATTTTAAAAAAATGCAGTCTACCTTCAGAGATAGAATTGAAGGACTCTGATTACAAACTGAGGTATATATTTTTTCATTTTTAAATTTTTTTCTTGTTAAATGGCTATATGGAATATGTTTTGTATGATTTCACGAGTATCATTGATAATTGTATTTCTTGCTTTCTCAAAGGATAGGAAGGGGTAGAAAGTGGAGAAAGGATTCAAAATTCTTTTAAATGGATATGAAAAATAAATAAATTTGGGGGACAAATATTCTAATGTTCCATCATTGTGATCTACTTATTGTCTCTTGCATTTGACTCTTAATTTCCTGCCCTGGTCCGATTTCCCTCTCCTTTATTTGGGGAATGCTCTTACTCCTCCCTTTTATCTCTTAGAATGTGCCTGGCTTCTTTTAAGATATATTTATGTTAGTTATTTTTAAGGAATATATCTCTCTATCTCTTCCTGCTGGATTTTCTTGTTGATTTGTATATTATACAGTTCCAACTTTTTACAAAGAGGTATGTTTACTTCAAAAGATAGTTACTAATATGCAAACATTCTCCTCCCAAAATGTAAAATGCATACACCCCCTCCCCTCAGTACCATCTTAGTATCTGGGGAGAGGAAGAAGGACTAAATTCACAGTTTAGCTTAGTTCCCTTAGGTGACAATCCCAGGTCTAAATCTAATTGCCATCTGAGCATCAATTAAGTCCCAGGTACAAAGGCTTCTCTGGGTTTCATGATGGAATGACCAGTTCCATATACCCAATCTGCAATCCTGGCTCTTCTTGCACAACATGACAAATTTGGAAATACGTTTAAAAGGATTGCCCATATTTAATCTATATCAGATTGCTTGCTGTCTTGGGGAGAAGGAAGGAAAGGGAGGGAAGGAAAAAAATTTGGAATATAAAGTCTTACAAGAATTAATGTTGAAACTATCTTTACATGTATTTGGAAAAATATTATTGAGAAAAAAAGAAATAATAATTGCTCATATTAATTGCAACTAAATTAATCTACTGATTCAATGTCATTCGAAGCAAACTATCAAAAGATTACTTTATAGGACTATCAATATAGAACAAAATATATTTAAAGGAATATAAAGTCAAGAAGGTTAAGAATAGAAACAGTTAAGTTGGCACAGTAGATAAAGCTCTGGGCCTGGAGTCAGGAAGATGTGTTGAAATCTAGCCTCAGACATCTATTGACTATGGGAAATTAATTTTGCCTGTTTCTTCATCTATAAAATGGGAATAATCATAGTACTTATTCCCACCCTTCCCTTTCCTCGGCAGGGCTGTTTTGAGGATAAAAAGAAGATGATATTTGTTTTGGTTTTTAACATTTAATTTTCAAAACATATGCACAAATGATTTTTCAACATTGACCCTTGCATAGCTTTGTGTTTCAGATTTCCCCCTCCATCCCCAATCCTCTCTCCTAAATGGCAAGCAATCCAACATATGTTATATATGTTAAAATATATGTTAAATCCAATATGTGTAAAATTCTCTTGCTGCACAAGAAAAATCAGATCAAAAAGGAAAGTAAAATGCAAGCAAACAATAGCAAAAAGAGTGAGAATGTTACATTGTGATTCATATTCAGTTCCCACAGTCCTCTCTCTGGGTGTAGCTGGCTCTCTTCATCACAAAATCATTGGAACTGGTTTGAATCATCTCATTGTTGGAAAGAGTCATGTCCATTAGAATTAATCATCCTATTATATTAATGTTATCATGTGCAATGATCTCCTGGTTCTGCTCACTTCACTTAGAATCAGTTCATGTAAGTCCCTGCAAGCCTCATTGAAACCATTCTCCTGATCGTTTCTTACATAACAGTAATATTCCATAACATTCATATACCATAACTTATTCAGCCATTCTCCAATTGATGGGCATCCATTCAGTTTTTAGTTTCCAGTTTCTTGCCACTACAAAGAAGACTGTCACAAATATTTTTGCACATGGGGGTCTCCCTCCCTTCTTTATGATCTCTTTGGGATACAGGCCTGACAGAGACACTGCTGGATCAAAAGATATGCACAGTTTGATAACTTTTTGAGCATAGTTCCAAATTGTTCTCTAGAATGGCTGGATCTGTTCACAGTTCCACCAACAATGTATCAGTGTTCCAGTTTTCCCATATCCCCTCCAACATTCATCATTATCTTTTCTTGTCATCTTAGCCAATCTGAGAGGTATGTAGTGGTATCTCAGAGTTGTCTTAATTTGCATTTCTCTGATCAATAGTGATTTAGAGCACCTTTTTATATGACTAGGAATGGTTTCTTCATCTGAAAAATGAAGGTAAGATTCTTTTATCATTTCTCAATTGGAGAATGGCTTGAATTCTTATAAAATTGAGTCAATTCTCTATATATTTTAGAAACGAGGTCTTTATCCAAACCTTTAAATGTAAAAATGTTTTCCCACTTTATTGCTTCCTTTCTAAACTTGTCTGCATTAGTTTTGTTTGTACAAAAACTTTGTAACTTAATATCATCAAAATTATCTATCTGGTTTTCAATTATGAGTTCCAATTCTTTTTTGGACACAAATTTCTTCTTCTCCATAGATATGAGAGGTAGACTATCCTATGTTCTTCTAATTTGCTTATAATATTATTCTTTAAGTCTAAACCATGAACCCATTTTGAACTTATCTTGGTATGTGGTGTTAGGTGTGGGTCAATGTCTAGTTTTTTCCATACTAGTTTCCAATTTTCCCAGAAGTTTTTGTCAAATATTGAATTCTCATCCCAAAAGGTGGGGACTTGGGTTTCTCAAACACTAGATTTTGTCCTGTGATCCTCACCTATTCAACTGATCTATTTCTTAGCCAGTATCAAATGGTTTTGATGACCACTGCTTTATTAAATACTTTTAGGTCTGGTACAGTTGGCCACCTTCATTGGCATTTTTTTTCCATAATTTTTTCATCAATTCCCTTGAAATTCTTGCTTCTTTTGCTCTTCCAGATGAACTTATTATTTTTTTGAGGTTTATAAAATAATTTCTTGAGAATTTCATTGGTATAATACTAAATAAGTAGATTTAGGTAGTATTGTCATTTTTATTATATTTGCTTGGCCTACCCATGAGTACTTGGTATTTTTCCAACTTACTAGATCTGACTTTTTTGTGTACAAAGTATTGTGTAGTTGTGTTTATATAGTTTCTGATTTTCCCTTGGCAGATAAATTCCCAACTATTTTATACTATCAACAGTTATTTTGAATGAAATTTCTTTTTTTACCTCTTGTTGCTGGACTTTGTTGGTAATATATAAAAATGCTGATGATTTATCTGGATTTATTTGTATTTGGCAATTTTGCTAAAGTTGTGAATTATTTCTGATAGCTTTTTATTTGATTCTCTAGGGTTCTCTAAGTGTCCCATCATATCATCTGCAGAGAGTGATAATTTGGTTTCCTTATTACTTACTTTAATTTCTCTCTTTTTCTTCTCTTATTGCCAAAGCTAACATTTCTAAATTGTTAATTTTGAATAGTAATGGTGATAGTGGGCAGCCTTGCTTCACTCCTGATCTTACTGGGCATGGTTCTAGTTTGATCCCATTACATATGACACTTGCTGATCAGGTTTTAAATAGATGCTACTGATCATCTTAAGGAAAAAATGATTTTTTGTATTTATTCTTATACTCTCCAGTGTTTTTAATAGGAATGGGTGTTGGATTTTATCAAGTCTTTTTCTGCATCTATTGAGATAATCATATGATTTTTGTTAGTTTGATTATTGACATGGTCAATTATGTTAATAGTTTTCCAAATATTGAACCAGTCCTGCATTCCTGGTATAAGTTCTATTTGGTGATAGTATATTACCCTGGGGATGACTTTCTGTAATCTCATTGCTAATATTTTATTTAATATTTTTGCATCAATACTCAATAGGGAAATTGTAATGTTCTCTTTTTTTCTAAAATATGATGGCTCTCTGTGAGCAGGTTTCCTGGGGGCTTCTGGAGGCAGCCTTAGTTTCAGTTCAAATCAATATGCAGCCAGCTGTTAAAGGTCCAGATCTTTTATCGTCTCTTCCAAAATAGACTGGTTAACTTTCTTTGGTTCTGAGAGCTCTCATTGCTAGTCTTTTGCCTCTGTCAGCTTCAGCCTCTCCTCTTCCGAATCCTTCATTCTCAGTCTCCCAACTGAATTAGCTCTGTCAATCTCCCAAACTGATTCCTCACTGACTCCTCCACTGACTCTTGATTGAGGCTTTAAGAGCTTCTTATATATGATCTCTTAAAGGTGTGAACCCAAAGGTTGACTCCTCCTCTGAGAGAGTGGGATTGTGGGTTCCTGACTTGTGAATCTCCCGGATTTGTGAAGTCTAATGTGTGAGCTAATGTGTGAACTCTTAAAGGTGTAAACTTAAGCATTGTTTCTATCAATTCCAGTTGGTTAACACTTTGTAAGGATTCTAACAGGAAATTGGTCTATAATTTTCTTTCTCTGTTTTCATCCTGCCTTTTTTAGGTATCAGTACCATAGCTGTGTCATAAAAGGAATTTGGTAGGAGTCCTTCTTTCCCTATTTTTTCAAATAGTTTATATAGTATTGGAATTAATTGTTCTTTAAATTGTTGGAGTCAGCTCCTGAAGTGATGAAGGATGTGACATACCAGGGCCAGGCGGAGAAGTCCTGGTTATGGACTCTTCGAAGTTTTTTGATCAGACACACAAATATATATACCTCAAATGCTCATAGATTTGATACAAAGTACACTCTTTTAAAATTCCTGTGGCCTAACAAAATTCTGCTTTGATGTAAATGATTAAACCCCTTTAAGCCCAGATCTTGGTTACTTAGAGATATAAATAGTTGAGATACGCATCAGAGTAAAGTTTATTATACCATTATCTCAGGTATCTTTCTCCCAAATACTTTTAGTCTCCTTGTGAACTTTCCTGTCCTAAATTCAAAGGTTTAGCTTTTAATCCAAAGAGTAGGGTTTGCATTTTGTTTCAGTTGCTAGATTATTAATTCATTATATTGACAAGCAGTCTCTGCTATATCAATAAGGGAGTTTTGGTGAGACAAGTTACTGTAAGACTCAAAACATGGAATGGAGTCTTACCTCCTGGCCCTTTACATTAAATGTTTAGTGGAATTAACAGGTGAATCCATCTGGCCCTGGAGATTTTTTCTTAGGGAGCTGATTAATAGTTTCTTCTATTTCTTTTTCTAAAATGGGATCATTTAAATAATTTTTTTCCTCTTCTGTTAACCTGGGAAATCTATATTTTTGTAGATATTCCTTCATTTCATTTAGATTATCAAATTTATTGGTCTATAGTTGGATAAAATAACTCCTAATTATTGCTCTAATTTCCTCTTCATTGGTGGAAAGTTCTCCCTTTTCATTTTTTGAGACTAACAATTTGATTTTCTTCTTTCCTTTTTGTAATCAAATTAACTAAAGGTTTATCTATTTTGTTGGTTTTTTCACAAAACCAACTTTTGGTTTTATTTATTAATTAATTTCTTATTTTCAATTTTATTAATCTCCGATTTTATTTTCAGAATTTCAAATTTGGTATTTAATTGAGGGATTTAATTTGCTCTTTTTAAAAATTTTTTTAGTTATAAGCCCAATTCATTGATTTTCTCTTTCTCTATTTTATGCAAACAAGCATCTAGAAATATGAAATTTTCCCTAATAAATGCTTTGGCTGCTTCCCACAAATTTTGGTATGTTGTCTCATTATTGTCATTCTCTTGGATGAAAATGTTGATTGTGTCTATGATTTTTGTTTCACCCATTCATTCTTTAGGATTAGATCACTTAAGTTTCCAATTAATTTTTGGTCTATTTTCTCCCGGCCTTTTATTGCATGTGATTTTTATTTGCCTTTATATTGCATCATGATCTGAAAAAATGCATTTGCTATTTCTGCCTTTCTGCATTTGATTCTGAAGTTTTTATGCCCTAATACATGGTCAATTTTTGTATAGGTTCCATGAACTACTGAGGAAAAAAGTAAACTCCTTTCTGTCTCCAATTTTCTATTATATTTATTATATCTAACTTTTCTAACATTCTGTTTACCTCCTCAATTTCTTTCTTATTTATTTTGTGATTCAATTTATCTAGTTCTGAGAGAGCAAGGTTGAAATCCCCTGCTAGTATAATTTTGCTGTTTATTTCTTCTTGCATCTCTCTTAACTTCTCCTCTAGGAATTTGGATGCATATGCACTACTTGGTGCATATATGTTTAGTATTGATATTGTTTCATTATCGGGACCTGTATGTGCCAAAATGTTTGTAGCAGTCCTATTTGTAGTGGCTAGAAACTGGAAAATGAATGGATGCCCATCAATTGGAGAATGGCTGGGTAAATTATGGTATATGAATGTTATGGAATATTATTGTTCTGTAAGAAATGACCAGCAGGATGAATACAGAGAGGACTGGCGAGACTTACATGAACTGATGCTAAGTGAAATGAGCAGAACTAGGAGATCATTATACGCTTCGACAACGATATTGTATGAGGACATATTTTGATGGAAGTGGATTTCTTTGACAAAGAGACCCGAGTTTCAATTGATAAATGACGGACAGAAGCAGCTACACCCAAAGAAAGAACACTGGGAAATGAATGTGAACTATCTACATTTTTGTTTTTCTTCCCGGGTTATTTATACCTTCTGAATCCAATTCTCCCTGTGCAACAAGAGAACTGTTCGGTTCTGCAAACATATATTGTATCTAGGATATACTGCAACATATCCAACATATATAGGACTGCTTGCCATCTAGGGGAGGGAGTGGAGGGAGGGAAGGGAAAAATCGGAACAGAAATGAGTGCAAGGGATAATGTTGTAAAAAAAAAAAAAAAAATACCCTGGCATGGATTCTGTCAATATAAAGTAATTATTAAATAAAAATTTAAAATAAGATATTGTTTCATTATCTATGGTACCCTTTAGTAAATTATCATTTCCTTCCTTACCTCTTTTAAAAACTGAGGTCAGGATGACTACCCCTGCTTTTTTTACTTCACCCAAAGCATAACAGATTCTGCTCCAGCCCTTTACCTTCACTCTGTATGTATCACTCTGCTTTAAATGGGTTTCTTGTAAACAACATATTATAGGATTCTGGCTTTTAATCCAGCCTGCTATCCACTTCCATTTTATGGGAGAGTTCATCCCATTCACATTCACAGTTAAAATAACTAATTCTGTATTTTCTTGCCATCTTGTTTACTCTAAATTATGCTTTTCTCTTTCCTTTCCCCCTTGCCTCCTTTCCAGTATTTTGCTTTTGATCACCACCTCCCTCAAACTGCCCTCTTCCTTTAGAGCCCCTCCCCATTTTCTATACTTTTCCTCTAATACTTCTGTTTTTCCTTTTATTAGTCTTTCCCTTTCTTTTCCCCTTTCCCCTCCCACTTCCCTATAAAGTGAGACAAGTTCCTCTGTGAAACCAAATATATTCTATATTCTCTCTTTGAGTCAAATCTGATGAGAGTAAGATTCATACAATGTTCATCCCCCTCCCTTCTTTCCCTCAATTATAATCGGTCTTCTTTACCTCTTTGTGAGATGTAATTTCCCTTATTTTACCTCATTTTTCCTCTTTTTCCACTAGGATCCTCTTTCCACCTCTGATTTCTTCTTCATATTATTATAATAAAATTGAAGTATACCTGCACTCTTTCAGTATACCCATAACAGAAATATAGTTCTCAAGAGTTCTTTCCTTTTTTCCTCTTCATGCTTCTCTTGAGTTCTGTGTTTGGAAAATTACCCATGCATATATCTTGTAAATAAAAAAGCTATAAGAAAAAAAAGAATATCAGATCCTTTAAAGTGGAGGCAGCTAGGTCCTAGATTATCCTGATTATGGCTCCTCAGTATTGAACTTGTTTCTTTTTAGCTGCTTGCAATATCTTTTCCTTGGTGCAATAGTTCTGAAATTTGGCCACAATATTCCTTGAGGTTTTAATTTTGAGGTCTCTTTTAGGAGGTGATTGGTGAATTCTTTCAATGGCCATTTTACCTTATGATTCTAAGACATCAGGACAGTTTTCCTTTATGATGTCCTGTAAGATAATGTCTAGGTTCTTTTTTTCATCATGGCTTTCAGGAAGTCTAATAATTCTAGATTGTCTCTCCTAGATCTGTTTTCCAGGTCAGTTGTTTTTCCTTGGAGGTATTTCATATTTTCTTCTATTTTTTAATTTTTCTTGTTTTTGTTTGACTGATTCTTAAAGTCTTATTGAATTATTCACTTCCATTTGTTCAATTCTAATTTTTAGTGTATTATTTTCTTCACTTGCCTTTTTAGCTCCTTTTGTATTTGGCCAATTGAATTATTTTGCTAATTGTATTTTTTTCCATTTCACAATTTTTATTTTTCAATGAATTGGGTTTTTTTCATATATATTTTGTAAGGCATTGTATGTTTTTTCCATTTCATCAGATCTATTTTGTAGGGAGTTATATATTTTTCCCATCCCTTCTTGCAAAGAAGATGATATTTGCAATGCACCTAGCACAGTGAATGGCACATAGTAGGAAGCATAAAAAGTTGATTATCAAGGGGATTAATGAAAAAAAGTGAGAAAGAAGGGAGCCTACTAATAACAGACTTCAAGTTACTCTATAAAACATTAATCATTAAAACAATTAGGCACTGATTAAGAAAGAAAGAGGCTAATCAGTGGAATGGATTAAGGACACAATATACAGAAGCAAATGAGGACAGTAGCTTTATATTTGATGAATTCAAAGATCTAGCTATTGAGGCAAGAACTCGATATTTAACAAAAGCTGTTGGGAAAACTGAAAAGCAGTATTGCAGAAACTGGATATAGTCCAATATCTTACATAGTATAACTCCAAATGATTATACAGTTTAGACATAGATGGGTAAAAAAAAGAACAAGGAAGAAACAACCTATCAGACTTATGAGTAAAAGAGGAGTTCATAGCCAAATAAGAAATTTTAAAAAAGATAATAAAGAGGTAAAATAAACAATTTTGATTTAATGAAATTAAATTTTTTGTATAAATAAAATCAATGCAGCTAAAATTAAAAGAGAAGCAAATAAGTGGGGGGATATCTTTGCAGTATAAAAAGTCTCATTTTAAAGACATAAAAGAACTGATTTAAATTTATAAGAGTAAGAGAAAATCTCCCATGGGTAAATAGTTAAAGGATATGAACAGGCAATTTTTTCAAAGGATAAAATCCAAGTTATAAATAATCAAGAAAAATATAGATTAAAACAACTGAGTTAAGACATGCTAGAAAAACTATGGGAAAAATAAAGTCAGTTCACTGCCAGTAGAACTGAAAACTAGTCCAGCTATTCTAGAAAGTAATTTGGAACTATGCCCAAAAGGTATTGTCATGCATATCCTTTAATCTAGAAATACTGTTCCTGTGTCTATATTCCAAAGAAATCAAAAAAAGAAAGGAAAGGAACCATATGTAACAATCTATTTATAGCAGCTTTTTTTTTTTTTTGAAGTGTTTAGAATTGGAAACTGAAAGGGTGCCATTAATTGAAGAATGGCTGAAAAAGTTGTGGTACATGGAAGTGATACAATATTTTTCTAATAAAAGAAATACTGAAAAGAGTGTTTTCACTCCAGGTTCAAAGGAACCTGAAAAAACCTGTATGAAATAACATAAAGTGAAGTAAGCAGAACCATGAGAATGATTTATATAACAACAAAAACATAAACACAAATTGGAAAGACTTAAAAATATTGATTAATGCAATTATATTTATTTGAAAAAATGAAATTTAATTTAAAAATAAAAATAAAAAACTGGGCTTCTGTATCTCACCTAGACTAAAAGTATAATGGTTATTCACAGGAACCAATCCCACTAATGAGCCTTGAACTGATTCATGTGTAACTTGAACCAGTTCATTCCTTCTTAGGCAACTTCTTGTCTGCCTGATTCTGGGGTTTCATCCTATTGATAGCAAACTTGGTGTGGATCAGCTTAATTGATTAAAACTCAAAATCCCAGAACTCATGAGTAAAGACATTAGCATTGAGTCTCCCTGGAAGCAGGCATTATAGATATGCTTTACCGCATTTGGCTTTTTTTCTTAAAAAAAAAAAAGTAATAAACTTTTATTTTATTTTTATTGCTATCATTTGTCTTCACATTATATTAATTTTCCTTTCCTTCCCTTCCCTTCCCTCTCCTTTTCTTTTCCTTTTTTTCTTTTTTTAAGAGCTTCTCCAGTCTTTGTTCTAAAGATAGCCTGAAGCTCATGAATGAGGTTTTTTAAAAAATATTTTTATAATTATGTGAATATAATTGTTTCATTTTATGCATCTTAAAATCATTATTTTCAAAGAATGTCCATAGACTTTGCCAGATTGCCAAAGGGGTTCACTGCACCAAAGGTTAAGAGCATCTGATTTATTGAGTGTCTTTTACAAAGAAGAACAATTAGAAATCATCTCCAATCCTGACTAACATGGTGGATGAGTGAGTGTCACTCATTAGCCAGCACTGAAAAGAGCTAAGTGCTGGAACCTGTACTTTAAAAAATGCTGGTATGTATGACTCTTGGCACAGAACAAAGAACCAACATCTCTACCCTTAGCTGCCTTTTTTGAATCTGAGTAGCACACTTCTAATTCCAATGGGAACAAAAGGCAAGCTCTGATTCTCTGAGAACAAGGAGCTGTCCCTTTCCTCTCAAATGAAGCCTTAGGCAGGGAATAACCAAGAACTATCAATAAAAAATATTATAGTACTTAGGGTATCACAGTAACCATGGAAGGCATAGGCTGACCATCAAGTTCTGTTTTTAATGCAATGATGAGAAAAGTATTTATACAGTGTAGGCGTCATTAAGGAAGGCTGCCAAAGGAAAGCAGAAGGGCAAAATGCTTTCCAGAGTGTACTTTAGTTATCAAAGGTAGACGCTTCCGAGTCCATATTTGCTGATATAGGAGCTTCAGCCAAAAGAAACTAAAAAATTAGGGGATGGATGTCTATGTTGGGTACAGCAAAACAGCAAAAGTCAAAAAAAACTTGCAAAATGCAAAAAGAGGAAACAGGAAAACATGTAAATGTGGCAACAGCTTGGACAATGACTGGAGATAGTAGCTTCTAATCTTTTCAGTGAAAGTAAAAGTAATTGTGCTATACTGGATAATATCAAGAGTTTCTTCAAATGCTGGTGATCTGGACACCGTCCTTGGTTCCACAGAAGAAAAAAAAAAAGCATACAAAATCCCTAAGAAGAAATATTTACACAACAGAGCAAGACAGAACTAGGAAAGCTTGTAAGTTTACTAGACTTGTTTTTGGTTTCTATCATACTTCTCCCTGAAAAAGTTGGTGAAATTCTCTCAGGTTTTATTTGGAATTTAGGGAATTAGCTTGTAGATTTGTTTTCTAGGAAATTAGAGATGTCTGTCTTTAGTAACTTCCTCTTTTTCAGAATCTTTAACTCTCAGGTACCACGCCTAAATGCCCCATCATCTACTTATTGATTCTCTCATCTCTGCAAAATTACCCCAGATCTTATTTTTGCTATAGTTTTTTTCTTTTCCCCAAACTGAAACTGAATATTGAGAATTTTAATGTTCTTATTGTCTTGGGTAAGGATATTTGGGTCAAATCAAAAGACTGGGGGAAAAAAAACAACTGACTTGGAAGACATAGGTTAAAGAGAGATGAATTAAGAATAATTGGATTTGCTTAAAACCACAAGAAAAAATAATCCTAAACATTATATTTTAAGAAATATTTTTAATCTGCTTAGACCTATTAGAAACAGGAGGCAAAGTAAAGATAAAAAAGAACCCATTTATCATTTCCTAAAAGCAATTCCAAAAAATGAAAAATATCAGGAATGGTTTAGTCAAATCTGGGACCATTTTAAGCATTCACGTACTTCTGAGAAATTGTAGCCAGGATCATATAAGACATGGTAGTTTCTATAAAAAGGAAAGGAAATTTTAGATTTGGATATTCCAAAGAGCAAACAACATAAGGATCACTTATTCTTCGATGAAATTAAAAAAAAAAAAAAACCTTTAAATCATTTATGATGAAAAAACCAGAGCTGAGGAGGACTCCGAAGTCCTTTTTAATTAATTCATTATTAATGCAACAAGGCAAAGAAACCTAGAAAGGTAAATTTATATGAATAACTGAAAGTGGTTATTTAGTATTATAGAATAACATTCTAATAGGGAGAAATAAATATTCCTTCAAAACCTTAATGTCTTCAAAGGGTATTGAGGGTTAAGTAATAAAAACAGAGATTTTAAGTAGGGGAAGAAAGTAACAATAAAAGAAATATGAATTTAGAAAAAAGCAAAGGAGTATTACTTATGGTTCTGATAGACAAGTGATATATTCAAGGTGCAGAAAGAGATGTGCATTTAAAAAATAGTACTACTATGTTCAATTAATGTTGCTTAAATATGCTTATTTGTTTAAAAGCATTTTTTCTTTCCCTCAATTTTTTTAAATTGAGAGATTGGAAGGGGGAGAAGAGTTATCAGTACTAAGTTGAAAAAGTCATTGAAAAATATAAAGCATAGAGAAGAAAAGAAAATTCACAAGGAAATACAGACGAGCATGACAGTTTTGAAAGTAATATGTAGAGTTTATTATGCACCTTAAAAAAAACTGAAATGGAGAGTCAAGTTTCATATACAATCCTCTTTTTGTGTTCTACTATTTATATTAAGCATGTTTGTGGTAGTGATATTTAAATTTTATTTTTAAAAAATTTTAATGTTATAATCTACAATAAAGTGAATTATACATATTCTCTTTTCTGTCCACTGGATTATACCAACAATTCCCAAGCAACTCAATCCTGCCTGTGAACAACTTAAACCTTGATTTTCTTTATCTGATGCCCTTTGTTGAATCTCCAGTGACTTAACATAGTTAATTCTCCCTATTCTGTATCTCTTGTTATAAATAGAAATGATTACCTCAGTTTCTCCTTGATGTCTTTCATCCTTTGACTACACATCCTAGAAATCTCCATGAGAGAGATTCTTGGTTGATTGCCACTGAGCACACCCAGAAAACATTTCTCAGTAGAAAGTATTATTCTAGTGGTGAAAACAATTGCTTTGACACAAGCCTAATCTCTTATATAAAAGGCAAATTACATAGAGTTCTCTGTTTTACTACTTAATTTCCATGATTTATACTCTAACAGTTGGGGTAACTGCATATTAAGGAGGAGGTAGCCTTTATTTCATTCAACAGACAAAAACAGGGGGAAAAAAGGATTCATACTAACTCATAAACAACTGAAATAATTCTAATCCTTTCCCAGTGAGCCTCACCTTGCCTCAGAAATCTATATAATATTACAGACTCATTTCACCACTATGGTTTGGATTGCCCTTGAAAAGGACAGTATTTTGGTTGGCTAGAAAGGCAATATTCAGTAGAATACAATACACACACCTGATGATACTACTCCAAAAGCTTGGACGCCCGGACAGATACCAGGAACTCCTGTTTCTTCTCTAGAAAGCTGGGTCATGGGATTCTATAGAAATTGACCCTCTTCAGAAAATTCCTCCTCCCTTATTCAGAAGAGTGACTTCCTGAACTCTAAAAAAAGGCTGATTCTGGAACTTGGGCCATTTCGTAATTTACTTCCCTTTCCTTAAGGCCATGTGGTAGAAAGCATGTGTCTTTCCAGATACCATTCCACTGCTGCTCTTTCTGGGGATTATGACATCATTGGTTTTACTGAATATGTGCATGGGGGAAGGAGAAAAATTGTTCAGTTACATGTAGTCTTCCCCTGCTTCCCCCATCCCTGATTCCAGATTTAATCTTAGTTCTGCCTTGGTTCTTTAGACTGCAATTCAGCTGCCAAAAATCTCTCATAAAAAAGGGCCAGTCTCCACTGAAGATTCTTTTTATGGATTAAACACAAAGGGTTGAAAAAAGGGAGAAGGCCTGAGTAATAGGCTCAGTCAATCAATTCATCCCTAATCACTGTCTAATCATTCATCCTCACTGAGGTGTTAATGACTATGAACCAACAGGCAATCAATCAACAGGTGGGCAAGCATTGATCAAGCAATTACTATGTGCCAGGAATTATGCTAAAGCTAGGGATACAAAGATAGAAATGAAGTTTTTGCCCCGTTTGTGCTTCCTTGTGAATTTCCTTTTGTTCTCCATGCCTTAATTTTTTTCAATGATTTTTCAACTTAGTAACTTCTCCCCCTTCATATCTCCCAATTTAAAAAAAAAAAAATTGAGAGAAAGAAAAATGCTTTTTTAACAAATATGCACATTCAAGCAAAATTAATTCATATAGTAGTACTATTTTAAAAATATACATCTTTTTCTGCACCATGAGTATATTACTTCTCTCTTTTTTTTATTTGGAAAACATATGCACTGATAATTTTGCAACATTGACCCTTGCATAATCTTGTGTTCCAAATTTTCCCCTCTTTTCCCCACTCCTCCCCTAGATGTCAAGCAATCCAATATACGTTATACACATTAAAATATATATTAAATCCAATATATGTAAACATACTTGTACAATTCTCTTGCTGCACAAGAAAAATCAGATCAGTAAAGAAAGTAAATGAATAAGAAAACAATGCAAGTGAACAACAACAAAAAGAGAGAGAATGCTATGTTGTGAATCATATTCAGTTCCCATTGTCCTCTCTCTGGGTATAGATGGCTCTCTTCATAATTGAACAACTGGAACTAGTTTGAATCATCTCATCATTGAAGAGAACCGTCCATCAGAATTGATCATCATATAATCTTGTTGTTGTCATGTATAATGATCACCTGGTTCTGCTCACTTCAACTTAGCATCAATTCATGTAAGTCTCTCCAGACCTCTCTGAAATCATCCTCCTGATCATTTCTTACAGAACAATAATATTCCATAACATTCCTATTCTATAACTTATTCAGCCACTTTCCAATTGATGGGCATCCACTGAGTTTCCAATTCTTTGCCACTACAAAAAGGGCTGCCACAAACATTTTTGCACATGTGGATCCCTTTCCCTCCTTTGATATCTCTTTGGGATCCAGACCCAGTAGAGATAATGCCAGATCAGAGGATATGCACAGTTTGATAACTTTTTGAGCAGTTCCAAATTGCTCTTCACAACTCCACCAACAATGTATCAGTGTCCTACTTTTCCCACATCCCCTCCAACATTCATCATTTTCTAGATATTTTTGAAATGAGGCCTTTATCAGAACCCTTAAATGCAAAAATGTTTTCCTAATTTATTGCTTCCCTTCTAATCTTGTCTGCATTAGTTTTGTTTGTACAAAAACTTTTAAATTTAATATCATCAAAATTATCTATTTGGTATTCAATTATGAGTTCCAGTTCTTCTTTGGACACAAATTTCTTCCTTCTCCACAGATTTGAGAGGTAAACTATTCTATGTTCTTTTAATTTGCTTATAATATCACTCTTTATGCCTAAATCATGAACCCATTTTGACCTTATCATGGTATGTGGTGTTAGGTGTGAATCAATGCCTAGTTTCTGCCACACTAGTTTCTAATTTTCCCAGCAGTTTTTGCCAAATATTGAGTTCTCATATCAAAAGCTGGGGTCTTTGGGTTTGTCAAAAATTAGATTGCTATAGTTATTGACTATTTTGTTCTGTAATCCTAACCTATTCCACTGATTGACTATTCTATTTCTTAGCCAGTACCAAATGGTTTTGATGACTGTTGCTTTATAATATTGTTTTAGGTCTGGCACAGCTAAGCTATCTTCATTGGCTTTTTTTTTTTTTTCATTAATTCCCTTGAAATTCTTGATCTTTTGTTTTTCCAAATGAACTTTGTTATTATTTTTTTGAGGTCTGTAAAATAATTTATTGGGAGTTTCATTAGTATAACACTAAATAAGTAGATTAATTTAGGTAGTATTGTCATTTTTATTATATTATCTCGATCTATATTTTTAATACATTATTGAATTATTGAATAGTAATGATGATAGTGGGCTTCCTTACTTCACTTCTGATCTTATTGGGAATGGTTCTACTTTGTCTCCATTACACATGATGCTTGTCTATGGTTTTAAATACATACTTCTGATCATTTTAAGGAAAAGTCCTATACTCTCTAGTCTTTTTAATAGGAATAGGTACTGGATTTTACCAAATGCTTTTCCTGCATCTATTGAGATAACCATATGATTTTTGTTAGTTTAGTTACTGATATAGTCAATTTTGCTAACAGTTTTCCTTATATTGAATCAGCCCTGCATTCCTGGTATAAATCCTACTTGGTCATAGTGTATTATCCTTGGGATGACTTTCTGTAATCTCATTTTTAATATTTTATTTAATATTTTTCCATCAATATTCATTGGGGAAATTGGTCTATAATTTTTTTTACTCTGTTTTCATCCTACCTGGTTTATCTGTCAGTACCATAGCTGTATCATAAAAGGAATGTGGTAGGAGTCCTTCTTTCCCTATTTTTTCAAATAATTTATATAGCATTGAAATTAATTGTTCTTTAAATGTTTGGTAGAATTCACATGTGAATCCATCTGGCCTTAGAGATTTTTTCTTAGGAAACTAATTAATAGCTTGTTTGTTCTATTTCCTTTTTAAAAATGGGACTATTTACATAATTTATTTCCTTTTTTGTTAACTTGGACAATCTATATTTTTGTAGATATTCCTCCATTTCACTTGGATTGTCAAATTTATTGACATGTAGTTGAGCAAAATAACTCCAAATCTTTACTTTAATTTCCTCTTTATTGGTGGAAAGTTCTCCTTTTTCATTTTTGAGACTAACAATTTGATTTTCTTCTTTCCTTTTGTAATTAAATTAACTAAAGGTTTATCTATTTTGTTGGTTTTTTCAAAAAACCAACTCAGGTTTTTTTATTATTATTATTAATTCAATAATTTTCTTATTTTCAATTTTATTTTCAGAATTTCAAATTTGATATTTAATTGACGGTTTTTAATCTGGTCTTTTTCTAGCCCTTTTAGTTGTAACCCCAATTCATTGATTTTCTCTTTCTCTATTTTATGCGAGTAAGCATCTAGAGATATATAAAAATTCCCCTAATAATTGCTTTGGCTGCATCCCACAAATTTTGGTATGTTATCTCATTATTGTCATTCTCTTGGATGAAAATGTTGATTGTGTCTATGATTTTTGTTTCACCCATTCATTCTTTAAGATTACATCACTTAAGTTTCCAATTAATTTTTGGCCTATTTTCTCCTGGCCTTTTATAGCATGTGATTTTTATTTGCATTTATATTGCATCATGATCTGAAAAAATGCATTTGCTATTTCTGCCTTTCTGTATTTGATTCTGAAGTTTTTATGCCCTAATACATGGTCAATTTTTGTATAGGTTCCAAGAACTGCTGAGAAAAAAGTAAATTCCTCTCTGTATCCATTCAATTTTTTAAAAAATATGTATCATACCTAGCTTTTCTAATATTCTGTTTACCTCCTTCACATCTTTCTCATTTATCTTGTGGTTCGATTTATCTAGTTCTGAGAGAGCAAGGTTGAGATCCTCCCACTAGTATAGTTTTGCTGTCTATTTCTTCTTGCATCTCTCTTAACTTCTCCTTTAGGAATTTGGATGCTATACCACTTTGTGCATATATGTTTGGTATTGATATTGCTTCATTATCTATGGTACCCTTTAGTAAAATATAGCTTTCTTCCTTATCTCTTTTAATTAGATCTACCTTTGCTTTTACTTGATCTGAGATCAAGATGACTATCCCTGCTTTTTTTTTAACTTCACCTGAAGCATAATAGATTCTGCTCCAGCCCTTTATCTTCACTCTGTATGTATCACTCTGCTTTAAACAGGTTTCTTGTGAACAACATATTGTAGGATTCTGGCTTTTAATCCAGCCTGCTATCCACTTCTGTTTTATGGGAGAGTTCATCCCATTCATATTCACAGTTAAAATAACTAATTCTGTATTTCCTGCCATCTTATTTACTCTGTTATGCTTTTCTCTTTCCTTTCCCCAGTATTTTGCTTTTGATCACCAATTCCCTCAAACTGCCCTCCCCCTTTAGAGCCCCTCCCCATTTTTATACCTTTCCCCAATATTTCTGTTTTCCCTTCTATTAGTCTTTCCTTTTCTTTTCTTCTTTCCCCTCCTACTTCCCTATAAAGTGATACAAGTTTCTCTGTGAAACCATATATATGTTATATTCTTTTTTTGAGCAAAATCTGATGAAAGTAAGATTTATATAATGCTCATCCCCCTCCTTTCTTTCACTCAATTATAATAGGTCTTCTTTGCCTCTTTGTGAGATGTGATTTCCATTATTTTACCTCTTTTTCCTCTTTTTCCAGTAGGATTCTCTTTCCACCTCTGGTTTCTTTTTCATATTATCATAATAAAATCAAACTATACCCACACTCTTTCAGTATATCCATAACAGAAATATAGTTCTCAAGAGTTCTTTCCTTTTTTTCCTTTTTATGCTTCTCTTGAGTTCTGTGTTTGGAGGTCAAATTATTTGTTCAGCTTTGGTCTTTTCATCAGAAAATGATGAAATTCACTAGTATCAAATGCCTATCTTCTTCCCTGAAATTTAATACTCATTTTAGTTGGATATCTTAATATTAGCTGTAATCCTATTTCCTTTGCTTTTTTGAATATCAGATTCCAGGCCCTTGGATCCTTTAAAGTGGATGCTGCTAGGTCCTGGGTAATCCTGATTGTGGCTCCTTGGTTTTTAAATTGTTTCTTTCTGGCTGCTTGCAATATCTTTTCCTTGATGCAATAGTTCTGAAATTTAGCCACAATATTCCTTGGAATTTTCATTTTGGGGTCTCTTTAAAGGGGTGATTGGTGAATTCTTTCAATAGTTATTTTATCTTCTGATTCTAGGACATCAGGGTAGTATTCCTTTATGCTTTTCTGTAAGATAATTTTTTTTTCATTACAGCTTTCAGGAAATCCAATAATCTTTAGATAGTCTCTCCTTGATCTATTTTCTAGGTCAGTTGTTTTTCCTAGGAGATATTTCATATTTTCTTCTATTTTTTCATTTTGTTTTTGTTTTTGTTTGATTGGTTCTTGAAGTCTTATTGAGTCATTTACTTCCATTTGCTCAATTCTAACTTTTAGTATATTATTTTCTTCAGTTCCTTTTTTAGCTCCTTTTGTATTTGGCCAATTAAATTGTTTTCTTCATTGCAGTTTTTTTTTCCATTTCACAAATTCTGTTTTTTAATGAGTTCGTAATTTTTTCATATCTATTTTTAAGGAGTTATATACTTTTTCCATTTCATCAAATCTATTTTGTAGGGAGTTATATGCTTTTCTTATTTCATCAAATCTATTTTTAAGAGTTTTCTTCAGAAAAATTTCTGTTTTTCCTTTTCCATACCCTCTTACAAAGATCTCATTTCCTTTCCTTATTTTTCTTCTAAATCTCTTTTGAAATTCTTTTTGAAATCTTCCAAGAAAGCCTTGTGAAATGAGGACCAACTCATGTCTCCTTTTGGGGCTTCATCTGGAGTTGATTGGCCTTTAGAAACCTCAGGATTTGAAGTCTGTTCTCTGCCTCCATAAAAGTTGTCTATGGTCAGAGTTCTTTTTGGTTTTTTATTCATTTTTTTAAGGGTTGAGATCTGCTTTTAAGACAAAAGAGTGACAGCTTCTTTAGTTTGCCCTGGGGCTGGGGTTTCTGAATGAGTTCTGGTGATGGGTAATCACAGCCAGGTGCCCAGTTCTGCCAGGGCTCTGTGGTGGCTTATAATTTGCCTTTTGTATTAGCTCTTGGGTGTTTTACAGCAAATCTGCTAACACCTGCTTGCAACCAGCACAGAGAAGCTTAAGAGGCACACAGAAGATTTACCAGTGTACAAACTGAGCAGTTCTCTGGCACCCCATCCCACCTCCTTACTCTGGTCTCCCTGTGCTGCAGTCTGGGCTTGGCAGATTGTCCCCCTGCCCATTTGAAACAGACCTGTTCTGAAGTTCTTCTAAGGTATCTTTTTCTGGGAATGTGTTGTACTCCAAATATTTGTGGGTTCTTTGACTCCAAAACCAGTTTAGAGGCTTAATCTGCTGTTGGTTTGAGAAAAGGTCAGAAGAGGTCACAGAAAGTCATGTCTGCTTTCCACAATCTTGGCTCCTGCCCTCCCCTCCCCCCTTCCCCCCCCCCCCCCAGAGTTCAAGTACATCACTTCTCCATAGGAATTGTCAATGGACTTGTCCACATTCTCCTTTTTTTCCCTTCCAGTTCTATAACTTCACTGGGGTTGTAGCAACCACCCACAGAATAAAAATGCTTGAGTGTTGTTCATGCATGTGTTTTTATTTATTTATTTATTTAAAAAAATTTTTTTATATAGTTTTTTATTTACAAAATATATGCATGGATAATTTTTCAACACTGACCCTTGCAAAACCTTCTGTTACAACTTCTCCCCTCTTTATGCCCACCTCCTCCCCTAGATGGCAGGTAGTCCTATACATATTAAATATGTTAAAGTATGTGTTAAATATAATATATGTATACATATTTATATAGTTATCTTGCTGCACAAGAAAAATCAAATCTAGAAAGAAGGTAGAAAAACCTGAGAAGGAAAACAAAAGTCATGCTTATGACTATATGACTATGACTAAAGCTTTAATTTAAAAAAAAAAAATAAGAATGTTTGAGTGCAATATGCAGCAATTTCTTTTTAGTACATAAAGAACAAAAGCAATATGCAATGCATAATAAATTGCCTACCATGTGTAGTTCAAACCCAGTTCTAAGAAAGATCTCGTTTGAGTTTGTTTCCTTCCATGTATCTTCATGAATGAACAAAGAAATGAGAAAAATACAATTCAGTTCTCACACAATATTCAAACGACATTTTCTATAGGACCAGTCTGTAGATGAATAAACAAAAATTCTTCAGGTACTCTGGAGCCAGGACTCATGCCCCAGGAAATGTTCTCATAATCTTGAATACTTCTCTAGTCCAAGGAAATAAGTGTAGAAGACTGAAGCCTCCCTTAGATTGTGGTATACTTGGTCCTGGTTGTCTGGTCATAGGTACCTTAGAACCCTTCTGACTCATTCCTTAGAGACAATTGGTGGCACTACTGTGCCCTGGACACATAGAGTCCTGGACCTTAAGTCAGGAAGATCTCAATTCAGATCCAGTTTCAGAAACTTAAAAGTTATATTGCTCATGGTAAGTTGCAAATTATTCATGTCAGTTTCCTCAACTGTAAAATGGGGACAATAATAGTACCTACTTCAAAGGGTTATTATGAGAATCAAATGAAATAATATTTCTAAAAAGTGTTTAGCATAATTCCTGACACATAGCAAGTGTTATATACATGTTTATTCCCTTTCTTATGGAAAATCCTTGTGGAACAGGGTAAACACATCCAAAAGCCATCCCTAGCAAAAGGGGAAAAAAAACTCTACAACCATGCTACTCTGAAATCTCTCTCTTACTCTGAGCATGATTATCTACTGGATTCAGTCAAATCCCTCCCTTTATCTACTTTCTATTTCATTCCCTAATGCAAAACCCTCACATGCCAATGAAGAGTAAGAAGCTATAGAGAAAAGAGCATGACATAAGACAAACACAACATAAAATATAGTAATAGAGTGAATGCTGTGAGAAAGATATTGTAGTAAATGAAATTTAATGACTCAGAAGTTTCTCTCAAAAGCATTTCCCTGAGTAATGTCAGGATTAGCAGTGTTTTAAGGAGGTATACCTGCCCGTGGACTGCATCTTCAGATGTTTAGCTAATTTATTATAGTACTGGTCTTAGTGACAGGAAGACTTGAGTTGGAATTCTGTCCTCAGACACAACAGCAACGTGGTGCTGGACAAGTCAATTAACCTCTCTCCGCATGTTTTCTCAGTTATAAAATGGGACAAATAATAGTACCAACCTCAAAGGATTGTTTTAAGGAGCAACTGAAAAACATAAAGCAATTTGCAAACCTTAAAAATGCTATATAAATACTAGCTCTTGTTGTCATCATCATTATTATCCAAACTTGTCTTTGTCATTGTTATCATAACAAAATTGATTGGCATTTCTGTATGCTATATATTAATCCCTACTGATACAGACTAATTTTGTCTGTCAGTGGCTTTCTTAAGGGGAACGATGAGGAATTTGTTTATTTTTCTGCCTCTGTTCTTGATTATGGAATTGTTCACTAGGGTAACAAAGGAAGCTATTTATTGTGTTATTGTTTTTATGAGCATATTGCCTGGCTGATTATAACATTACATTGGTTGTTGTTTTATAAAATCTCTTTTATGCCTGTGGACATTGCTGCTTATAACCTGAAATGTGTTTTTGTTTGACATTTTGTTTTATACACAAAGAATTAAATATAATAATAATAGAGCAAATTACAAAGTTTTCCGGTATTCCCAGTCACCAAAATATACTGAAACATAATACTAATCAGAATCAGATTTTGTTCTCATTTCCTACTTCCTTTTTTCTCATAGAGAATATAGACAATCTCCTACAAAATATTCGAGCATTTTGAAAAAATTTTTGTGTTTTCTGATTCAAAAAATTGTTTATGGTGGAATCTCTATAAAGATCATTTCTCTTGTGTAAATATGTCCCTTTTCAGACAGCAATATTAGACAACAAGATTAGAAATATGTTATTTTATTTAAAACAAGCAAACAAACCTATTCCATGAAACAGAACTTTCCTATAGATTGCTTAGCTAATCACAATAATGTTTTTTGCAGAGTATCATGAACTATTTCCTACTATTCTCTGTCATCCCCAGCATTAAAACCTGTATATATATATGCGTGTGTGTGTGTACATGTATATAAGCATATATATAAACACACATACATATATATACACACACACATATACACATGTGAGTATATGTATCACATACACACATGTACACCCAATTATTAGGGCATAAATTTGAGAAATGAAAACATTATTCTGTGGGCAAAAGATTAAAAGAAGTTCTCAGCATATATTGGGAGCAAGGATCTTCCGAGAAAAGAGACCTCCATCAGCAGCTTGAGAATGTTAAAAAGGGAAGCATAAACACAGCACTATTATAATTGAAACATGCATATCTTAAAATGAAAGACAAAAAGATTCCATGAAAATTCAACAATATCTCTATCATATTTAGAAAATTTCCTTTCATTTTCTCCTAAGTATTGTCAATAGGATCTGGTAAATTTTAGGCATCTTAATTTATTTGCCTTGACTATTATAACAAAAATATTTTAATGATTTTATCTTCATAACACTGGACTCCTGAAACCTCTAAGAATTCTTGATTTGGAATCTTTTGGTGCTTTTTCCTAGGTTGAGTATTTTTGTTTTTGGCTTGCCTATTATCCAAATCCCACTCTCAATATAATACTCCCTATTACCAGATCATGGAAAAGTCCCAAACACTTCAATAACACAAGACATTTTGAAGTAATATTTATGTGAATCTTGAACAACGAATACTTCACAGTATGATAAAGCATAGTTACAAAAACTCAGGGCAAACTGCTTAATCAATACAAAATAACAGTCACTGATCTTGGAGAATCCTTTTCCTAAACCACTCAATCTCTTGGTGAACACTCATCTCAATAGCAGTTTTTACAATTATTATCTTATTTTATCCTTACAACAGCTCAGAGAGTTTGATAGTATTATCCCCATGTTACAGATGAGGAAACTGAGGCACAGCTTAAGTGACTTGCCCAGGGTCACATAGCTAGTATATCTCAGATATTGGATTTCAATTCAGATCTTCCTGATACAATGTTTTATTCATTGTGCTGTCTAACTGCTATTAGATAGATATAGTTATTATGATTTAATATGTTATTAGCACTGAGAGACTAATAAAAATACTGATTGAGTAATGATACTTTAGTACTTAAGTAGATTCATGACTTCATTAATGTGGGTACTTCCTCTGATAATATAGATAGAAACATATTCATATTTCTTCATACTGTTCATTTTTTACCCATATCTTCCTGTCCATTAGCAATCTATCCTAAAGCATTACAGGCCTTCATTTAGGTCTTTTAACAATCCAAGGTCACACCCCAAGGAGATCAACAAAGAGGGAAAGAAACCATATGTACAAAAATACTTATAGTAGTCTTTTTGTTGTAACAAAGAACTAGAAACTAAGGGATGCCCTATAACAGGGGAATGATCACACACACACACACACACACACACACACACACAAGCACATTGAAGTCAGAAACTATCTTTTGCCTTTTTTTTATTGTACCTAGCACTTAGAAAAGAACCCGGCATATGGCAGTCACTTAAATATTCCTTAACTGATAGACAAATATACAATCTTCTTTCTCTATTTATATTTGTACTTAGAAATACTCATGCTTATTTATGTTTGTCAAGTTTAGAATAACAAAAAACAAAAATTACATTAAAATTTCTTATTGGCCCTAGTGTGACACTTGAGCTTTCTAGCTGAACAATGTTAATAACAACAGCTGTCATTTCTTTAGGACTTTTATCATTTATAAGATGATATATAAAAATAAATTAGAAATTATACTGAAAAATATTTAAGTCACTATGTTTATATTTATATGTCTTATGTATCACTCTCCAGAATTATATCATCTATAATTATTTTAGCACCATGTCCTTTACTTAAGGATTTTTAAAAGTAACATTTTTATAATCTTTTTTTATAGCATGTGAGAACATCAAAGAAGCCTCTTTCCTTGTCACTAAGATATTCTAGTCTAAACTCGCTTAGTATAACTTAAATCTATTCCCAGATCTCAAACTAGGACAGGGAGAGCAGAGCTTTGTCCCAGGTCCCCATTTTTAGAGGACGCTGACAGCACTTGCAACTCTTCAGTAGAATAGAAGAGCTTTGCACCTGTTATTCTTAGCAATAAATAATTAACTAAAATAGGAAGGTGCCAGATGGAATGAGCCCCTAATTTACCTTCTCCTCACATGCTGGCCTCCTCCGCAGATGCATGGGATGTCCTAGGGTACCCCTCCACCCTCACTTCCACCCATCCAAAGGCCTGCTGCATAATGGTGAATTTTTTGAAAATGCATTGTTTGATTTAAAATACAAAATGCTCTGAAATAAATTAGGAGCTCTATTTCTCCATAAATTTAGTTCTACTGAAAAGCATTGAAAGTAGGTGTTGCAAATATATGCAAATTTACACTGAATTCAATTTTGACACTTTTGTTGCCTCAAAGCCCATTGAATGTAGTATTCTCCTATGTTAATATTCAACATAAGATAAAACATGCCTTATAGATCAAAGTGCTTGTGTGAATACGAGGGGTTGGCTAGGAGTCGGCAAACTATGGCCAAATCTGGACTGCCACTTGTTTTTGAATGACCAGGGAACTAAAAAGTTTCTTTTAAAATGTTAAAAAACAAGTTCTAGCTCGTGGGATGTACAAAACAGGCAGCTGGCCAGATTTAGCCCACAGAATATGTTTGCCAAAGCCTGGCAGAGACTATTGTCAGCTTATGAAACCATCATGTGTTTAGGGTCAAGGAGTTTCAGCAACCTGTGTGGTTGGAGATATTATTCTCATTAATATAAAAAATACATACATATCTAACAGTAATGAATAATACTGGATCCAAGTGACTGGGTGCTATGCCTTATTCTTTGCTACTCAGGGGACCCTTTCACTGAATGCATGCAGTTCATGCTGGATTCAGTCCAGCAGAAAAGACTCTTCTCAACTCTTGTGTTCATTTCATTCCCATTTCTCCAAATCAATGACATTAGGAAAAATTGTTAAATGTTTAGCTAGATTTGGTTAACATGTTAAGAATAGAACAAATAGGTAAAGGTAGAAAGAATACAAGTAAAAGAATACAAATCAGATATGAGAAAGGGATTTATTTCCTACACACAGAAGAAATGCAAACAAAATATAAACACAAACTGACAGAAAGAATTAAAACAAGATTTGGTAACTTATAACTGACATCATCTTGTAATGGGAAGATGAGACTTAAACCTCAGCGGAATGGAAAGCATTTTGTGAAACTGCCAATAGGTATTATTGCATTTCACTTCAGCTCTATTCTGCTGCCTCAAAGACCATTATCTCCTGGCCAGCCAGGCTACAACTTAAATTTCTTCCTTTGTAGGTGCTCATCTTTTCTAATAGAGAAACTCTCTCTGCTACTAGTCAGCTCTGACTGATGGACCAAAGATCTTTGCCTAAATATGTCCATCTCAACCTCAATATTAATAAGTTAGTCAAAAAGCATTTATGAAGTACTTGTTATACTTCAAGCACTGTGCTAAGAGCTGTTTAATTGCCTGCACTCAGGAGAGAAACAGAAAACAACATAAAGCCAAGGCCGGGAGAGCCCAGGTAGGAAATGTGCTCAAGCTTATATGCTCCCATCAATGTGGCAGTCATGGTCAGTAAAGGAGCAGGTTGCCCTTCCCTTACCCCTCATAGTAATTCCCAGCGATATGTGATATTTGACCTTGGAGGATCAAAAGAATAGAATACTAGGCATTTTCGTTCCCTTTTTGAAGGGCTATTAAGTGACTGGTTCTTCACGGTCAGTGACCAATATGGAAATTACTTTATCGTCCCCATCCTGTTCAAATACTGAGCTAGCCCATATGGTCAATCAAAAGGAAACAGCAGCTCTACCTGAACCCTATCTGTTAACTCTCCAGATATACTTACATGTACAAACATACAATTTGTCATAGGAAAGTGTGGTCCACTTCCATAGCTCATGTTTACATACAGCTTTAAGATTTACAAACTGATTCCCCTATGAATTTTTACAATATTTTTTAGAAATATCAAGGAAGCATTCATTATTTTTCTTAGTCTGAAGCCACTGGACTAATTTCAAATAGAAATTTTATCAGTCTTTTCTTTATTAGTTCAGAAACAATATCTTGCTCCCTTTTTTCTGACAAGTTCAGGAAGGACTCTTCCCTTGAAGTAATTATGGCAGTAATTGGACAAGAGTATAGTTATAAATATCCCAAGTGCACCGGAGAAGAGAATTACCACTTGATTTGGGAGAAGTTGGCCAAAAAAGCATTACTAGGAAACAAATGATGGAATGACACCCAAGTTTATCATCAAGAGCTGAGCCAAGATAACAATTTTGCTGAAAAAGTTTTGGAAACTTCCACAATTTGGAAGTTCAGAAATGATTGGAGACATTTGAAATAGGAGCTAAACATACTTCATAACTAGGCAGAAAAACAAGAATTTGCAAGCTACATATTTATAAGAATCAAGATATTGTATATATAAAGAGACTAAGAACAAATAATTACCTTGATATAAATATACTATTAAAAGATAACTCAAAGAAACTGCTTTACTGAGAGACAGCCCAAAAATATTAAAACCCAGCTGAGTCAGACTTCTGAGTCAGCACAGAAAGTTTCTGAAAGACGTTGTGTAAAATAAACTCCGTAATTTTGGCTAGGACTGAAAAGGGGCCATGTTCAGAGAACCAGAATGGATCAAATCAAGACAATACATTTCCTGCTCAGAACCTTCACTGTAGTATCTCATAGGGTTAATAGACAAGTCCTAAAATGTATTAGAAATCCTGATATTGAGCTTCTACCATCAATTTGACTTAAGGACTAGGATAAATTGGTCACAGAAAACTGGAATCATTCAACCTATAACTGGATTACAATGTGATATTATGGAGAAAGAAGTTATTCAAAGAACCAGATATAGGTCATTGCTTAATTATGTGTGTGTGTGTGTGTGTGTGTGTGTGTGTGTGTGTGTGCGTGTGTGTGTGTGTAATATTACTTTGCACTTTTTGATATCAATAAACAATAAATATTTATACCTACTCTGGAGTTAGATTAGTTACTCTAGAACCCTGAGAGTAGTACTAGAATGTCAAAGACTTCTCTCTCTTCTTCTTTTACTTCCTCTTCTTTCTTCTCTTCCTCCTCCTTCTCCTTCACTTCTTACCACAGAGGAGCTCTCTCTCCACTTGGGATGCCATATCCTTACACGTGGATGTTCTCTCCATAGTATAATTTTTGGTTGCTTGGTTCTGAGGCTGGATTTATACATGCATATATATGTATGAATACATACATACATTATATATATATAATACACACATACATTTTATATATATATATATAATATATGTATATTATATCTATAATGTGTATGTGTGCCTTGAACAATTTACTTTTTGTCCTGCTCACTTTTCACTTATTAATTTCTTGAATTATAGCTCTGACAAACAGGCTTTAAAAAGTTCATTGCATTGCAAATGGACCTACTTGACTAAACTACCCTTTAAAACCAAATTATTCCACCTTTGTTGAGTGGCCCAGCTCCTCGCCCAAACCTCCGTAGTTCATTGTATAGGTTTTGGTGGATTAGAATGAATGTAAATAGTTTCCTTTCTGGCCAGAAACTTTGAGGATCTTCTCCTAGAGTGATATTTTGTGATGGTAAATTAGGATATCTTTTGTCTCAACCCTTACCTTGTCCTTAATCACTGAATGAGCGCGCCTCAAACTGAGACCTAGAAAAGAACTTAATTTAGAAAGGCTGAGGTTGCCCACTGGAGTCACCTCTGCCTCCATTAAATTCAATTTATGTACAAGTCAATACATCACCCTCCTGAGGTCACAGATCCTCTTCCAGAATGAAGGATTAACAACAATTATAGTCTGGAAGTAGAGCAACCACTCTTGGGCTTGATCCCGCCTCCTGCCTGATCAACAGGAGAGCTCTAAAGATTTCTGACCGAAATTGGGCTGGCTTTCCTTAGGTAGCCTGGTGCCTCCTTCCCCCATTCCTGATGCACCATATTGGTTTTAGGCTTCATGTGGATCTCCACTGGGTCTCAACCCTCCTTCATCTCAGAATTCCAGAGCTCATGTGGATTTACCAACCTCAGCCTCCTTAGCAACAGGAATTACAGGCATTCACCATCCCACCTTAAGTAACTTTACCTTAGATTAGCTATAGAGTAACACCCTTAAAGGGTAAGGACCAAGAAGGATTAAACAATTTTTAGGAAAATGATTCTCAGTTAGGGTGTGCTGAAAGTTGTGGCTGATTTTCTGTTTAATGAAGTAAACTGTCAACTGAAATGCTCCATCTTGACTGCAATATTCCTGATAGAATTCAAGAATTCTATAAATTGGGTCTTAAAAATGATATGTGGGGACAGATGCTTGAAGGCATGAGTGGACTCTGTCAGTTTGGATATTTCTCTCCCTAAGCGAAACAACACTTGGATTAGAATAATGACAAATTAATAAAAATTATTTCTGGCAGTTTATGCCTACAATACAGAATATAGAATTTTCTTCCATAGTGTTAATAAATTGTTTATCAAGGGGTTTGATATATACATACCTCAATCTATGTATCTATCTGTGTGTGTGTATGGAGGAGGAGAGGGGAGAGAGAGAGAGAGAAGAGAGGAGTTGCATGAATTTATTTGGAAAATAAAATTTTTTTCCATGCTAAATCATTTTTTAAAATAAACTGGGTCAGAAGATTCAGAGTTAATTGATTAGCAAGATATTACAATTTTGGTAATTATTGATGAATAGTCACATATATCCCTGATTGCCTTAGAATCTGAGATGAGAAGTTAAACAAATTAATAAATCAGTAATAGGCAGAGAGAATGATCAGACTGTATAGGCTACAGGTGATAACTGACTCTAAAAATGGCTATGTTTATACTGCTTGATCACTAAGGTCTCGTGTGGATGTATGATCCTCTGAAATGATAAGTATCCAACATCTATATACTAAAAGAAAATAAGCATTAGCTTGAATTAATACAGAGTTCTATATTAATAATCTCCCATGAGAATCATATAGAGAACAGAAAAGAAAGGGAAAATATTATATTTACAATAAGATTCAGTCTCTGATTTTCATTTGACTTGCCTTTATTCCTTCTGGGCATGTGAACCAATCCTTATTTTCATGTCTGACATACTTCCTCTACTCCCACATTCAGCTGTCCCTTAAGTATATAACACAAGCCTCCCACAGAACAGGAATTTACGGCCAAAGCAATTCAAAGAAAATTGAGACAATTATCCAATTATTTCAAACAACAACCTTCTTCCTCTACAAAAGAAAATAGCAAACAAATTTCAATCTAAGGAATACATAAGAATATTGGTTTGGCAAGGTTTGGGTAGGAAGGATGGTTAAATGTTATATGGGATTAAGGAAGCAGTTCTGGGGAGAAAATGTAACTGGCTCCCTTTTAAAAATATCTGGTTTTTTTTTTCAATTATATATAAAAAGTTTTAACATTCATTTTTCAAAAGTTTAAGTTCCAAACTCTCCCTTTCTTCTCTTCCCCATTACCAAGAAGGCAAGCAATATGTGCTGGAGCTCCTCCTAGCCCTGGGAGGAAGTATGGGCAACGCAACAAAGTCCTGTACCCAATGTCAGCAAAGGGTCTTTTCGATTAATTAAGAATTGAGACCTCTGAAAATGTCCACTGCCCATGTAGAATGCAGCTTGAGCTGGGCTGCTCATCACTTTCACCCCAGGGCCATGGACATTTTCAGCCAAGCTTCTAAGTTCTCTGGGGCTGGAAAATTGTCTCGCCCCATCTTTTTGCTGATTCTGCTCCTCCAGAATTCATTTCTGAGGCAATATTTTAAACTTCTTTGGAGAAGAATATGGGAGAGGTCAGATGAATCCCTGACTTTACTCTGCCATCTTGATTCCCTTCACAACCCAATATATTCTTGCCTTATTTGGATAACTTATTTCTATGATTGTCCATTCCACTTAATCCATGGAAGGACAACCATTAGAATTTTGTTTTGAGCTTCAAAAATGTGTTCTTATTTTTGTCTATATTTGGCATACAACTTACCCAATAATAATAATAAGTACAGATCAACCAGTTCTACATTCCAACACATGCTTGTTAACTGACATATCTAGTGGAGTAGAAGACTAATCTTTCCAAGAAAATTAACAACAATTATTCAGGGAATAATTGGCTGAACAGCTTGCTAGGCTAGTTCCAGCTCCAACATACAGAGCATTTGAAACCATGCCCTCTGGTTCTTAGATCAATCTCTGTTCCATCAATGATTTCCCTTGGCTAATTTACACTGACCACAATAGTTTTGGAAAAACAGAATAATAGGTAGGCCTGTAGGCACTGTAAAATGACTTGATGAAAGGGAATAAATTGCTATGGAAAAGAAACATGATTCTTGGAACTAGATTAATAATAATCTAATAGATTATAAAAGTGAGTGAATTTTTTTGGACTAGACAGAATTTAGAATATCTAAGTTCTAAAAGGATACAAGCAATTCCCAACTTTTAACTAGGTTGATTTTTAAAAATCAGTTGTTTGTACTCTAGAACATGTTTTTCTACCCAATAGTTCACAAGAAAGCAGTTAGGTAACAAAGTTGATCGTTTAGGGACATTTATTAGCTGTGAGTTTCTGAGCAAGTAACCTTAATGTCCAAACTATCATGTCAGGAGACCTGAATTCAAAAGTGATGTCGGATATTTACCAATTATTAGTTGTGTGACCATTGACAAGTCATTTACCCCCAGTTGCCTCAAAGAAAAATAAAAAGAAGTATCTCTTGAACATTTCACCTGTCACAGAGGACCTAGCTTATTTGACAGGATTTATGGTTACATTAAAAAGCATTTCTATTTCTTTATGAACAAAGGTTTTTAAACTTTATTTTGCTTTATGATATTCTCATTCCTTAGTAGAATTTTTGAAACATTCTTGTCTTGGATGAAGACAAAGATATATTTGCCAATATTCTAAGTGAATCTAGTGACTATGGAGGACCAGTCAAAGTTCTTTAGTTTCAGTATTAATAGGTGGTAGCTAAAGAAAAAGTGAAGAGAGAAACTCCTTTAGGATGTCTCTTTTTTGGGTTTCAGTCAGTCAACAAGTAAATTAAGCACTTGCTATGTACCTGGTCCTGTGTTAAGTACTGGGAATACAAAGAGAGGCTGAAGGTTCAGTCACAGAAGAAAGGTGTTCATAATTGCCCTCCATAACTGGCTTCTAGAGGGGAATATTTATTATCTGAACTTCTGAGATTACATGGCTTACTTATGGAATCATGTAGAACTCAAAGCTGGAAGGGGACTCTGAGCATATCTAAGTTTTACATTTTAGGTACTGACATCATTCTAATGACACTAACAGCATCCTCCTCATTCCCTATTGCAATATTCTTTCTGCTAGTGAGTCTGACAGATTCAAACCTTTCTTTGCTACAATCCATCTTCCATTCAGCCACTAAAGAGCACAGGTTCCAGTAAGTCATTTTTAAAGTCAATCAAAACATAAATTTCTATTTAATAAACTAGTGACTCCCTATTACCTCCAAGATAAAATATAAAATGCTGTCTTTAACATTCAAGGCCTTTTATAACTATCCCCTATTTACTTTTTTCCCCCTTTTTGATTTTCTTTTTTTCTGGTCATATAGATTCATTAAATTTTTTAAAATACACATTTCTTTATGAATCATGTTGGGAAAGAAAAATAAGAACAAAAGGGAAAAATCATGAGAGAAAAAATAAAGGAAAAAAGAAAAAAAAGTAAACACAGTATGTGTTGATTTACATTCAATCTCCACCCTATTTAGTCTTATATCTTATCCCTATTTCCCCCATCAGTTTCCAATTCTTTGCCATCATAAAAAGAGCTGCTATAAATATTTCTGTACAAAAATAAACTCTTTTCCCAATTCTTTTATACTTGAAAGTTGAACATTTCCTTTATGTTGACTATTTTAATTACAATTTTTAAAGTTTTACATATGATATCTATAAGGTTAGTCAAATACAGAATTATATAAGCTTAAATGCTGTCGGTTTAAAAAAAAATAGCAGTACAAGTTATCACCCAATTTAATTGGTCTTTGATTTTCTTAGATGTGACATATTACATGGAAATTATTTGAGTTATTCACTGAGAAGATATTTTCATTTCTTAAAGTGGATCTTTGCCTTCACTCAGTGCTAGGGAAATACTATGTTTTGAAAGATGCTGACTAATGACAACTGAATAAAACACAAAAATGCTATTTTGACCACTTGTGATTGCTAGCAATAACAATAACAGCCAACATCTATTTTGTACACTATTACCTCATTTGAAACTCAAAAGAACCCTTGGAGATAGTTGTTATAATTCTCATTTTACAGATGAGGAAACCGAGGCAGGCAGGAACTTGTTCAGGATCATACAGCTAGTAAGCAAAATCTAATTCAGCTGAGGTCTTCCTGACCATAGACACAGTATTGCACCAACTAGCCGCCTACAGTTATCTACCTAGGCAGGTGGGAGTAGGGATGAGGAGATTTATTCCCTTTTTGACTCCTAGCCAAACTTTCAATGTATATTGAATCTTCTCCACTTAAATTCTCCCTGTTGTTTTAGCTAGAGAAATTACCCTTTACTTCCTTCCTAAAAATAGACATACTGATGACACAGGGGAGCTGCAAGTCCCCAAGTGGTTGTGTTTCCATTAGCAATGAGTGATTCTATAATATCTAAATAAAGGAACTATCCCCCTAATGTATGCACTGTTGCTTTCGATAAGCTCATGTTGTAGGAGGAAATGAAGGACAGGACTAAAACAAATAAAAGGAAATTGTTGACTTCTGCCTCTGCTTTGCAGAGCTTCACTGACAATATTCGTGATGACTAAACCATGAGCATCTGGGGAATCACTACATGGACCTTGCATCTCAGTGCATTGACATTTATGAGATACTGGACAATCTCGCTAGCAGAGTCCTTGGTAACTGGGACTTCCAGATGTTAAGCATTTCTCCATTCTCAGTTGTTTCTAATTGCACAATGCAGGGCACCTAGTGAGTACTTTAAACTTTAAAACTTATTCCAATAGAAGCACAGGGATTTTTTTTTATAAGTGTAGATTTCTAGATAATAGAGATAATATAATCCAAACCCCTCATTTTACAAATAAGGCTTGGGGAGTGAAATGACTTAGTCAAACTCACATAAATATTAGGAGATTGGAAGCCAGAATTTGAATCTGGGTCTTTAGATTTTAGATTAAGTGGAGTTTTGTTTGTTTTTTAAACAAAATCTGGGTTTTGGGTTTGTTTGTTTGTTTTATATACAAAATCTTGTGGAGAAATTCCTTTTAAGCAAAATTTCAAAGAGCACTGAACTTTCAGGTGGTTATATAGATTCACTAGTAAAATCCAAATGCCAGAGTAAAAGTGTACATGAAGATAAAAATCAGTCATATGCTCCATGCCTTTGGGACCAGTGAACTATATAAACAAATCTAAAGATATTACAAGGTCCTTTTTATGGTACATAATCTTTTTATTAAAGATCAGATTGATGTTTTTAATAGTAACTCACAGAGTAATATTTTAGCCATAGAGTTTAATGCTACTGAATCTAAGTATCTTAAATATTTAAGTCCACGCTATTTCTATTGGACTTAAAATATTTAACATAAATAAAATATTTAACTTAAAATATTTAAATTTTATATATCCACTGGGGGCAGCTAGATGGCCTGGAGTAAGGAAGACTCATATTCCTGAGTTCAAATTCAGGCTCAGACACTTATTAGCTGGATGGCTCTAGACATATTACTTATCTTTATGTGCCTCAGTTTCCTTATTTAATGAACTGGAGGAAATGGCAAACCATTCCAATATGTTTGCCAAGAAAACTCCAAATGGGATCATGAAGAATTGAATTAACTGAACAACAATTTTTCTTTTAATAATCTTTCCCATCTCTGTGCCTTTAGGAGGTGTCTCTGCATGTCTGGAATGCAGGTATTTCCCTTTCTTTTTTTCTTTTTAATCATTGCTACTGATTTGCTATTTACATGATAAAAATTTACACACAAGATTCCACTGAATATAGTAAATAACCATTTAACAGCATGGGAAATGGTTCATTATGGAAAACTATTTAAAGAACTTCTATAGTACAATTTTGTGAAGTTTATCAAACTCAATTTTTTCCCCTGCTACAATTGATCTGTATAAAGAACTACGTTCTGTTTACAGTTTTAAATATATTTGTATTTTATTGCCCTTTTAGTTAAGTCGCTTAAATGATTGCACTAATTTTTCATAACTATTCTGTTATATTATGTAGGAGTTTTAGACCTATCAGAGTCATAGAAATTAGTTGTAATAGTTAAACTGATTAGTAACCCACTGATAATTTGTTACTTTTTAACAAGTATTTTTATAATATGGAATGCTTGGTGAAAACATCCAGAACATTTCAAAATATTTTTCAATAGTATAAAATTCTGATATAAATTATTTTACTATAACTTGCTAAAATTATGCATGAATGTAGGTGATGTGTAATATATAAGTAAATATTATTTTTTAATATTCCTCATCTATAAGAAATCTGACTTGCAAATTGGGATATTCAAGAATTCACATCTTGAAATTCCAAATTGTATTAGTAAAATTTTTAACTTGTTAATCCTGTTTTCCTTAAAAATACTTACTCACACACACACACACAAGTTATATGTATACATATTGTTTAGTCCAATAAAATGTAAGTTCTTTGAGAGTAGAAAATGTTTCATTTTTCACTTAACATCTATCTCAGTGCCAGTCACAAGAAGATCTCTTAATAAATGCAAAGATTTATTAGATGTCAACTCTTCTGTGCAAAGCACAGGGTAGCTTTTCCAAGAGGCATTAGTTAACAAAAGAACCAAGAAAAAATATCATAAAAGGATTTCTCTTATAGAGTAGATCCGTAATCCTGTGAACAGCAGGGTTTGAATATATTATACATGGAGTCATTTGATCTGGATTTGAATCCTGTCATTTACCTCTGTGACCCCAACAAATCACTTCACCTTTCTTGGCCTTAGTTTGTTCCTTTGTAAAATAAATGGTCCCTCTGTACTTTTCCTAGCTCTATATCCCTAGTTATAAGGATTATTTTATAAGCTGTAGTTATTGAAGTATTCGAGAAATTGCTTGGTATTAATAAGCGAATTTCTCACCCAAGAAGCATTTATAGTTGAACGACAACCAAAAAAAGCATTCAGAAAAGATGATTTCCTTGGATTCCCAATATTAAAGCATTTGGCCAATTTTTAAGCAGATTCAAATTCAGCAAACATTTGCTAAAGGCTTACACCATGCAAAGGATCATGAAATGGAAAAAATTTAGGCTTAAAAAAAGTACCTCATCATTGCATTTATTGTGCTTTGTGAACCATAGTTCAGGCTGAACTCAATGGTAAGGTTAAGGACGGAAATTTTTGCTGAATCCAATCTTTTGCTGTAATAACTTTGCATGTTGTTTTGCAGATTGAACGTCTATTTGTACTCATGATTTCAGTGAAAAGGGTCAAGGGAAAATAAAAACCAGAAGAGAAATAGGACTTAAGGAAATAAATGGGAGGAAGTCAAATGAGCCATACTCCAATCTTGTTCCATTGCCCAGTTGTTTTACTCTCCAATTCCTCCGTAGCCTTTCTGAGTCGTCCTTTCTTTATTCCCTCACCCAAAATGTAGCTGGGTGGCTTGGAAGATCCAGCTCTTGGTCTAGCAAGACCTGAGTTTTCCTTAGTTTCATTGGTAAAATGAAATAATAATTGTAAATCAATTCCCACGGTGGCAGTCACATATGAGTGTTATTGAGTTGTATCCTATCGACCCCTTTGGGGGTTTTTTGGCAAAGATATTAGACTGGAGTGACTTGACATTTCCTTCTTTTAGATCATTTTATAAATGAGGAAACTGAGGTAAATGGTTAAGTGACTTGTCCGGGGTCATATGACATATAAAAGTGTAAGAAGCATAGTTTCTGGGTAGGCATTTTATGCTGCGTAGTCAATAATTAATAAAAGGGGTTTGTGGCATTCTCAAATGCTGAAGACTCCTCATGAAACCCAATAAATGTTTATCTGGGAATTTATATGGGAATTCCAATACTTATATTGGAAGATTGGATGTTCTGAGGGTGATAGTTCTGATTGGTTAACAAGTAATGAGAGAATGAATATTATAATGACAGGTAGGCTTATTTTACTAAGGATCTGGGGACCCTGACTCCAGATTACCCCCTGCCTGTGGCAATCTAGACAAAAAACAGTCTACTTCTGATCAGAACTGACTGATTAAATTCTTTGTTAGGTTCTTAAATTGGGTAGCATCAGAATTCCAAAATTTCATCCCCATCTGTCTTGATCTTTAGAGAACAACGCTTTGACCCAATCTCTAAATGAAGAAGGGAAAGAATACTGGATTTCTCCAATATTTGGTTGTTTAATAATTATTTCTTCATTCACACAGCCCAGTAAGTATCTGAGGCAGGATTCGAACTCACAAAGATAAGTCTTCTGGACGCTAAGCCTGGCACTCTATTCACTGCTCCACCTACCCTACCTCATATAGCTATTATTATTATTAATGTAAAAGAATTAGGGGCATGGGTCTTTTGAATTAAAGATTGGTATTACAATGCATAAATTGCACACATAATACACTGCCTCATATTAAATGAAATCAACAGATCGAGCACTGGGCTTTTGAGTCAGGAAGAACTGAGTTCAAATTTGGCCTCAAACATTTACTTGCTGTGTGATCCTGGGCAAGTCACTTAACCTGTGCCTTAATCCAGTGGAGAAGGAAATAGAATGGGAGAATCTTTGCCAAGAAAACCCCATGAGCAGCATTGGCCTGCTGGAGTCCCCATAGATTGGGAGTGTGGAATTCAACTAAACAACAAAAGATCCTGTTCTATCCATTTTTACTACCTCTGAACTCTGCTTCCATCAATTTTTAAACATAACTTTATAAACTTTAAATTTATAAGTTTTTAAAACATAACCAAATGCACTCTTGTGTAGGAACATAGTATTTGTTTAAAAATATATAGAAAATGGAAAAAAAAAAAGGAAATGTAATAAAGGTCACTGTGTAGGGCTTAAAAATTCACAAAACAGAACAGGAGGGTCAGCAGGAGACAAAAAATTTTTAAAATCATATTGATGACATGATTTTTATGGAAATATTTTGCATAACTTCTCATATAGTTTCTTAATGGGTCACTGGGATTGGAATAAGGGAGAGAATCCAGAATTCAAAAGCTTTAAAGATAAATGTAAAAAAAAAAAAAAGTTAAATATAACTGGGGGGAAATATTCAATAAATTAATACAAAAGAAAAAAGAAAAAATCATATTGATGTTAAACTTCAGAGAGAAAAAAACCTCAAGTAAAACCAATTTGCAACTTCACGTATATATTTTTTTCTGTTCCACTCTATATGGGAACACTCACTTTTATGGTTTTTAAGTTCAGAATTTTTTATAAGGAAAAAAACCCTTTTGTTTAGGTATTTGTATGTGCACACTTAAATGCTTGTTAAATTGCAGCGAGAGTACATACAAGCTTTTTATCATTTATTTGGGAACTTTATTGATATAAACAAATCCTATTTAAATTTGTCAGCTTTTGTGCGTGGATTTTCTTTTGATTCTATTAAGAATAGTGCAATTAAGACAGACACTATGGAATGTTCCAATATTAAACAGGCCACCTATTTGTATATTGATTTGAGGTTTTAGAAGAAAAGTACATCCTAATTCGCTTAAACAACTAAGGATCACGTGAAGCAACTGCATTGTTTTTAAAAATTTCCATATCTTTTCTCTTCCTGGTCGGAGCTGCCTAAGTTTTAAATACGATCTTCCCCTGGGGATACAGATCTGAAGAATGTGTGCGGGAGTGGAGAAGAGAATTCTAGGGTGGCCTGGAAGGAAATTTTCCGTGGTTCTTGTGTAACTAGTTAGGGCTGGTTGGTGGGTTTTGTTTTATGATTTTTTTTAAGCTTCGGAGAATTCCCTAGGCATTTCCTCATTGCAAACGCTCTCCTCCACGCATTCCACCGCTCACTTTGGCAAGCGCTGGGGAATTTCGTACCCACCTGTGCTCCCTTCCCCTGTGTATACTTTTAAGTTCTCTCTCCTTTTTCTCCCCGTGGCTCGGGTGGGATTTCTATCCACCTGCTCTATCCACCTGCGGCGGGCCCATGGACATTGTAGTTCTCACACCTGTGGTTTAAACCAGTTGAAAGGGGAAGGGTAAAGGAGGGGGCATGCACCTCAGTCACCCCCGGATCGGTAAAGGGCTTGTGCAAGTAGTCCAACCGCTGCCCTAGCTAGCCCTCCCAGCTTGAACGTCACGTGACTCGGAGGGCGCTGGGAGCCGGAGCCCAAGGGGGAGCAGCGCTAGCTCCTCAGGCTCAGCTTGTGGCTTTAGTTCCGCGCACAGAGGAAGGGAAAGAAGGGGGCGGGGGGGGGGGGGGGGAAACAGAACCTGCCGCCACTGCTCCTACCCCCCTCCCCCCGCTCCAGCCGGTTCCCAGCCTCGCTCCATGTAGCTCCATTGCGGAAGTGGACCAGGAGGGGGCGGCGGCGGTGGCGGTGGCGGCTACGCTGACCCCAGGAATCTGAGACTGGGGCTCGACTCGCCCCCCCCTCCCCCGCCCCCTTTTTGCTTCGAGAGCAACAAATAGTTCTGAGCCCGTGCTTACAGTACCCAGGTCGGCTGCTCGCCGGCCTCCCTCCCTGCTCCTCCTCCTTCCTCGGCGCAGTCGTCGCCGCCGTCCCCAGGCTGCATGCTCCTGGGCTCCCCCCTCCCCCGCCTCCTCCTCCCGCTCCTCCTCCTCCTGCTGCTGCTGCTGCTGCTGCTGCTGCTCTCCCCGCAGCCGGCCGCGGGAGCAGTAACATGCTCACTCGCGTGAAATCTGCGGTGGCCAATTTCATGGGCGGCATCATGGCTGGTGGCTCGGGCTTGGAGCACGGCGGAGGCTGCGCCGGCGGCGGCAGCGGGGCCGGCTCCGACCTGCCCTTGCGCTTCCCCTACGGGCGACCAGAGTTCTTGGGGCTGTCTCAGGACGAGGTCGAGTGCAGCGCTGACCACATCGCCCGCCCCATCCTCATCCTCAAGGAGACCAAGCGGCTGCCCTGGACCACGGGCTACGCAGAGTGAGTGCAACCACCGTGCCGGGGAAATGCATCACCTGCCTTCCCCTTAACCTTCTCCCTATGTACTCCTTTCTTCCCTGCCTCCCATACTATCCCTGCAGCTGCCATCCATTCCCCGGGCCTCCCAGCTCTAGCTGGGCATTTCCCCCTTTCCCCTCCCCCGTCCCCTCATTCCTTCGCTCCAAGGACGCTGCGTCTCCATCCCTGGAGATGGGGTGAGAGGCAACAACTGCACCCGAAGGAAGGATAGAGGCTGGAAAGGCATTGGGGGGTGTGCGATGGGGGTGGGGGAGATGCCCTTTTGGACCTGAGCAGGAAGCGCGACTGTTGAAGTTAGGAATAGGGAAAGGGGGGAGGTGAGGGCGCTGGGTTATGCGCGCCTCCGGTTTCTAGCCTCCGCCGTGGGCTGCTGCGGGTGTCCTCGCCTTGGAGGTGGGAGCCTGCGGGTGTCAGTCAGGGTGTGTGTTACGGAGGAGGATCTCGGACCTTATTGCTGGGAGAGTTGCTGTACTCTCCTCCCTTCCCCCCCTCCATGGGGGTTGGGAAATTTCAGGACCACTTTCCTGGTCCATTCTGGAGAGAAGTTAATTTCAAGTGGCTAACCTCAACACCATCGCTATTTCATCTTTAATACCAAGCCTTTGAGGGCTGAGAGTAGGGAGAGGGGTATTGCTAATTTGGAAATAAATTGTGGGGTTTGGATTTCTCGATGAGGATTAAGGATGGGGGAGAACCAACGATAGAAATAGCTCGTGTTTTAATCGACCCCCTCCCCCACCACCACCACTGTTGGCCCTCCATGGATTTTATCAATGAGCCTGTTTGGGCTCTTTGGATGCCGGTGCTACGTTCTGTTTTATTCACCTGTCCCTGCTCCTTGGAGCCGAGAGAGGTGGAAGGTGGAATGAAGGGGTCGGTAACGCCAAGTGCGGGTGCCAGGGGTGCCACTGGAACTTGTGCTGCCCGTGAAACCCAACTGGCTCTTGGGCCTTCCGCACTAGCCATCCCCTGGCACCCTAACCCTTAACCCATCTCCCTCTGACACCGATGCTTGGCAGGGCACATACTCTGATTGGGTCTTGGAAGAGCCAATCAGCTCTTGCGATGCCTGTGCCAGGTGACTTTTCTAGAGACTGCCTTGACACCCCCCTCTCTTACCCTTACACACATCTCCCCTAAAAGCAAGGATGAATGGAACTGAAAGCCGAGGGGGATGTTGTGTCCTTATTAAGCCAAGCAATGACCATATTGGCCCCTTTTTCTTTTAATCTTTAACCCTGTCATCTCCCTTCAAGGCTAGTTACATAGATCAGTACCATGTCTTCACCTTTAAGCTATCATACAGTTCTTCAGCCATCCTGATCATAAATGGTGTCCTTTAACAAGTTCAGTTAGTAAAGGGTCCCTGCCACCTGAAGACATAAATTCTTAGATTTTTGAAAAAGAAAAATCAAGCTGGAAAATGGTGGGTTTTATGTGGGCACAGGTGATGGTTTTAACAAGGAAGGATTGAAAACAGAATGTGGACTTAGAAAGGTCTTCTGGTTTTAGACAGGTGAGTTTGAGTCTCTGTTCTGATACTGTAGGATCTGTGTTCCCTTGGACATAAATCTCTTCACTTGGTTTGTAAAATGAAAAACTTACTTAACCTCACAGGGCTGAACTAAGGAAAATATTTTGAAAATCTTGAAGGATCAGTATTATTAATTTTGAGTATTTATAGTAATAAAAAGAAGCAAAACCTAATTGCTAGGTGGAGAAGAGCATTTAAAAAAACAGGCAATGAGAGAAGAAGATGAAAAAATGTCACTTGTTATTTTATTTCAAAGCAATCAAAAAACCTGAATATATTAACCTAGCCAAAGTGTTTTACTTACAATCAGGAAGACTTACATTTGTATCCCAACTCTCTGACACTTATTAGCCTTGTGACAAGTCATATAGTTTAAGTTTTAATTTATTCACCTCTAAAATGGGTAAAACTTATCTATATGGTTGTCATGTGACTTAAATGCTATTATGACTACTGTGGTTTGGGGCTATTATTAATGTAAAAGAATTAGGAGTATGGGTCTTTTGAATTAAAGATTGGTATTACAATGCATAAATTGCGCACATAATACATTGCCTCATATTAAATGATATCAGCAGATCGAGCACTGGGCTTTGAGTAAGAAAGAAACCTTTGCTACCATTCTCTTCAGCCTTCTTCCTAAAGCAGACAGCCAAATAACCTTTTCTTTCAATCAGATTGATTTGAAAAAGTTTATATTTATTGCTTCTATTTATCATTCTCTCCCTTTTCAGTCCTTAGCAACCTGACCCTCATAAAGCAATTGAAATTGCTCTCTTCAAGGTTAGTAGTGATCACTTAACAGATAAATCCACTAACTTTTTCACAGCCTTCATCCTTTAACTTTTTAGGAACACTGGACATTGTTAATTATACTTTCCCCCATATGTTTCTTCTCTTTGTTTTTATAACACTGTCTTGTTTCTCCTCATCCATGTCCATTGTCTAGCTAGGAGTATAATCCATGTCTGTCTTGTGGTTGTGTGTGTGTGTGTGTGTGTGTGTAAGTAAATCTCATCTGTTCCCATGGGTTTGGTTATCATTTTATACAGATCTTTCAAAAAATATCTATCAACTTGTCTCTCTGTCTAGCCATCTATCTGACTATCTATCCATTTATCTAATCTCCAGAATTCTTTTCTAGTGATGATTCAGAGTCACCTACTGCCTATTGAACCTTTAATACCCTGTAAGCATATCAAAGTTAACATAATCAAAACAGAACTTATCTTTACTCCAAGCCCTTTATACTTCTGAATGTAGGCGTAACCTCTGTTACTGTCATCTGCTAATCCCTGGGTTATTCTTAATCCTTTCTCAAGGAGTTCAGTCTCTTGAGTTCATGGTCTTCATTTCTATCCCAATCACTGCCCTTTGGGACTTTGAATATACATGATGATGTCTCCTCAAACTCTCAAGTTTCCCAGTTCATTAGTTTCCTTAGTTCCCATGACTTATACCGTGATGCTTGCCTGCCCACAAGTCCAAGTGTTCTACTTTCACGATCAATATCTCTGAAATTCCTTTATTTATCTGTAATCTATCCTTCTGTTTCCGTATCTCCTCCCTCCTAAACTCCTTTTTTTTATTTTATTTTTTAAATTTTATCTTCACTATGACCTCCAGCCTCTTACTAACTCAGGGCTTTCTGCTTTTATGCCCAGCATCTAACACAGAGTAGGCGTTTTAAAAAGCTTTGTTGATTGATTGCTAGATTGATCACTCTCTGTTTTCCCAAACCTCAACCCTTAATCACATTCGGTCTGTGCTGGAGAAAGTCATAGAACTATGATTGTGAGTCTCCTTCACATGTACGTTCTTTCATCTCAACTGGGCCTTACTGGCATAAGCCTTTCCAAATTAATTTTATTGTATTTTTCACATCTGCCATTTCAACCTTTCCCTTTTTCCCCTTAGACTTCCTATTTTCTTCTTCTTTCTTAGTAGAGAATCATGATTTTCTTGGTGATCTTATAGATTATTGCAGGCTTTAAGATTGCATTTAAAGGCAGTTAGATGGAAATAGTACAGTGGATAGAGGTGTAATTGTTCTTGAAATTGTTGTTCATTTGGTTCAGATATGTTTGACTCTGACTCCATTTGGGGTTTTCTTAAGTTAGAAATACTGGAATGGTTTGCCATTTCTTTCTCTAACTCATTTTACACACGAGAAAACTGAGGCAAATAGAGTTAAGTCACTTGACCAGAGTCACACTGTATCTGAGGCTAGATTTGAACTGAGATCTTCCTGACTTAGTAATTGCTAATTTAGTAAATTTGCTAAATTTACTAAAAAGTTAGTAAGGCCCCTCCCTCTAAAGGTTTGTAAAAGAACTTTGCAAACCTTAAAGTGTCATATTCTCATCCCCTACAGGAATGTCACATGTAAGTTTAGCAATTTTTAAAACCTTACTAGGGGAAAGTATAACAAAAAAGCTCTTGCATTGGGATTTATCTAAAAGGCATTACACAAATGTGGAAGTATTCATTTCTCTTCAAACTAATAAAGCCACTTTTTGAAGACTCAACTTGGGAATTTCTGCCCTACTTCCCATTGTCACAATCCATTGGAAACAAGCATTGGTCCCCTTCAGATTGACGGACAGATGCAAAACTAAAGTCTGATTGGAACAGAGATGGCTCTCTTTCCAGATTGTCTTCCTCGGTAATATCTTCCTCGGTCATAGGGGCACCTGGGTGGTATAATCAGACAGGCCCAAGTTCTGCTTCAGCCACAGACACTTATTAGGTGTATGACCTCGGCCAATTCATATAATCTCCATCTGCCTCAGATTCCTCATCTGTAAAATAAGAATAATAATAGCACCTACCTCCCAGTATCACTGTAAGGATAAAATGAGTTAATGTTTGTAAAAGAGTTCTAAAATTGCTAGCTTTTATTTTTATTATTATTTAATTGAAGCCTCTTTATCTTTCCTTTCTTTCCAGATATGCCCTAGAAATAAATACATTGTTGTAGGATAGCCTTGGAACTAAACCAGCCACTGAAATTAACAGTGCAGGAAATGGGTACCGGTCCTATTGATTTGGTCTGTGTTGAGTTATTGATGCTTCATACCTCTAGCCATCCATCATCTCTCTTAACCTCTCTTTTTTTGTACCCTTGTCTTTCATCCATTGGAATGAAGGCTGTGATATAGCTAAGTAACAAGCATCATTGACGGATTGTTTATCCTGCAGCTGTATACTCCAACAGAACAATTGATTTTTTTTCCCAGATTTTTCTTATCTTTTTGGTTACTTGAATACAGTTGATCTTTATTAATATAAATAGGGCCAGATTTGGGTTTTTTAAAAGAGTTGTATAATTTTAATAATGTAAATGCAAGAATGTAAATAATATTTCTTAATTCAAAAGAAATTGAACATGACTTTCTGAAACCAGATTTGTGCTAGAGGTCTGTCTTTAAAGTTATTTTTTTCCCCCTTTTATCAGCTGTATACATAGGGTCCTTCACTTATCCTGTAAAAAGTTCTGTTCTTGCCACTTGGCTGGAAGAATCACTCAGTGAAAATAGAAGCATCAGATGATGGGTTTATTCTTTAAAGTGGTGACATTGCGTCAGATGGCCTCTTAGTCATTGCTGCTTACTCAGATGCATGCATTAAGCAGAACTAAGGATCACAAATCAGACACTGAATTCAGACAGACACCAGAAACCCAGTTTTCTTTATATAATATTTCTTTTCCCTTTAGAAAACATAAGCTTAAGGAAAGGAGCTATTTTTGAATCTCTATCACCTATCAGTGTCTGGCACATAGTAGGCATTTAAAAATACTTGTCTTGCATTTTTGTTTCAATTAAAAAAATTAAATTCTGTTATTTTCAACTGGAAAAAAATTATTTTCTCTCCCTCCCACCTACTTACTATCTCTTTGGGAAAAATAAAAGAAAAATAAAACTTTCAACAAATATTCAGTCAGGCAAAACCTTCCTGCATTGGTCATATCCAAAAATATATGTAACTCATTCTGTATTAAGGGTCCATCACTTTGGTATCAGGATGGGATATCACGCTTTCATCATTGGCCTCTCTGAATCACAGTTGGTCATTTATTTATTAGAATTTTTAAATAGAAGAAATACTTGATTGAGTGGATATGGGATTTTAAGTCAATGTGTTAAGAGAATAAAACTCAAGACTTCACTGTGTGCCATCTTTTGGCTTGACTATTAAATCACATTAGGTTGCTTGGATGTACAAAAGGCAGGAGCTTCTGTCTACCAGAGGGTCTTGTGTAAACAGCTACCTGCCTCCATGAGGTATTCATCTGAGAGGGCTAGACTTTGCATCTTGGTGTGTAGGGCAGATGGTTGCTCCTAAGGCTTGCATTATTTTTTCTCTTTTTTTCATTTGATCATTGTATTACAGATTTAGGGCTCAAAGGATCATAGAGAGATTGGAAAGGCCCTCAAAGGCCATAGTTTCACTTCTCTGAGAAAGTTGAGACCCAAGGAGGTCAGTTGCTTGGCTAAGGGTCACAAGTGTAAAATAGCAGAGTATTAGCTTACTGAAAAGCCAAGCCAACTTTGCCTTGGGCTGTGAGTTAATTATTTTTTTTTATATATGTTGAGGACATGTTAAATTTTATCTATTTGCAAAAATTATTTTTCTTCACATTGTTTTATGATAAGGATATCAACAATAAACCAAGCATTGATGGGGGTAACCATTTAAACTTTTGCAACATTTAGTATTTATCTTCAAATTTATCTTCAAATTTTTCAGAGATTGAGGCCCTCATAGGACTTAATGATATCTTCCCCAGAGATGTTTACATAGCACCATGAGGTTAAATGTTATTTAATGTGAGCCTTATTTTAATTTGTATTTACGATCTCATTGTTACACAAATAATGATTATTTAAATGTTTTTTTTAACATACACTACTGAGCTTTGCCAAAGCCTTCATAAATGTAAGCAAAGGAGATCGTGTAATGTGAATAATTTTTGCTTAGAATTATAAAGGAAGTCTAAACTTCTGTATTTAATTAGCTGCTTGCCTAGAGTCCTTTCACCAGACCTTTTCTTTCTGAAAGTTCAGTAATTTTTAATAGAGTCAAATCTGTTTTTACTTTATATCCAACTATTGCTGAGATTTTTAGTGTTAAAATAATAATTCGTGCATCCGGACTTGTATCATATGACTTGATATGAAAGAGATCTTTTAGAGGTCATGGTCTATCAAGAAGCGTCCCTCATTGTGAGTTATACTAGTTATGTGTGAGTTATACTAGTATGTTAGGATGTTATGGATAAAAATTGCATTTAATTTTATTTAATGTTCATTTACTTAGCCACAATATTTTGTATCGTAAGTAGGGTATTCTTGCCTGTTACACATGTGCATTAACCTCAATCTTGCATATATCCTTTTTTTTAAAAATAACTTTTTATTGACAGAACCCATGCCAGGATAATTTTTTACAACATTATCCCTTGCACTCACTTCTGTTCTGATTTTTCCCCTCCCTCCCTCCACCCCCTCCCCCAGATGGCAAGCAGTCCTTTACATGTTAAATAGGTTACAGTATATCCTAGATACAATATAGGTGTTGCATATATCCTAAACGCACAAATTATTCCACAAAAATAGCTGCTTTGATTGAAGGAAAAATGTACATTTGATTCTCTCATAGTGTTACCACCTTAAATGTTCAATATGTCACAGTTCTTCATGGCAAAAAACGCTGTTTTGTATTGTCCTAGTATCACAAAAGAAGTTTGAGAATCCTTAAACTCATCTCTGTACTTTGACTGTCATTTCCAGTATCTCTGATGGTCATCCAGCCTTTGAAAATTGTTATGACCCTTCCTGAGTCCCCCAACTCCTTGTTCATTTGGGAGCTTCCATTAATTTGATATTCTGGATACCATTTGCTTGAGTGGGTTTATTGATGAGAATAAAGTTTTGAAACTTTCACTAAGTCTCTCTTCATTGCTTCATCTTAGTGCTAAGATTGACCTTGAGTTTGGAGAATAAATTCTGATAAGTAACAAAGGTTTCATATATGGGCCAGGTGACTGGTCATCTGTCTAAGAACCAAACTTGGCAAGTTCAGAGAGACTCATCACATAAAACTGCTGGTAGACCAAGCCATAAAGACTGTTGGCTAAAGTGTATAGAAGAATTAATTGACAGGAGGAGGGCCTAATGCAATTAAATTCCATTCACCACATATTTACATGTTCCCCTATACATAGATCAGCCTCATTGGGGAAGGGGGGGAGGTGTCAGTAAACATTAACTACCTATTATGTGCCAGGTTCTGTGCTAAGCATTAGGGATACAAAAAAAGTAAAAGACTGCCCTCAAGGAGCTTTTTAATGGGGAGATGACTTTCAAACAAACATATATACAAAGGAAGCTAGGAACAGGAAAAATAGGAAGTAATTGATAGCAAAGGCACAATTCTTTCATGTTAATTTCAAAAGGGAGGTACAGTTTTTCATGTTTAAGGTAGAGAGCACAGTTTTTTGTGTTAACTTCAGATTTGGAAGTGAGTTACTTCTGTGAGAAGTCTAGTGTTGTATTGTGGGATGCCCGTCAAGACTTCTCCCCCTCCCCCCAGAATCCCATTCACGTTTATTGAAAGTCTGAAAAGGCCAATTGAGATGATATAATTTGCCTAACTCAGGCTTTCACTTAACTGAGTTTTTCATAAACCTCAACTAAAGTCAGTAGAAATAATAGATGCTACTTTTTTTTTTTTTTTTTAATGGTTCTTCATAGTAAGTGGGAGGGAGTTATTTATATCAACAAGAATTTAAAACTGACTTGCTGTTTAACATGTAGTGAGTCAGGTGAATTCATTCCCTAGAAGTATCTTTATTTTAAGACTAAAGGTAGAATTGAAAGAACTATATAATTACATTTGGCATGATAGTGTGTGATACTAAATCTAGTTAAAGAATAAACTAAAAAAATTAAAAACCCATTTTTTTGGACTGGATTTGGCAGTTTATCAAAAATATCTTTGTAAGACATTTCTTTTGATGTGCTCAATAAATGCATATTAATGCAGTGACTAACAGAAGGTATAGATATTGACCATTGTAAAAGGCCAATATGGTACAATATAGTACAGTATGGTAAAGTAGGGGGAAGGGAGGTGGAGATTGGGTTTGGTATTAGTGAACCTGAGTTTAAATCCTTATTCTCCTACTTTTTATTATCTCTGCGACCTTGGTCATCAATCTCTTGGACTCCTAATTTCCTTATTTGCAGTATGTTAGGGGTGGACTAAATGACCTAGAAATCTCCTTCTAGCCCCTAAATTGGACTGTATGAAGAAAAAATTGATTGCCTGTGTCCTTGCATTCTCTTATGTCATAAGGTTGTTATGAAGTGAGCACTCTGTAATTTGAATTGTGGTTGCTATTTTTGGCTTTCTGGTTTGGTTCATTCTGTTCTTGTGTGATTTATGTTCATTAGCTTTCTTTCTTAATTTTGTTCTGGCTTAGCTTTCCATTGGTAAATGAAGAACATAGATATTTACTAGATATGAAAGGCAGTATGATATAGTAGAAGAGCAGTGAATAAAGCTTTGGGTCTGGAGTCAAGAAAACTCATCTTCCTGAGTTCAGATCTGACTTCAGACACTTATTAGCGGGGCAAACCATTTAACTCTGCCTCAGTTTACTCATCTGTAAAATGAGCTGGAGGAGGAAATAGTAAACCAGTCCAATGTCTCTGCCAAAAAAAAACCCCAGAGGGATCATAAAGAGTTGGACATGACTAAAATGACTGAACAACAATAACATGGCAGAGGAGATAAGGAGTTGGGTTCAAAAATCCTGCCTCCTTTGCAGATCATTTCATCTCTCAGTGCTCTAAGGCAGCTATCTAAAACTAAGAATGTGGTTGACCTTACATTGGTATTCAGTGAGTCAATAAGCTTTTATTAAGTGCTTCCTATAATCTGGCACTGTGTTTAGCCCTGGGGACACAAAGAAAGGCAAAAAAATAATCACCTGATTTCAAGGAGCTTTTAGTCCAATGGGGAATAAAATAACTATTTTCAGATAAGTTAAATACAGGATAAAATAGGAAGCTATGATTATGAGGATAAGGAGTTTCTACATCTGAGCACAACAAAGACTTGTGAAATCATTGGTTCAGTTCCTATCCCCTTTTCCCCAATTCTGAATTACAAAGTGCTTGCCTTTTTTTGCTTACCTGCTTCTTTTATGGCTTTTATCAGTTTTTCATGAAGTCTTAGACAGCATACCTATCAGATTTGCAGAAAACCTGAAGATGGGAAGGAGAATATATTGTAAGCATTTTGTCTCCTAAAAGGTATGTAGGAAATTCAGTAAGAATATAACTAGGTCCCAGTTTGTGTGAAGAACGGAATAATGATTTCTTCCCAGGGGATTGGGCTATTTGAATTCATACTGCATATTTCCATTGGACTGGAACTGATGACTGTATTTGGCATAATTGTAACTTCGAATACTGCAAATGAGACTACTTTAGGGGATTGATTATTCATACCAAGAGTGATCCAACAATCAACAAATAATCATTAAAAATAAAAATATCCACACATCATCATCTCAATAGATGTTTTGTTAGATTCACTTGCTTATATTTTATGCAGTTTTTAGTTATTTGAAATGGATTTCCCTAATATCCCTTCTTGGATTTTGTTATTGCATAATTTTATATCATTGATTTTTATGATTTATTTTGTAGCCTGTAACTTTGCTGAAACCTAGCCTTAATTTCTCCGTGGATCCCCTATTATTTTATAAATGAGCATCTATCATATTATCAGCAAATAAGGATGATTTTATCTACTTTTGCCTTTACTTTCTCTTCGTTTTTGCTAGCATTTTTAGAACTGTATCAAGTAAAAGGGAAAGGGCTTTGATTGTTTTCTGAAAGTTCTTAACTTTCTATTCTTTGGTCAGTTTGCATATTGCATAATCCTGTTTTACCTCCAGGTTCTTTTGTGGACGTGATTAAAATTTCTCCTTTTCTTGAATGTACCTTTCCAGAACTCTATTCTAAGTCCTTTTTTTTTTTTTTTTCCCCTTTCCCATTTCTCACCAGATTGCAATCTGGACCTTTGCACTATACCCCAGATGTTACCTTATCCTAGAAGAACATTTTAATCCTGGAATTTACATCTCAGAATTACTTTCAGCCCTTATCTCTACTTCTCCAGACTAATGGCTCCTCCCAGTACCTCTATTTAAAGGAGGACAGGATGCCCTGGACAGCCATTTCTTCATTTTTCTTTTACAAAGCATGATCCAAACTCCTCTATTTCATAAGCTTCTTACCACTTCTCAGCTTCCTTTTATTTTGCTTGTGTTAGGATTCCCAGCATTGGCAAATGTTTGATGTGGAATTGTTAGTTTTGAAGTTTAGAGATATAAACTATATAATATAATCCCATTATTCTTGAGGATATAACTTTCAACTTTTTTCTCAGGAAAGAGAAAGTCCAAACTATTCTGATTCAATCTTCTCGAAATATTAATTTTTTTTTTTTTCCTTGCTAAATTTTTTTTTTTTTTTTTTTTTTTTTTTGGTAATTTGATTAAGGTGTTTCTTGTAAGTTAAATATTACATTTCTTTCTGTTGCTGTTCTGTGGATTCTTGTAATCCATATGTATCATAGAATCAGAGGTTTTTAATAGATGGAAGGGAACTCAGATGTCATTAAGCCCTCCTCCCCTTATTTTATAAGACTTGAATCTCAAGGAAGTCTGTTTGTACACACAGCTCTATGTCCTTAAGAGGGAAAGCTAAACATATTCACAGGTTGGAAGAAGGAGGGGACTGGATCTTTCCCATATTGGCCAGGAACACTACTGGTAGATATTAGTCCTGTGATGAATAGGTTTCAAATCTGGGTTCCTGTCTTTTCAATGAGCTTGTAATATTTCTACATTTTCAATAGGATTATCGAAGTATAGCATTCAATTTAACCTTTTGTGATTCTTTTTTTTCCCTGTAATACCTAATCTGGGTTATCTTTTCACATCTTAACCTTCAAATTCCATGTTGTTTTGTAGGGCTATTTGTGTTCTTCCAATCTTTAAAAAAAATCTTTTTTGTTCCATTTTTTTTTTTTTTACTGCCCCACCTCTGCCCCCCAGCATTTTTATATTACAACTCTGTTCTCTTTTTCAGATAATCTACAGTTACAGAGAATGTTTCTGTTTTTTGTTCAAAATTTTGTGATCTTTGGTTAGATTTTCTGATTTCTTACGATTTCTAACTTTTGCCTTAATTTTTCTAATATTTCACCTAATCATTTGATTGTTCATTCTGATTATTCTGGAGATTCTTGAAATTATTTTATCATTTCAATAAGCCTAGTTTTGTTGTACTATGTCTTCCTCCGAGGATTTTTGACTATTTCTTTTGTCTAAAAGATCCATTTAGATGTGGGGTCTTAAAATTTTTATGTTTCATGGACTCCTTTAGTGGACCAATGAAGCCTATTGACCCTTCTTGGAATGCTTTTAAATGCATATATATATAAGAAAATAGAAGAAACCAATTATATTGAATTATAATTATATTATAAAAAAAATTTTAAATAGTTCCTGGACCCTTAGGTTAAGAATCTCTGACTTAGATGACTTTTCCTCTCCAATTTTTATTCATTTTTCTCTTCCCCAGTTTATTAATCACTGTTAATTTTTTTTTTTTTGCATGACATTTTTGCTGAAACCTAGCTTCATCCTGCCATTCTTTTTGCAGTGTTGTGCTCCTTTCCCTACACTTTCCATCTGTTCTCTTTTCTCATATTGCCAGGGCTGGACAGGGTTTATTGCCTCTAGTATGTGAGTGTGATCATTTGGGATGCTATTGCAAGAATACTGTAAGGGATAAGAGAGACTTTAGATTTTCAACTCTCCGGAATAAAAGGCCTTGTGAAACTGACTTTGTCTAGCTCGGGCTCCAGGGTCTGCTCCAAAAGGCATCTCAGAGGCTCCCCTAGAACTTTGCAGAGAAAACATGTTTAACTCTGTTCTTTTGGCCCTAAGCCTGATTTAGAGTTGTATTTAGTGTAGCTTTTCAGGGCCCCTCCTTCCTCAGTTATTCTTTATTCTGCTTCAACACCTGTACAGTTACCTTTCCCTCCCTGCTCTTGTGCCAGAGATTTTGGTTTGATCTGGGGCCATTAGGCTACTTCTGAGAAAGGGCATTCCCCCAGGACAGTGTCAGAGGACTAGTGCCAAAATTGCTGCCCCTGTCTCCTATGGATATGTTTGTAAATTATGTATGCGTAATTTGGAACTCAGACTGGTGACTCAATTTTCAGTTATTTTTTTTCTGTAGGAATTACCCTGTGGTGGCTTTTTGCAATTTCCCCTGCTGTTCATTGCTGACTTTTCAGCGTTTGGTGGCCTTTTGCTTGTAATGTTTGAGGTAGTGCTATTAGACTTGCTAGTCATTTCCCTTACACTGTCAACCTTCCCCTGTTTCTCTCTGTTCACATGATGAATCCATATCACTTCTGTTAAAAGCCTCCTTTATAAAATGATTTAAAATAGTGTTCTCAAATACATTTAATTTCTTCTTCTTTTCAAATATTAACAGCCCATCTTCTATTTCCATATGATCAGAAATTGAGTTGATTAAAAAAGAGTCAGGAAAGCAGGCAGTCAAGATTCAATATAAAATAATGAGACTTTATCTCAAGACTTAAAAAGTTATTGAAATGTTTGACAAAATGTTTTTAGTTTCAACCAGGAGGTTGAAAACCATGTAAGAAGCACTGGGGGACGTTTTATACGAAGGACATACAGTGGAAAGAGCCTTCATTCTGGAGTCAAGGTACTGGGTTCAAAACTCAGACCTGTTACTAATTTTGTGAGGCTCTTTAATCTCCATATTATTTTTCTCATCTTCAAAATGATATGAGACTGGATAAGGGTCTTCTAACTGTAAATCCTTGTCTTGGTTCTGTGAGATTCTGACATTGTGGGATCTCAGCTGTAACTTTTCTTTAAAAACTTAAAATTTCCTTTTTGTTATCATGAACCCGACAGATATTGACAAGCACATTTCCTTATTTGAAAACCAACAGCAACAACTTATGCTTATGAAACTGAATATCCACTACCGGCTTCATGGAAAACATCACCAGGTCTCATCTCCTAGAATCCATGTAAAAATGAGATATGTGGAACAGAAGTGAATGCAAGGGATAATGCTGTAAAAAATTACCCTGGCATGCGTTCTATCAATAAAAAGTTATTTTTAAAAAAATGAGATATGGGAAATGCTTTACTTTGCAAACTTGAAATTGTGATCTTTCAAAATGCTTACAATCTAGTCTAGTTTTATATTGAGAAGTATTCCCCTTTGATAAGGAACATAGTAGCAGTATAAGCAGCTTTTTTATATCATATTCGTTCTTTCTAGAAATTACTCCCAGATTAAATGAGATAAATTAGGACCACATAATTTTTGTTAGATGTGTATGTGTCTATGTTTGCATATATTTAAATAATCCTCATACTCTTTGTATAACTGTAGTTCATTGCTTTAAGGTCTAGCATACATCACTGATGTGTGCATAAAGATAGCAGATCTAATGGAACCTTCTTGGCTGGATTGCTGTATTAGCTCGGGTATGTGAGAACAGAAGAAATCAATTTTTTTGCTAAGTTGGGAAGGACAAAATACCTTGTTATTATCTCAGTTTCCTGAAGGGACATTACAAATAGGTAATTAAATCATAAAGAGAAATGACATTTCTTTATTAGCATAGTGTCTTCCCCATATTACAAAATAGAAGAAAAATCTTCATTGATATGGAAATTGATTAGACATATGGTATAGATAATTGAGTTTCTATATTTAATCAGACTACTGTGGAGTTAGATATATACTTCAGGCTTTAACAACAACAAAAAAAAAGCAATTGAGGTTATGTTTAGAACACATCTGCTAGAACAAAGGAAAGGAAATAAATGCCCAATAGGCAACACATTTTTGTGGCTTAATGAACATGGATGAATCATTAAAGGATATGGAGGGAAACTCTAATAAAAGTAAGAAGTATAATTTGAAGCTTTTATATGAAATAAAGGAAATGTTCTATTGAATTGCTACCATTTATGGTTCAAATATGGAAGAACTTTAAGCAATTAATTGCTTGTGGCTGAGGTGGTTTGAAAAGTGGCTAGAAATCTTGGATGACCTTTGTTGTCCTGGCTTATTTGTGTTGGGCCATAGGAGGCCCTCATGCCATTTCAGAGTGGCCTGGGCTGTGCCATGTAGGAGAAGGGGGAAATATAAGTGATGGAAGTAGGTATATAGTGGGGCAAATCTGTAGTTCATGTATGTAGGTTTAACTTACTTACACAAGGATAAGCAAGGGCCAGAACCCAAACTAATCTGTTAGCATTATGACCTGGATGCTGAAAAGCTAACCTCTCAGGCTGAGTTAATGGAATAAATGAATAAGGGAATGATTTTTCCACTGGATTGCCCTTGAGTAGGAGATACCTGTATACCTCTTGGAATTGCTAATACAATAAGATCTGGCATTTTATATTATCCAAAGTTGTCAGTCTACATCATTGAGAGAGAGTGTGTGTATACATACAATATGTACATACACACACACATATATACACATTATGTATACATACATATAAACACATACATGTATGTATGATTTTTAAATTAAAATGTGCAGTACGGCTTTCCATTACCTCTTTAGTTCCAAGCCTAATGAATTCTTTTTTTCAATGAAAAACATTAAAGATTTTAATATTAAGGAAGTTCCCAACCTCAGTGGTTTAATTACACCCATGCTGAGAACATTATTTGCAAAGGACAGTGTGACCTTCGGCCATATTTATTATCTTCTAAAGACTTCCAGGATTTCCTAACTGTCGATTAAAAAGTGATTTTAGAACTCTGTTGTCCCTTCAGTGGGAAGCTAGGATCATGAAAGTATTAGCCAGGATTTTGGACAACATGCTGCAAATAAGAGATGTGTAATCTGTCTGAGAGAAAGATTAACTGAAATGGGATGTTTTCGTTTTTTCTAGCCATGTGGTTGAGGGAGAGGAAGGAAGGTACCTTGTAGTTTTGAGTTTTTTGCATTTTTAGAATTTTAGGAAAATAATTAATTTTTAAAAAATGAATTGTAGAAAATTTGCTTTATGTATAGATTAAATTAGAAAGGCATTGTGGTGTATTGAGTGAAATTGAGAGCAAGTCTTTAGAGGCAGGAAGACCTGAAGTCCTTTGTCTTCTGTGATTTGTCATTGAACTTTTTTTCCTCTATATTCTGATAAACTTTTTTTTCCTCCCTGTCCATCCTCTCCGGCAAACTCGTTAAGTTGCAGAAGGTGATGGCACCTTTGATAAAGTTTTCTCCTCCTGGACTTAGTTGTACTAATGAAATCACAGGGTTGTCAGCAAGCATTTGTTAAGCTTCTGCTATGTGTTGGGCATGATGCTCGTATTTCTTTGCCTCTTCTCCCGCAAATTTATTTTTTATTTATTTTTTTTAAATTTAAATTTTATTTTATTTAATAATAACTTTGTATTGACAGAATCCATGCCAGGATAATTTTCCGCAAATTTATTTTTAAAAAATGAAACTGATAAAATTTATAAAAAATATAAAATGAGAGGATTTAAACCAGATGAATTCTAAGACATTTTTTGATTTGAATCATGAAATGGCATTTTAAAATATTTTAATAACTTTTTATTTTTTCAAATATATGCAAAGATAGTTTTCAATATTCATCTTTGCAAAACTTTGTTCCAAATTTTTCTCTCTTCTTCCACATCTCCTCTACACAGCAAGTAATCCAATATATTCATTAAATATTTTCAATTCTTCTAAACGTATTTTTCCATATTTGTCATGCTGTGCAAGAAAAATGACATGAAAAGGGGAAAATAAACAATCAAGAAATGACAACAAAAAAGTTGGAAATATTATGATTTGATACATATAATAGTCTCCATAGTTTTCTATGGATGTAGACAGCTGTTTCCATCTCAAATCTATTGGAATTGCCGTGGATTAGTCACCTCTGTTGAAAAGAGCCATGTCCATCAAAGTTGATCATTGTATAATCTTTTCTTGGTCCTATCTACTTCACTCAGCATCAGTTCATGTAAGTCTTTCTAGGCTTTTTCTGAAACCAACCTGTTCATCATTTCTTTATAGAACATTAATAGTCTATTCCATTCATATACTATAACCTATTCAGCCATTCCCCAACTGATGGGTTTCCACTGAGTTTCCAGTTCTTTGCCACCACAAAAAGGACTGCTACAAACATTTTTGCACATGTGGGTCCCTTTCCTTCCTTTAAGATCCCTTTGGATTTCAGACCCAATAGAGTGTTATGATAGATAGCCCTTTGGGCATAGTTCCAAATTGCTCTCCAGAAAGGTTGGATCAGTTCACAACTCCACTAGCAATGTATTAGACTTTCAGTTTTCCCATATTCCCTCTGACATTTATCATTATCTTTTTCTATCATTTTTAGCCAATCTGAGAGGTGTGAAGTGGTACCTTAATGTGCTTTTTTCTAATCAATAATGATTTAGAGCATTTTTTCATATTACTAGATAGAGCTTTATTTTCGTCATCTGAAGATTGTTTGTATCCTTTGATCCTTTATCAATTGGAGAATGGTTTGCATTCTTATAAATTTGAGTCAATTCTCTATATTTTAGAGGTGAGGCCTTTATTAGAAATATTGAATAAAAAATTTTTCCCCCCGCTTTCTGTTTCCCTTTTAATCTTCTCTGAATTGGTTTTGTTTATACAAAACCTTTTTAATTTAATAAAATAATTATTCATTTTGCATTTCATAATGTACTCTAGTTCTTTGACTACAAATTCCTCCCTTCATAGAATGGAGTAAACTGTCCTTTGTTCTCCTAATTTGCTCATAGTATCATCCTTTATGTCTAAATCATGACCCCTTTTTAGCTTTATCTTGGTATAGGGTGAGGGGTATTTTTTTTTTTTAACAAAATAATGTGTATAGGGGAGGAGCAAGGAACTAAGTTGAGTATAAATTCCTGTAAATAGCTATTTGTTAATTACATGATTATTCTGATCTTTTGTTCTTTTAACCTCCCTAATCTCAAGCTTTAAAGTTATTCATTATGTTTTCTGCTGTGTTTCTGAAGCATTTTGGGAAGGGAATTTACCTGCTTTTTCACATATGACAATTTGATATATCTCTATTAATAAGATGATTCCTTGTTCACCTCTGTGTCATAGTGCTAAACACTGAAGATATATATTTTTAAAATGGCATAAAAATTCTTGCTCTGAAGGAGCTCACAGATTAATGGGTCTCATTACACTAATTATCTTTTGGGTATTTTGAACTGGATGTTCCAAAGGCTATCAAGTATCTGCAAACCAGAAGCCACGCTTCTTCTGTCTAAATTCTCCCTTATTCTGGACTCCTTGATTATTGTCAAAGGCACCACCATTGTTCCAGGCATCCAGGTTTGTCATCTTGGTGTCCTCCCTTAACTTTTGAAGTTCAGTTACTCCACTCAAGAAGCATTTATTAAACATGAAATGTCTTTGAAAAGGCAACAGTCCCTGCCCTCAAGGAGCCGTTTATATTCTTATAAATATCCCGTTGTTTGCCATATCTTGTCATTTCTTCCATCTTTTGGATTTCCTCCCTTCTCTTTATGAGTAGCTACCAGAACCTCATCTCCTGCACCCATTGCAGTGGCCACTTAATTGGGCTTCTTTCCTTAAGTCTTTCAACACTTCAGTCAGTCCTTCACACAGCAGCCAAAGTCTACAAGCCCCAGGATCTCTTATAGGGAACACTTTTGTGTTGGGTATTTAGCTTTTTGGCTTCAGACACTCCCTAGCTGTATGACTCTGGGTAAGGAGTTTAATCCTGTTTGCCTCAGTTTCCTCATCTGTAAAATGAACTGGAGAAGGAAATGGCAAACTACTCCAGTGTCTCTGCCCAAGAAAACCCTCAAAGGGCTCACAGAGTCAGTTATAACTAAAAATGACTCGGCAATAACAGTGTAGCTCTTAGAGCCTTCATTTGAAATTCACCTTATAGTCAATTCATAATTGGGTGGAGACCCTTTTATCCTAACCTCTTGACAGATGTTCTGCCCATCTGGTGCTGAGCCAGTGGCTTATTTGGTTTTGCTGCGAAATTTGATATCGGGAGCAATTTGTGCCCTTGATGTCATTTTAATCAATACTTTGTACTTATATGGTATTTGATTTGTGGGGATAAAAATATCTTGCAGACAGGGTCATGTCTTCAGCATCTCTGATGTGAAGAGAAAGGTCTTTAATGTGTTGAGGTATTGGACATTTACTAGACTGGGTTTTCTTAAAGTAGAAAATAGATCTGACCCTATTGCCCTTTTCCTCACTTTTCAAAATCTTCGAGACTGTTACCTGTTAGATTATAGATATATATACACACATGTGTGTGTGTGGGTATGTATAATATGTATGTTATATATACACACATAAGTGTGTATTTATAACATGTGCACGTTATATTGCATATACTGTGTATATGCAGCACACATGCATGCTATATGCACACAATGTACATGCAGTGTGCATGTGACATGGACACACATGTATGTGTGCACATATATGTACACACATGTGTTACATATTGTGTGTGTGTGTTACGCTATAGTCAAACCGAAATTTTAGATCTTCTACAATGTTATCCATCTTTTTTTTTTTTTTAAACTCTTCTGCATCCTCTCCATTCAGATTAATTGTCCCCTGTTTGATAAATATTGATTGCATTTCTTCAACTGAACACTTGTAGTGAAATATCTAAGATATCAAAGAATCAAGGCCTAGAGCTGGGGTTCTTAGTTTGTGATCCATAAATATATTTTGATAATTATTCAGTTCAGTCATTTTTTTAGTCATGTCTGTCTCTTCATGATTCTTCTTTGCTTCAAGCCTAGCACTCTTTCCACTGTGCCCGCTTCTCTGCCCTTATTCATCATACCCGATTTAATAAATGTTATTAGCATTTCTGGAGCTAAATAATCAGGACTTAGAGCTGGGGTTCTTAACCTAGAATTCATGAATATATTTTGTTAATTGTATTTGTGTAATTGGTTTCCTTTGTAATCTTCTGTATTTTGTTTGTATACGTTTAAGAAATGTGATTCTGAGAAGGAATCAGTGATAGAGAAAGGGCGAGAACTCTTGATCTTAGAGGAGTAATTTTTTTTGTAGCAAAATTACATTTTGCTTCTTGAGAATGTTTATAGATTTTCTAATATATCCTGAAGGCTATAACTGGTAAGTAGCTAACTGGGGCATTTGAGTTTCTGCCTATAAAGCAGGCCTCCTTAATGAGCTTGTAGTATTTCCTGCCTCATTTTAAGATTGAGTATATCATCTAGCACTTAATTCTTATATCTGCACTATTTCTTCCCCGTTGTCTACCAGTACTGGAATATCCCTCTCTGGACCAAGATGAATTTGATCTATGTAACATATGGATAAATCACTAGTCAGAAAAACTTTGTTTTAATATTTTTTGCAAAAAGCATTTTTTTGTTGTTGGAGCATATATGTATCAACTGAGGTCATCTTAAGGTATAAATTGTGTAGCATGATGGAGGATATGGCCTTGGACTAAGAGTTCAAGTGCTGAATCTGACACACTTGGTTGTGATTCTGGGGAAATGACCTCTCATTGTCCCATACAATTCTCTGATTATAAGTTAAAGAGCAAGTGCTAATCTGCCTTGGTAGAAAGAGTTCTTCACTAAGAATTCTCATCAATAAACAGGTCTAGTCCTAAGCCCTCACTCCATCCTTCTCCAATATACTATGTATTTTCAAGAAATCTATTTATGTCTTCCTTAGATTCATTTTAAAGTTTCATTAGAATAGTAAACAACCTTTTTTCCCCCCAAAGCTATCTGAATGGAATACTTGGAGATGCTGGGAAATTTACCCAGGACAAAAAGAATTGTAGTGTTGGAACTGACCAACAATTAGCGCCACCAGTTCTCCATGGTCCTGTCTGTGGTCTGAAGGCCTAGTATAGGGTCAGTAGAAACAAAAACTTCTCCACAGGACCAAATGCTGAAAGCAAGCCATAACAAGTAATAATAATTATAATAATTATTATTGATGATGATAGCTGAATGCCAAGCACTGTGCTAAATGCTTTATAATTCTTATTTTAGTGTCATTAGCTTCAGTTTCCAGATTGACTTAGACCTCTGTTTTCAAGAGTCTGGTAGGAGGTGTCTGTTTCTGGGATCTAGGTTAGTATATTGTCATTTCAAAAGACAAATACGCCAATTTGAAGTCAGTCTAGAATTCAAAGAAACCAGGTGAATAAATGGTCTTGATCATAAACAGAATATACTCACACAATTTATGTGTGTATGTGTATATATATATATGTGTGTGTGTGTATATTAATATTAATTATATACACACCCCTATAAATACACATACATATTCGCATACATATAGATATGTGATTTATATATACATACATATATTTATAACGTGTGTGTTTATAAAAACAATGTTTTAGGTAGGATAGGATGCTTTGACCTCTGTCCTCCTTGTTTATCTTAAAGAGTTCAACTGTGACTTAGCAGCTACTCATCATTGCCACAGGCTATTGTTAATTATTTGGGGCATATTTTTACCATACAATAAGAAAATTGATCACAATCGCCAAAACAAGATATTTATGCTTCTTTATTTACTAAAATAATTTAAATATTATGGATATTTTCAGTAACATGCATTTTTCTTTATTTCATTTAAATTTAACATTTTCCCCTCAATTGCATGTAAAAACAATTTTTTAAACATTTGTTTTTTTTAAAATTGAGTTTCAAATTTCCTTCTTCCTTCCTTTACCCTTCATTGAGAATGCAGGCAATTTGATATAGATTATAAATGTGCAGTCTTTTAAAAGACTTCATTTCAACACTGTAAGGATTGACCTTGAGTGGTGTCCATTGCTAGGTGCTTCAACTTCCTAAGAATCATTTCCTTCTCAGAGTCTACCAGGGAACCTCTGTAAGGGTCAGAGATTATTCCTATATTGTATACAGAATTAAATTCATCTCTTTGGTTCTGCCATACCCCAGCTAACTAAAGCTAACCTTGTATACCCTCTTCTCCCCAAAACTGCCACTGATAGATTCCCCTTTAAGATTTATCAATTCGGAATAAATGTTCAGAAAGAAGAATATGTGGGTAAGCACTGTGCTAGATACTAGGGATATAGGTGCCAGCAGTGAAATGATTTCTAGTCCCAGTGAGCTTATGATATATTGAATTAGTGTTTTGTACACCTGTGAAAACACATATATGTGCTAAAAACTGGATTAGATGATTACTTTATAAGATTCTGAATAGAGATGCTTAATGATAGCTGCTGATATGCAAGTTTATTTACTTTTGATATTCAGTAGCCACCATATCTGTATGTTTTAAATATTTCATGTTTTGATGAAAGAAATTTTTTATGGTTTTTTTTTTAATTTTCTTTAACAAATGGGGGAATGATTGCTTTGCACTCATATTTTAGTTAAATCTAAAAGAATTAACCTTTACTAATACTCTTTTGAGAAGAATGCAACTTGTGTTCCAAAACTTTATGTGTTGAACTTGGAAGAGGTTAGGAGGGAGGAAATGTCATTTGCAAAATCCTTTTCATTTCTAAATGAATTTGTATTCTAGTGACATCTTTATAATTGTAAAAGTAGTTCTATATTAATCAATAAATATGTTTGTACCTAAATGTGTCAAGTACTCTACATGCTGGGAAAATAGGTAACAAGAATAAAATAATCTCTAGTCTTTGTATGCCTATGAATTATTAAATTAGTTTTTAGAAAGTATCCTCAGCAGGATAATCTCTGAAAAATCTGGAAAGACTTGTATGAACTGATGCAGAGTGAATAGAACCAGAGAACGGTGTACATAGTAAAAGCAGCATTGTATAATGAGCAGTGATTCTAAACAATTCCTAAGGACATATGATAAAAAAGTGCTATGAAACTCCTGAGAAAGAACATGTGAAATCAGTGTAGATTGGAGCAAACTTTTTATAAATGTGTGTGTTTGTGTGTATAAATTTTTCATTTACATGTAAAATACCTTCTTACATTTGTTTTTAAAACTTTTGAGTTCCAGATTTTCTCCCTTTCTCCTTCCCCATGCCTACTCCCATTGGGAATACAATGTGAAGTTATGTAAAACATTTTCACAAAAGTCATGTTTCAAAAGAAAACATACATTTCCCCCTCCCCCAAAAAAGCCTTAAGAAAAATAAAATTTTTAAAAAATATGCTTCAATCTGTATTCAGACACAATCAGTTCTTCCTTTGGGTATGGATAGTGTTTTTCATCATAAATTCTTCAGAGAAGTTTTGGATCATTGTATTGCTGAGAATAGCAAGTCGTTCACAGCTGATCAGTTCCACAACATTGCTATTACTTTGTACGTAATACATTTAATTTTGCATGAGGTTTTTCTGAGAGCATCCTACTCATCATTTCTTACAAAAAAGTAGTATTCCATCATAATCCCATACCACAATTTATTCAGCCATTCCCACCAATTGATGGACCATCCCCTCAATTTCTAATTCTTTGCTCTAAGAAAAGAACAGCTATAAATATTTTTATACATATAAGTCCTTTTCTTTCTTAAAAAAATCTCTTAGGATTCATTCCTAGTAATGGTGTTGTTAGGTCAAGCAATCCACATGATTTCGTAGCCCTTTGGCCAAGGATCATATCTTTGATCATTTATCATTTGAGGAATGTCTCTTATTTTTTATACATTTGACTCAGTTTTCTATATGTTAAGAAAAGACCCTTCATCAGAAAAACTTGCTTCAAAATTCTTTTCACATTTAATTGTTATTTTTGACAGTGAATTGAATTAGTTTACTTTGACAAAAGACATTGTCAAATTCTCCAGAAGCATTTTTTAACTACATTGACTTCACTGGAACCTAAAGATGATGATGAATCGCACATAAATGATGCTTTGAAATTTTCTTTTTTTAAAAAAATATTTTATGATTTTTTTCTTTTTTCTTTTGGTCTATTTTTCACAGCATGCCTAATATAGGAATGTGGTTTGTATGACTGCATATGTATAATCTCTATCAAATTGCTTGCCTTCCCAATGAGAGAAGAAGGGAGAACAGAATTTGGAACTTAAAGAAATTAATGTTAATTGTTTTTGCATGTAATTGAGGAAAAAATACTAAAGTAAAATCTAAAAAAAGTATGCCCAAATATTCATGGATTTATGGACTCCTTGTAGTAATTTTATGGGCTGCAAGAATCCAGAATGCTTAAGTTGAGAGCCATTCTTGACTCAAATAGTGATTTTTTTTTTTTTCTGGTTGGACTTTTTTTTAATAATAATATATTTTTGTTTTTCAAAATACATGCAAAAATGGTTTTCAACATTCCCCCTTGTAAAATTTTACATTCCAAATTCCCCTAGATAGCAAGTAATCCAATGTAAGTTAAACATGTGCAAATCTTTTAAACATATTTCCACATTTTCAAATACTGATTTAATAGAACAATATAAATTATTTTTAAATGGAATGACTTTCATGAATGATGCTCAGGTTCTGAACCTAGCTTACAAACCTTGTTTTACTTAGAAATCTTGTAATTTAGCTGCATAGTACCAAAAGCCTTCAGGATCTAGATCCCTTTTCCCTTTATTTTTCTTTTCCCCCCAGTTTTTTATATCTGTTCCTTTTCACAGGAGTGGCCTTTTCAGGGCCTCAGGATATCCTGGAGACTCTCTTTTCATCATAATGCTTTTTTCTCCCAAGGTCTTTGCCTTGATTTTATTGCATTTCTCCTAAAGAATTAATTTATGAGCATCTTTTGTGTTTTCTTGTCCAGGATGCCAGAATTGCTAGTTAACACTGTTTATTCCCATAGGCAAGGTTTACTTACTGAGTCTCTTTGCTTTAGGGTTCAAAAGTAAAGAACAAATGGTAGTTCCCAGTCAGATAAAATGAATAGAAAGGTTGTTTAATAGAATATTTGTACAGTGTGCATGGGAATGAGTTTTCTGGATCTTTCAAAATACCTACCTTCAATGGCATAATTTAGTGTATCCGTGGGATAATGTAATTTCCACAGAATGCACTTATATCCTTGGGTATAAGCACCCGGTTTTGGTTATCCAAAGAGTGGTCTCAGATCACTTTATTGAATGTTCATTGTGTCCTTTACTTTGTCCTAGGCAAAATTAGCTCCTGTGTTTTCCTTACCTTTATTTCTCCACTTTTTACTACGGAGATAAATACCTGTCTCCTCCAATCTCTGGCAGTACAGTTAATTTGCTAAAATTTCTGATGATGGTGATTATTTTGGACATTACCATGAGGTAAAATTATCCCTCTTTCAAGGATTCAATAAAGAATAAATGTGAGTCTTTAATACCTAGTTTTTCTTATTCCAACCTTTCTCTCTAAAATTACTCTGTTGTTTTTCAAGAATCTTTCATAGGCATCAGAAAATAACCAAAAATTGAGACTGTAGTAAGTTTGGAAATATTAAAGCCTTTCAGTAGAGTCTTGTGCTGTCAGTGTGTTTATCATGTCTGTAATTTAGTGACATCATTTTTATTTGTAAGTATGTACATTTTTGTTTTGTCCTGTAACTATATAGCATTTTAGTTCTTAAAGCATTTAAGGGATCTTCTCATTTTGATCAAAAAATATTTGGGGTCTCCTTGATAAATCACATTTTTTAATATCACAGAGATACTTGTGATTTGTGGTTCTTATATGAAGAACGGCTTGTTGATGTGGGCCTGTCATATAGGTGTGGAATGGCCCTGAGCCTTAGAGCTGCTTTCTCTTGTGGGCAGAGCTTACTGGACTGTTTCCCCCAAAGCTCCCCATTAGAGTGCTCTCAGGAGTGCCCTATAAAGCAGCAACTGAGGTTTTATAGACTAGTGTGGGTTTTTTTTTTTTTTTTTCTCCTCTTCACGGCTTGGAAGAAATAAAGCACTTGGAACTTGTTAGTTACTTTAAATGTTTGTACCAAGATGAAAGATGGCAGCATCTTTAGAATGGTTAGAGCTGATCACCTCCTTTTCAATAAATATTTATTAAATGTCTTCTAAGAGCAAAGCACTGAACTAGAATCTGTGAAAACAAATGCCCAAATAGCTTGCTGTCCAAATCCTTATGCTGGAAAGGCAACTTTTGTTTGTTCTTTCTATTATGCCTTCAGTCTTTGTATTAACCAGATGAAGGTTGTGGTAATATTCATTTATCTAGTCTTCTGGGCTAGATAATGTTTGGGAACATGGAGTTTTGTTTTTAAGTGATCCTTTGAAAATGTTTTATCTTTCATTGGAGTATTTTTTTAATGCCAGTTAATTCCCAGTATATTACCTACCTTTCATTCAACTCTTCCTTTTCAGCATTTATTAAGTACCTACTGTTTAGAAGGAACTGTGCTAACCCCAAGGGACAGATAGAGAAAGACAGAAGGTAGTTTCTACTCCCAAGAGTTCTCATTGTGACAGGGGGGAGACAACATGAAACAACCATATACAAATAAGCTCAATATAGGCTAAATTGGAGGTAATCAACATAGGAAAATACTAGCTTTAAGGGGGATTTGGAAGGGCTTCTTGTAGATGAACTTGAATGCTGGGATGTGGAAATGGGGGAGAGAATTCCACACATAGGGGACATCAGTGAAGATGTCAGGAGAAACAAAAGGAGACCCGATGGGTCTGTCAATTAGGTGTTGGGGTACTTGGAGGGAATAAGGTCGAAGAGCTGGAGAGGTAGGAATCGTGAAGAGCTTTGAATGCTGGACAATTTTGTATTCGATCTCAAAGGTGATAGGGAGCCACTGGAGGTTATTGAATTAGAGAGTTGGGGAAGATCAAGTTGACACCTGAGTGGAAGATGGACCCCAGTGGGAAAGACTTGGAGCAAGGAAACTGACCAGCAAGGAAACTTGGGGTATTGCAGAAGTCCAGAAGAGCCTGTCCTGGGTGGGGGCAGCGTGGAGAGCGTGTGTAAAAGGTGTTGTAAGGGTGACATTGACATGAAATGGACCAACAAAATGTATCCAGGTCAGCATAGTGTCCCTCTCCACCATCCTCCCCCCAAAATGAAAAGACAGCACATTCAGAAACTGAGGCCCAAGGAGAGTGGATTACCTGTCATATATAGGTAGCACCATCCAAAGTGAGACTTCACCCCGGGCTCTTTGGTTGTGTTCATCACCACTTTAAGGTCCACAGTTGGTCATTGCAATTATTTTGAATTTAGCTGATTTTAAAATAATAATTTTCATTTTTGTTATAGGAGTTATATATACTGTTTGGTTCTGCTTATTCATTCTACAATGATTAATTCCTCTGCTTGTGGTTCTCTAAGTTTCTCTTATTTATTTTCTTGACAGTGCAATAATAATACCTTTTGTTCATATACTATAGTTTGTTCAAATATTCCCCCACAATCATTGGTACTTATTATTGGTACCAATCATTGGTCCCCCCCTTCCCACTACCACAAAATAGGTTGTGCCATGTGTATTTTGGCATATTTACAATCTTTTTCTCAGCTTGGGATATGCAAGATAGCCATAAGTATAGTGGCTTAGTTATTTTCCTAAAATTAAGGAAGATTAGAAGATCCCTGTGTTTTGGGATTCTCAACCCCACCCCACCAATACCTAACAAAGCTAGATATCTGCTATAAGGGTTTCATAGTTACCTTTATCATGGGATCCTGTTACTTGGAAAATGCCATTCATAATGATTTCATTCCCCTTGGTGATGGTAATATTGAATGCATTTATAGATAAGTGATTTTACTTTTTAGTGGTAGATTGTGTGAAGATATTTATAATTAGTACTGCTGGCAGTGCCTTTATAGGGATCTAATTTTATGCTTTGGAATTAAACTGTGTTAATGACTTTCTCTGTCATTTCTTTTTGATTCAAGTAATTTAGAAGTGAATCTGTCAACTGTTTGATGTCTGTAGTTGATGTTTCTTATTGCTTTCTTATCAATCTAAACTCAGCCTCTTAGGGGTTTTGAATGAGCAGCTATTGAAAATTTGGCTGATACCCACCAGAAACAGAATGTGTGGCAGTGGGCAATGTTATTTCATGGAGAAAATAAATCTATCACTAACGGCAGCATTTGCATACTTTCGAATTTATCTTCTTAAAATATAGCATCAATAATCAATATGCCATCCTGATTCAAAAACAGAGCTCATTCACTTAAGCTGATAAAGAAAAAATACCTGTGACTGATAGGCAGAATTGCTGGAAATCTAATATGCAGATTTGCAAGAAATCCTGTGTTGTCCAAATACTGTGCAATCAATAGAGTATTGAGATAATTAGTAGAATATTCTCTTTTGCTACTTACTAGATAAAAGTTTAGGAATTTTTAATGAAAACTCAGTTCTTTCCCCTTAGAATGCAAGATTGACTTTTTCAAATGCTTTCCTAAAATCTAGGTAAACTGTCTACAACATTTTCCTAATCCAAATCATAAATGGTACAGTGGATTGAGATGGGGCTACATTTGGAATCAGAGAATGTGTGGGGCCTTGTTCTCTTTTTTCCATTTGCTATTTGAACTTGAGCACACAAGCTGCAAGTTTTCCCATCTGAAAAGTGAAGAATTGTACAAGAACTTAACAGTTTCATGCACAATTTTAGAACTTCACAGTTTCACGCACATTTTTTGTTGTTGTTCTTTATCTACTGAAATATTGTAGTTTGTTTAGGACTTAAGTTAATGGAAAAAAATTAATAGAAAAGAAAAATCTATGAGATCTCAGAGAAAACATATTAAGACATATCTGTTCCCAAAAGGAACCATTAGGACAAGGTATGCTACATGAGGCCCAGCTAATATAAAAATGACCATTCTATCTAAATTAATCTATTTATTTAGTGCTACACAAAACTGCTAAAAATCACTTTATAAAGTTAGAAAAAATAAAGGAAAAAAGGTCAAAATTTCAAGAGAATTAATGAAAAAAAAATGCAAAGGAAGGTGGTCTACTTGTACCAAACCCAATACTATATTATAAAGCAGCAGTGATCAAAAAACCATTTGGCACTAGTGGATCAGTGGAATAGATAATTATTGTCATTGAGTATTGTAGCTTGTATACATAATCTAGGATTAGAATTATTGAAGGATTCCAGCTTCTGGGATAATAAATAGTGAGTTCTTACTCACTATTTGACAACAATTGCTGGGAAAATTGTAAAATAGTATGGCAGAAACTAGGTAGGCACTGACCAACATCTAACACTCAAAATAAGGTTGAAATAGGTTCTTGATTTAGATACAAAGAAAAATATATTTATGCTATAAGCAAAGGAGTAGCGCAAGATATAGTCTACCTTTTGGATCTGTGGAGAAGGGAAGAATATGTGGCCAAAGAACGTTATGAAATGAAAAATGGATAATTTTGATTACATGAAATTAAAAAAAGTTTTGCACAAAGCCAATGCAGTCAAGATTCAAAAAGAAACAAGCTGGGGAAAAAAGAATTTACAGTCAATGTTTTCTGATAAAGGCCTTCATTTCTAACATTTATACAGAACTGATTCAAATTTATAAGAATATAAGCCATTTTCCAATTGATAAATGGTCAAAGGATATGAACAATTTTCAGATGAAGAAGCTAAAGCCATTTGTTGTAGTTACATGAAAAAAAAAGCTCTCAATTACTATTGATTAGAGAAATGCAAATTAAGATAACTTTGAGGTACCATCTCACACTTCTCAGATTGGCTAAGACAACAGGAAAATATGAAAATGTTGTAGAATATGTGGGAAAACTGGAACACTAACACATTTTTGGTGAAGTTGTAAAATGATTCAACCATTCTTGAGAAAAATCTGGAACTATGGAACTATGCCCAAAGGGCATACATACACTTTGATTCATCAGTCTTACTACTGGGTTTGTATTCCAAAGAGATAATAAAAGAAGTAAAAGGACCCTTGTGTGCAGAAGTATTTCTAGCAGTCCTTTTTGTAGTGGCAAGGAATTGTAAATTGAATGGATAAATTATGGCATATGAATGTAATTGAATATTACTGTTCTATAAGAAGTGATGAACAGACTGATTTCAGAAAAGTCTGGAAAGACTTTTATGAACTGATGCTGTGTGAAGTGAGCAGAACCAGGAGGACATTATACATAGTACAAACAAGATTGCATGTATCTGTGGCTTGGCTCTTCTCAACATTATGGTGATTCAAGGCAATTCCAATAGACTTGTGTTGGAAAATGCCAATCAATCACATCCAGAGAACTATGGACACTGATTGTCAATCTAAGCATAGTATTTTTACCTTTTTGTATGATTGTTTTTTCTTGTGGGGTTTTTTTTTTTTCTTTTGGTCTGATTTTTCTTATATAGCCTGACATGTGGAAATATGTATAAAAGGATTGCATATAATTAACCCATATTGGATTGTTTACTGTCTTAGGGAAGGGAGGGAGAAAAATTTGGAGCACAAAGTTTGGCAAAGGTGAATGTTGAAAACCATCTTTGCATGTATTTGAATAAATAAAATATTATTTAAAAAAGAAAAAAATTAAAACGGGGGAGAGATATGCTACATGTCATCAGATGTAGGATTCCATGTTGGATGTTTTTGCTTAAATCATTTTTTTTTTTTTGAAAGCAAGGAGTGTTCTATATCAGATTGCATTGGTATCAAATGTAGAATCTCTTTTCACAAAAATTGACTCACTCTGATTTCAAACTCCTAGTCTTAGAGAATTGCTTGGATCACCTGGAGGAGACTTAAGTGGCTTGCCTCTCAGGTTAGCAAGAATAAATTGGAGATTATCAATTGAGGGAAGGTACTAACTTTAAGGGATTAGGAAGGACTTCTTGAAAAAGATGTATTTTTAAAGAAAGAATTTGAGGGATACTAGAAAATGAGGGAGAAGGTTCCAAGTCAAGAGGGCTAGCTAGTGAAAGTGCCAGGAGTCAGAAGATTTAGAGCTGGTAGGAAACTACATACAATTACTGTGTTCTTATGTCAGCATCTTCTTCAGAATGTCCTGTTCTGGTCTCTTATCATCTTGAACTCTCTCTTCTGGATGTTTTCTAGTTTGGCTAAAATCTCCTCCAAAGTTACACACCTGGGAATTTGTGAAGCTCGAAACTGGAAAGTTGATTTTTTTTCAGCTCAGGGTGAAAATTCAGTTCTATGTAAAGGAGACGCTTTGTTAAAATCTATCAGAATGTGACATTGTTGGGGTGACAGTAAAAACTCCTGTTTTTCCCAGCCCACATTCATTGTTTTTCTCTCTTGTTTTAGGAAATTGTAAATAAACATGTATTAACGACTTTCCAACTATTGAAACTAACACAATTTTGAGAGATAGCTTTTATTATTCTCTTTTTACAGTTGAGGGAACTGAGGCAGAAGAGTGACTTTCTCATAATCACATAGCTATCCAGTATCTAAAGCTGGATTTGAACTCATCTTCCTAACTCCAGGCCTGTCAGTCTGTCATCTTTCTCCCTCCAAAAAAAGCTCCAAGCTCCCAGGAGTGATTTGGCAAAAAAAAAAAAAAATCAGTGTAGAAATCTGCCCTGTCCAAGATGCTCCTACCTCAGTTGCTGCTTCTTAGCAACAATATTCCCATTAAGTATCAGCTGACTTGTAAATGCCTATGGGTAATACTTTTATAAACATAAGAATGATTATTTAAAACAAAGAATGCTAAACTGAGTTTTTGGGGGCTCTGGATAAAAGATCTGAAAGGAGACAGAGCATTCCTACTCTATGGCCCACAATCCAGGTAGTTTCCCATTTCTGAATTTTGACCCCATGTTTTGGAGGCTGCCTTTTTGCAACCTCTTTCTAGCTCCATGAGACTTCTTTGAGCCTTCCCCCTTTTCAGTCTCCAAGACCAGCTACAGTCTTTTTCAGAAAAAATCAGGACTTTCCCTAAGACTGGGAGCAACTTTCCTACTTCTGCTCTTTTGGGAGCTCTGAGGGTCATTGTGGGATGTGGGAGAACATAATCATCAATCAGTCCTCTAATAAACACTGACTGCCTACTGAGCCACAGACCATATGGGGTGCTAAAGCCTTCGAAGGTTAGCCTTTCCCCTCAATAAGCTTTTTTGTAGGCTTTATATCCCCTCATGACAGACCTCAACCTAATTTACAGTGATTATATGTCACCTACGTGCAGGCCATAACCAGGTAAGGGACACATGCCTTGTAATGACCAAATGACCTCAAAAATGAGATTTAGGCTTCCCCGAGTTTCTGGTTTTTAACTTTTAAATGAAATTCCCCTGACAACTTTATTGTTCTTTTGTATCTCAATACAAGTGGCTTTCGAGTTTGGCTCTAAAAAGAATTATTTCCAGTCTGACTTTTAGAAGTTGTAACAGCACCCCAAATTTTCCTTCAGTTTGTTTCACAAAACAGGTTGTCGTATAAACTGATGAGATGATAAATTTTAGAAGCATGAATCATCCTACTACTCAATAATACATTTTTAAGAAGTTGTTCAGAAAAATGTTATCTCTTCATTACTAAATCATGGCTGCTTTTTGCAGCCTCAGTGCAGCTTTGTCTAATCCATCTTTTTCCTTGAGCGTTGAGAATGGTGTCTTAGCAACACTTGCGGAGAGAGAGGGACAGTTTAATAGATGGGTTATAACTCGACCTTTTTAAATATTTGAAGTTTTCCCCAACCACTTCAGAGTTGTTTGCAAGCTACTTATTACTTTTGATCTAATTTAACTTAATGAGAGAACCCAGAGATGCTTTTGAAGTGTTGTTTGGTGTGTGCATTTGTGTTTTTTGGCTCCTTGGGTGTTCGCAACACTGATTGCATCACAGTGTTGGGTGGAGAATCTGCTGGGGTCAGTCTCATTGTCTGAAGCTAAGTGGCTTACTCAGCCAGGACCTGGCAGGTCTGTCTGCCCCCTCTGCCTCATCCCCCTTCTCTAGTCTCTCTGGTAACCAGTTCTTTTTTTCCCCTTACACTCACCACATGCTTTAATAAACTTGGAAGCCACACAGAGCATTCTTAATTATCTGTAAATATTAATTGTGAAGTGGCTATGTGGAAGGCCTTTTTGGTTCTGAACTTAAATAGGCTTAGAGAATATTCCTTGAGGAAACAGATGGTTTATTTTGAAGAGAAAAGCAAAATAGATCTTTTCAGTTTGGGAAGTTTATAATGATTCCTCTAATTAACCTGAAAAACTTTTTTGTTGTTGTTGTTCTCATGGCAGCCCATGAGTTAGAAACCACAAAATCATGTGGAACAGAGTGGCCAACATGGCATAGTGGGTAAGGGCCACCTCTAGGTGAAGAAGGTTTGGATTCAAATCCCACTTTAGAAACATCCTGTCTCTGTGATGGGGGTAAGCTACCCCTCTGAACCCTGTCAGCTCACTGATAAGCCTCTTAAGTTGTAGAATAACTATTGATAGAAGGACTTGCCTCCCTAGGAGCTCCTTGTACTGACAAAATCATAAATCTTTGATTAAATTGAATTACATATTATATGATATATACTGACAAAATATCAAATTTTGTTATTAAATTGTATTATATCATGTAATATAGCACATGTAAATATTATATATAAAACATTTTGTCATGGTATCATGTTAATATACATACATAATTATGTGTACATCTGCATATTTATATACAAACATACTCATTCCTCATATTTCATTGAAACATAATAACGAAGCTAGTTGGGATTGTTTCATCTACTTTCCTCACTGTGCTCGCGTCTGAATTGACCTATTAAATTTGACTTTTATAGTGATTTTTATGTTGAAATTTTCATCACTAAAACTCCCCAAACCTATTGGGTAATTCTTAAATGGATCTTGATCTCAATGATTCTAATGCCCTCTCAGTTGAAGCAGATAATTTAAATTTAAATTGGCCTCTCTGCTACCTATGTTTCTGGGGCTATTAATAATTTATAGGTCATGAATTCCAAAGAATGTTGGGACTCCACTTTGTTTTTATTTAGTGCAAAGTTCTGGACAATTTGACAACTCTGCACAGAGTTATTGTGTATGTATATTTTTAAATTAATTTTTTCTATTAAGCATCATTTCTCCCTACTACTTCCCCTCCCAAACAAAATAAAAAACCCAACTTTTAAAAATAATGTAATAAAACAAAACATATTTCCTCATTGAGCATGTCCAAAACTGTGTATAACAAAAATATTTTCAATAATAGGCAAGATCATAGAAAACTTTTGAGGGTCAGGATAAAGTTATTTGTCTAGCAGTCACACAATTAGGTAAGTATCTGAAGTCTGATTTGAATTCTAATCCTAGACTTCAGGACTAGGGCTGTATCTACTGGTGATCCCTTAGGTCCTTTGAGGGGCTCATCTTAATGCTGCACACAGATCAAGAATTTCATATACAACAATCCTTACCAGGTGGTTATCCAGCTCTTTCTGGGGGCCTCTCTATCTTTTAAGTTTCTCTTAACTGAGGAAACTACTTAAGTCAGATTGAATGTAGGTTGAGTCTCTGCAAGTTTCTGCCTTTTGGGCACAAACATGTTAAGCATAACTATCTTGCATGTGACAACTTCAGATATTGAAGACAAATATCATATCCCTTCTAAGTTGTCTTGTTCATTTCTCAATTTCTCCCCACTGATTTTTTTTTGTAAGAGTAAATTTCTCTATCTCACATACCCTGAAAGTACAGCTACCACTAATGGGCTCAATCCTACTTCATTCAGATCAATCTGGAAATTTGGATTTCCTTTTCCAGCACGTGTTGTTTGTCCTTCGTTCTTGAAGAAGACCATGACATCAGAGGGGAGGTGTCATGACATGCAAGTATTGGATTGAAGTGAGGGAGGTCACCTGCCTCAGTTTCCCCTCCAGAACCATCTGGGTCCAGGGTAAGACATAGAAAAGGATTACTGGAGGTGGCTCTGGATGCTATGGGAGACTTTGGCCTTTTTAAGTTAAGGTCTTAACAGGTCTCAGTTTGACTGAGGCTATACCCATTCAGTATAAAACTGGGTCACAATTGAGGCAAAAAAATCTTTCACCTAACCAAAAAAAACCCACAATTAACTAACAGTGAATCTGGGAAGAAGGAAAGAATTTCCCAACTGACCAATTTAGTTTGTGGGGCAGCTCTGCTCACAGAGGTGGTTGTTTTTGTCTGGGGGTCCAGAGTTTTAAAAATGCTGTATTTAAAATTCTTTGTGTAGAAGCAATGATTATTTGTTTGACTTCAAGGATGTTAATTGTCAAGACGGATTAAAGAAGGATCCTTCTCCTCTTGGGTTCTGAATAATTCCATACCATTACTTTATAATTTTTATTGTGATTATTATATTCATTTGCAATGTTGTGGTCTTTGAATACATTATTTTCCTACTTCTTCTTTCTTCATTTTGTATTAGTTCATATAAATCTTTCCATGCTTCTTTGTAGTCATCATTCCTAGTGAGAAATCACTGTATAATTTTGTTTTTTATATATATATATATCCTGTTTCTTTATGCTGTACTGGTTCTAGTCATTGAGATTCTTTGATAACTTATTTTTCTAGTAAAATAAATTGGAGCAAACTATCTGAGACCTAAGTGTTGTACGTCATTTCAATTCCAAATATTCTTTGTAGGTAGTTCTTAGTAGCTTTCTGGTGATCAATTCTTGGTTTCTCCTTTAAGTGTTTGTGTTTCAGATAATTGCAGAAAGCAACATCATTAAGATTCCTCTGTTGCCAGTTGGTTGTGTCATTTTTCAGCTTTAAAGGAAATAAAGATTAGGACTGTGATTTCAGAGGTGTTGGGAACCTCCCACATAAGGAAATTCCCTCTACCAGTGCAGGCTGACATCTTCTCTAGAACTTGAGTCTTAGAGATTTGTCTAGAGCATAAAGTGACTTATTCAGGGTCTCAAAGCCACTATGTGCCAGAGTTGCAATTTGATCCTTAGAACTTTATGACTTTGAAGCCATTTCTCCATCCATCACGCCATTCTGGTGATGTTCAATCCTAGTTTCCTTCAATATCTTGTTTCCACAAACATCTGGGGCTGCAAAAAATAGAGGGCTGGGCCTGAAGTCAAGAAGGCCTGGGTTAAAATCTGGCCTCAGATACTTACTAGCTGTGCAAGTCACTTCACCTCTGTGTGCCTCAGTTTCCTTAACTGTAAAATGGGGGTAATAATAGTATTTGCCTTATAGTGTTATGAGGATCAAGTAAAATAACATAAGCATTGTGCCTGGCACATAGGAAGTGCTATGTTAATATATTAATTATATTAATATTATAATAATACATAGTTATTCTTATTCTAATATTAATATTATAATACACATGTATATATTATAATAACTAATGTATTGATAATAATTGTTATTGATATGAGGAAGGTAGGTCTTTTCTCCACAGTAATTTTTCTCATGATGACTTCAGAGGCTGGACTGGAAGTACTTCTGATGGCCTGTATTCTCTCTTAGTTTATGGGTCCAGGATTGTCTCTAGTAAGGATCCGAAGAAAAATTGTATTGGAAGTAGTAAAGATGGTGGTGGTAGTGGTTCAACTCACTTGGTACCTGTGTTTCCTGTCTCTGATAACAGGTATTTAGAATAAACAGTGACTTCTTTTTATTGTGAACAAAAGCCCCACAATGTCCAGAGCCACAAAAGAGTTTTTCCCCCTAATGGGTAATGGAACCATCATTGACATGTAATTGGTCTAGAAACCAAGACTCCATCTAGTTTTATAATATCCTGGTCTCTTTCATCCAAAAGCCTGCTATAGAATGATTAGGGGTTCCCCAGGCTTAAAGTATGGTTCTGAATGGGCATTTAAGAGCTGTGCCATGCTGAATCCATGTCGTGTGCTTGCTGAATGTTCTTTCCACGCTATTGCTAAATCTCCTTTTGCCAAATAGCAGAGGGACTGTATGGGTTCCACTGCATTCTAGACTTGTATCTGGTATAGACCAGAATCCACTCTTCCCTTCTTCATCCCACCTGCAATTTTATCCTTGTGATGAACAGAGAAAGGATTAAGTCTTTTTGTTCCATAGAACCTGATCTCTCTCAAGGAGAGGGATCCAGTGAGACAGTGTCACAGTTCAAAAACTATTCAAAAACCATTTGGATTCATAACAATATCATTACTATTATAATGACAAGTATATATAGTTTACAAAGCACTCTGTGTGTATTTTCTTTTTATTCTTAAAACAACCTGGTAAAGTAGGTAGTGAAAATGAGGCTTTGAGGTACTATTAATTTTATGCATCATCAGACAATTAATGTAGGCTCAGGTGACTACTTAGATCCTCTGGTTATTTTTTATTTTTTTATTTTTAATAATAGCTTTTTATTTAAAAAATACATGCAACTCTTGCAAAACCTTGTGTTCCAAATTTTTCTCCCTTTCTCTTTTCCCTCTCCTCTAGACAGCAAGCAATTCAATATAGGTTAAACATGTGCAGTTCTCCTATACATATTTCCATATTTATCCTGCTGCATCAGAAAAATCAGATTAAAAAGGAGAAAAAAGAGAAAGGATGAAAAAAGCAGGCAAACAAAAAAAGGTGAAAATATTATGTTCATTCAGTCCTTCCTCATAGTCCTCTCTCTGTGGTAGCTCTCTCCCATCACAATTCTGTTGGAGCTGGCCTCAATCACCTCATTGTTGAAAAGAGCCACGTCCATCAGAGTTGATCATACATAATCTTGTTCCCTTGTACAATGATCTCCTGGTTCTGCTCATTTCACTCATCATCAGTTCTTGTAAGTCTCTCCAGGCCTTTCTGCAGTCATCCTATTGATTGTTTATTAGAAAAAATATTCCATTACATTCATATACCATAACTTATTCACCATTTCTCAACTCATAGGCATCCACTCAGTTTTCTGGTTATTTTTTTAAAGATGAGATTCCAACACCCCTGATTCCAAGCTTAATATTCTCACTTCTGTACCATTCTGAGTCTCTATTATCCCATTATTTAAAATGACCCAACTACATGATTTTGCTGAATTACTTTTTTTTCTTTCAGTAGCTGACTGTTGGTTAAGGCAGGGGAGAAGGATATATTGGGAAATGAGTGATTTAAAAAAATATATATCAAGAATAACTTTTTTTTTTTTTTTTGAAAAATGACCCAAGTACCATATATAGAAGGAACAGAATATGCACAAAATCTGGTAGGTAGAGCAGCCAACTTCCTTGCTAAATTCAATTTCTAAGGATAGTGTGAGAATGAGAAGTATGTCTGTTAGAATCTCAGTCTTTCAGTTAAATAATCTGCTTGCTTTTATTTACAAAAGGGACGCTTTCAGATTGTAGGATTGAGTGGTCTAACTACCTGTTTTGTCTCATTTTATAAGGGTTGGTTAGTACTTTTATTTATTTAGATTCTAAATTTAATGTTTTATTTTCCCCCTAATTACATGTAAATTTGAGTTCCAAATTCTTTCCCTCCTCATTGAGAAGGCAATTTGACATGGGTTGTACATGTGCAGTATGCAAAACAGTTTCATCTAAGAATTTTTTATTTTAAAAATTAAAATTAAATAAAAATAAATTAATTTTAAAAATTAATATGTTAATCAGTGAAACTGACCAACAGATGTTATAACTGAAAAAAACTCTATGTTTAACTAATGAAATGTATAGTTTTCTTTAAAAATCTTGGACACTTTCACTTGCTTTTGATTTGTATGCCAAAGGAAATGTGATACTTTACCACATCCTGTTTTAGGTCAGTCTCTCTCAATGGGTCCTCCCTAATTTGCTTTCCTTGGACCCTTTAGTGCCTAGCATTATGATGCTATTATGAGTGCCATCCTCAAGAATGACCTTAATATTTTTGGTTTAGTGTCTTGCTCCAGCTTGCTCTCTGAGAAATGACCCTTGCTACAAAATTAACTTTTTTTCCCTTCCTCCTTTCAATCAAAACTTTTTTCTACTGTACTAATGCCAACTAGACGGTTAAGAGGATAGAAAGCAGATTATATGGTTCAGCAACTATTGTTTATGAAGTTTATGGGAAAATTGAATAAGCCCCTGGTTCATAAACTGGGTAGATTGTAATAAGTTGAATGAGAGAACTGTTTAGTACTTTGAGTGGTTTGGAGTAGTGGTTTATTTTTAATTGATAATCAGTAAGCATTTATTAAGTGTTATTATTTACCAAGCGCTGTTTACAAAAAAAAAAAGTTTAAAAAAAATCAGTCCATTCTCTCAAGGAGCTGATATTCCAATGAAAGAGACAATATTCAAAAAATTGTGGACAATCAAGATACATGCATTGTATGCAGTTTTCTATATGTAAAATATAGCATAATTGGGAGGTAAGAGTTGCCCACTCTGGTACAGGATTTTTCCATTTTAAGGGAAGTGTTCCTTTATCCATTGAATGTCTTAATTGATGAAATATATGATGAGATATCCTTCATTCATTGGGTTTATCCTTCTTCTCCACTCTGTAAACAAGAATATTAATCGTAAACTTAGCTTCTTACTTCTAGAATTTGCTAAATATTAGCTATAAACTTAGCTTCTCACTTTTAGAATTTGCTAAACACTAATTTAGTGTATTGAAAAGTATAGTATATTAAATATAGTTGGATATTTCCTTTAAGTCAGAATCTTATGCCTGAATTGGTTCATTCTAAATGAACTGTGTAGCTGTAGAAGATAATGAGTGGCCCCACTCATTATATATTGGATATAATCCAGAAACTGTTCTACAAAAACAAATGAAAATTTTGCTTTTATTGTTTCCTGTTATTTGATAGAAAGTTTTGAGCCAAATTTTTTGGGAGGGAGGGAGAAGTCTGGTGAATGGAGGAATCTGATAGACATATAGTTTTTAACTGAACTATCTAGTTCAGTGACGGAACGCTCAACATAAAAAATTAGACAAATATGGGGCCATTTGAAAATGTCAGCTACCATTTTGTTTCAAGAATACAAACTGAACCATAAGTTGAATCGGTGATAGATGACACGCAACAATTTTTTGTTAAGATTAGTCAGTTCGTTTCTTTTTTTTTTTTTTGGTGCTTAATAAATGTTTATTGTACAGCTCTGTGCGTGCTCCCTGAGGGCACACCCCTCCCCACCCCACCCCCCACCCCCGGAAGCCTCTGAGCCCCCAGAGCCGGGCAGGCGCCCTAGGACTTGCAGGCGCCCTAGGACTTGCAGGCGCCCTAGGACTTGCAGGCGGCCTAGGACTTGCAGGCGGCCTAGGACTTGCAGGCGGCCTCCACTTCCTGCCAGGTCTTGGCCTCCAGCTGGGCCGTGCGGTTCTCCCTCAGTCAGTTCATTTCAAAGTGACTCTGGAAATGAGAAATGTGATTAAATTAGGATGTATCTCACAGGGTTGTTGTATAAAATGATAAAATTGTAAAGAACTTAGTGCCTAACACAGTAATAAATGTATTTAATAAATATTAGTAAATTGGGTTTTTTTTTATTAATAATTTAATGAGTTATTAACACTTAATAAATGCTTATTCCCTTTACTTCCTTAAAATAGACCTTACTTTGGTGTGTTATTTCAACTTAGGAAAAAAGGTGACCTTTCTCACAGCTTACAAATTCTTTGTGAAATAACTGAGTGATTCAGGATAGCTTTTTAAATTTTTCTTATAAATAATGGTGGGATTGAAAGCAGGGTGATGTAGGGACAGAGTATGAGTAGCAAGAATATATGCAGAAACCAATGGGACGGAAAAATACAAGTCAAGAAACTGATCTCTGAATTTAGTAGAAGATTTGGTGAGATAGGTAGGTAGGTCAGTTGATTTTTCTCCCAAACTAATCTATAATTCCATCCATATGGGGAACACTAGGAATGTATACTCTTTTCCCTCCTGTAACTTAGTGTCTCTTCAATAGCTTATAGCTTTAGAGAATTGAGAGAGGTTGTTACGGATCCAGTCACCAAGTTTCCATCAGAGGTTCTCAAGCTTCGCTGGTCCATTGGATTAGGAGATAGAGTATCAAATGTGAAATGAACTGCCCCCTGGATTTCAGCTCCTAGAGGAGTAATCTTTAATGCTTCTTTGCCTTGGTAATGAGTGTCTGATTATCTGTGTTCAGGAACCAGAAATCCCTGCAAATGGGCACGGTGCATCTGTAGATAACAATAGACTTGAGAGAACAGCCCATAATAACAGGCTGTCCACACAGCATGTTAAGTCCTGGGGAGAAGATGATGTCAGGGTTTTGCAGGATTTGGCAAAGGTTATAACTGAAGAGTGGTTTGGTTTTTTTTTTTTTTTTCAGATGGAACATAAGCTATTTTTAATCACTGAGCATTGGGAGGTCTTGAGTTTTATCTTAGGTAAGGATGTTATATTCACAGCAATAATATCAGGCAGTAGCATGTTTTTGAGAGTGAGAGGAGCCGACCTGTATTTAGACAGACACCAAGCTTACACCCTAAATTTATTGTGCGGCTTAATTGACTGTTAATGAAAGCTTGCAGCCTTTAGGCATGATTGAGGGGTAGTTAATTTCATGAATTTCTGTTGAGATCATGATGAATGAGATCTAGAAGAGATGGTCACTGGATATATTCTAGGTTTTATCACTCTTTTTGTTGTATGACCCAGAATAATTGAGTTCCAGTTTCACAGTTGATAAATTTAAACATCTAACTGGTTTGGATTAATTTGTGTAGAAGGGTTACATAATTTGGCATGAGGATGGGAGTCCTTTGTATTCTGTCTGCCTCAGACATTTCCATTTTACAGGGGAGGAATAGAATAGTCACAGCTTGGCCCGAAGCCTCTGTGGCCTCTCTTTCCAATTACATATTCTGTCCACTGCTTAACTGTCTTGATCTGGTAGGAACTAAAAGATGTGAGCATATGAGGTGAGTTAAAACAGAGAATTTTGAAAGGGAACTTTGTAGTCTCATCTGTGGGCACTCCTTTGAACAATACATTCACAATCTGTCCATACCTTATCTTATGTCTAAAATTCCAAATCTAGTCAGTAGAAGAATTGATTCAACAAATGGTTTTTTTTGAAGGCATTTTGTGTACAAGGTGAATTTCATGGTAGAACAGGTTTTTGGTGTTGCTTGATTGCTAAAAGTATAGGAGTAATTTTGAGGTTTTAACATAGGTTCATAGATGGCATGATATGGCAGTCTCTAAGGACTCCTTCTGGATTTGGATCCTGTAATCTTGTAGAATAGATGACCAAGGGGACCTTGCTTTGTTTTGTGGATGACCTTGAAATAATCCAGCCCAACTTTATATCTGAAACCAAAATAGAAATCCCTTTTGCAAGCTTTATGACCACCATCCAAGCTTTCCTTGAAAATTCTCAGTGAGGAAAAGGATGCTCATCACCCCGTGAGGTAGCTTACTCAGTTTTTGCTTATCTAATTATATAGTCTTTTGGATTCTATTTCTATTCTCTGGACTTATATAGAATAAGTTAAACCCATCTAAAAATAAAAATATAGGAACACATTGATTTTTTTTTTTTAATATTCCAGTTACTTTTTTGTGGTATGTTGTAACATGTTTTTATTTGTGTGATCTGATTTTAAGTTGTATATATGTTATTGAGGCCATTGTAGATTTTTCAGAAAATATTTTTCCTAACTAAGATAGTCTATTCATCCTCATTATTAGACTGGCAATGGCACATCTGATGAGTATTTGAAATTCTTCTGATGCTCTTTGTTTGGTAGCAAAAATAATATTATACTCAAAGCAACTAGAATGTCATCACATTAAAACCAAAGCTGGAAATTGAGTTTGAAAGGAGATGAACATCCATTTAGCATTTTATTGCAATTGGAAGACCAGATTAGAATATGTGCCTTCAGCTAACAACAAGGGCAGTGAAGTGGTACACATAGGGCAGCTGTATGGCACAGTGGATAGAGCACTGGCCCTGGAGGCAGGACTTGAATTCAAAGCAGACCTCAGATACTTACTAGTAATGTGACTTTGGGCAAATCAGTTATCCAAAATCAGCAATACCAGCAACAAATAAGTCAGCCTCTTTACTGTGCCTTGGAGAAGCCTATTAATAAGCTTCCTACATTTGTGTGCCATTTGTCATTGTTGCATTTGTATCTGACTCTTTGTGACCCCATTTGGGATTTTCTTAGCAAAAATACTGGATTGGTTTGTTATTTCCTTTTCTAGCTCATTTTACAGGTCAGGAAACTGAGAAACAAGTTTAAGTGACTTGCCAAGAGAACTCTATTGCACCACCTCGATGCCAACAAAATAGTTGTTTAATAAAGGTTTGTTGGCTTCTTTGTTGATTAAGTACTGGTTTCACAAAAATTAACTCATGGGACACAGATTGGGTAATACAGGTAAGTGTGAATGTTGTCATTTTTATTTTTTATGTAAGGCTGTGCTAGACCATTTCTTCAGAGGATGATCAGGATAAGTTTTGCAAGTAAGGGCAATGTTAAAGAATACTTCCATACTTTTAGTTTTATTAATTAATATGATAAAATATAATAATTTCATTATTACATGTCATAAAATATAATAAAATAATAATTAAAGTAACCATTTCTTTCCTTCCTTTCCACCTTCTTGTCCTGTTTTTAAGCAGTCTCTCACAGTAGTGTGGTAGCTTTTGTGACAATATGCTTGGCTGTAAAGAGATAAGGATTGAATTTTTTAGACCCTACTTTCAGCTGGGACCACCTTGTCAAGCTGATAATGTTCAACAGTGAGCACATGATGTGTCTCTACCTACTTACTTCTTGGAGTAGGAAAACCATATGCCATTTGAATATATGTAGTTGGAGTTATCTGTGATTGGTTCATTTTCTAATTGTATTCATGGTGATAGATGGCTCATTAGGAACTCTGTGCTGATATGATTGTGGCTGGCAGAGCATGTAACAAACTAGATTATTTGTAAATCACTTGGTAAATATTAAAATGCCATGTAAATAAATGCCATCACGATTATCACCATCATCATTAATATTGTTCACACCATGAGCCAGTTGCTGAATTTGCAAGTTAGACAGATGATGGCTTATCCAAATGGTATAAGATTATAGCTTTGCAGGGTACCCAGACTCATAAGTTTGTTCTTTGGAGTGATTAGTATAGTGGATACAGGTCCAGTCTTGTAGTTTGGGTGCCGGTTCTGCTTCTGCCTCAGCTGATAGCTTGTATGACCATGAACAAGTCATTTAATTCCCAGTGTCATTAGCAGCCCTCTCAGATTCGGCATACTTGTCTTCAATGGTCATGAGAGCTCCCTTGCCACATATTTTTTACACTAACTCTGAACCAGAAATGAACTTTGTTCCAGAGTCTGAGTGGAAGGGAAGGGAAGAGCATTTATGAGTTACTTAATACACACAAAGAACTCTGCTATACAGTCTGAAGGCAATAGAAAAAGCTAGTGAGTCTCTGCTTTTAAGAAAGTCCCATTTTAGTTAGCAGGGGGGGGGGCGGGCAAGGGCGCAGAAGGTTCAGCCACGGACAGGTAGAAAAGCAGGATGGGGAGGATGGGGAATGCATCCCAGACATGGAGGGCACGGGTAAGGTGAGGGTGAGATGGATAAGCATGTGTGAGGAACTGGGGGAGAGCCAGTCTGGCTGGACTAAGAGGCCAGGAAGGGACAAGATGCATATATAACCAAAAAAGGTATATGAAGACTTTAAAAGTCAGGAGTCTGTATGCTCCAAAAGCAATAGGGAACCACTGGAGTTTGAGGTGGTTAGGTCTGCATTTGGGGAAAATCACTTGAACAGCAAGAATCCTAGATGACCCCCAAGATTCCTCTCACCTGAAATACTGGTGCTGTTGCTATAGACCTGGGTTCCTTGGCCCACAGAGTTTTTTAAAAACTATGCAGCACAAGATAAATAGTAGAATTGATCATTTTGAGAATGTGCCTCATTTGAGACATCATATTGCCTCAGTTTCCTCATCTGTAAAATGAGCTGGAGAGAGAAATGGTAAACTATTCTAAGAACTTTGGCAAAAAAAAAAAACCCAAATGAAGTCATGAAGAATTAGATAGGACTGAAAAAATGACCAAACAACATTGTAACTTCCAAGTTCTGCTTGTTTCCTGTTTGCCTAATAAGTATATTAATAAGATCTTTCCAGAAGGAAGTTAGCTGAAGCCATTAAATTGTCCAGAAATATATGGGAAGGGGTAGAAGTTGGAGCGTCCCCCCTAGCAGTTATATTTGGAATTAACAAACACAAGGGAAGGAAGAATGGTCTTCATACTAGAAGTGAACAACAAAGTGAAGCAATTTAGAGGGAAAAGATAAAGGACAAAAATGTTCCTACAGTTAAAAGTGTTGCATAAATTCAACTTTGTTTTCTGGAGTTGATTGTTGTGTAGGTAAGAACCCTAATCAGTCTGGATTGGAATGCTTAAAAGTAAGCTGCTGTTAATTTAGAGCAATTGAATGTGCATGAGTAGGGATGGGGTTTGGGGTTGTGGGTGGGTGAATTTAAGGTTGCATTTAGGGAAACTTCAGTTTTCTGATGAATTTGTTGTTGTTCTTTAGTCATGGCAGTCTTGTCTGAATCTTTGTGACCTCATTTGGAGTTTTTTTGGCAAAAATACTAGAATGGTTTGCCATTTCTTTCTTTAGCTCATTTTATAAATGAGGAAACTGAGGCAGAGTTTAATTACTTGCTCAGGGTGTCTTAGCTAGTGTCTGAGACCAGATTTGAACTCCAGAAAGGAGTGTTCCTGACTCCAGATCCAACACCTCATGACCCAACTGATGAATTAGCTTTAGAATATACAAGCAGTTTTTATTTTTCAAGCTAGATAACCCTTGAGGTAGACCATTCCTATCCTGTTTTTAGTCTCTGCAGGTAGTTTAACAGATTTTTCAGATGAGCAAATTTCCAAAAAGGAAAGAAGCAGTAGGAGGTACATCTGTGGCCTTAATAATTTTTAAAATTAAATTGATTTTTTTTCACTTAAAATCTATTTTCTCTTCCTCCTACTTTCATCATTAGAAAAAAAAGAACAACAACCCCTTCCTTAAGAAATATGCACAGTCAAAACAAATCCCAAATTTTGTTCTTAATCATATAAAAACAAAAGCAAATCTTTCCAAATATTAAAAGAAAGAAAATAAGTTCAAAGTTTTGGGGTATTGTTTTATACCTTGTAGTTTTTCTTGAATAGGAACTTCTTGTATGCATCAGAAAACCCAAAGTAACCTCTGTTCCCTCAGGCCATCAGTTCTAATAACTCACTTTGATATAAATTCAGAGTTCTCAGTTTCTTGTTGCTATCACAATGTTTGTATCTACAGCAAGCATGGGTGGAATGGTCTTCCTATGTAAGATCCAAATAAGTTATCCCCTCATTTCCTAATAAATTATCTTACTTCAGATCTTGGTTTGGTGAATATTAGGTCATTTTGATAATGATGATAAATAACTGATTGGTGAGGTTGGGTTGATTACTAGCTAGGTACTTTCCATCCTTCCCTCTACTGCTCTTTAGAGGGAGGTGGAGTCGAATTCTTCCAGACCTCACCTGCTTGTATCTGCAGGTTAGCTTAGAGATGGAATTTTCTTTTCTGGTAACTACTTTTTCTGTCTAACCTCCTTTTAGAATGGGTAATTTGTCTAAGGAATCTGTACTGTTCTTTTTTCCTTTTCCCCTTCTCTCTCTACAGTTTGGGGTTTGGAGATTTTTTTTAAAAAGAGGGATCTCTCTTTTGATTTCAGAATAATGGTAATTTAAAGTTTTCCCGATGGGAAGTTTATGGATTTATTGACAAAATAACAGCTCACCTCGTTTCCAAGTAATATCTGAAATACACTAACTTCCATAGGCAACTTCCTAGCCAGTTAAATTCTTCAAAGTCAAATAGCCAAAAAACTTCCCTGTTTGCAATCTTTGGATGTGACCAAAATATGCACAGTAAATATACATTTCTTGGTCAACCAGAGATTGATTGTATGTGAAGAAAGAGCAAAGCCAGTATAAAGGAATAGTTTAGGATATAAGAAAACAAAACAGGTAAGGGGGGATGGGAGTTGGAGAGAGACCCTTATGCAGTTTCCTCATAATTTTTTCACTAGAATTTGGCTGCTTCTCAGCAAAAAATCAAAAAATGAAAGACTGCTGCCAACGCCTTAGTTTTGATTGCCAGGAACTGCCCCAAGATTAACCTGCCCCCACCTTCTGCCTCCATTTATCATTATTTTATTTCCTTTTAACTACTTCTTCTTCCAGGCCAATTCTGGAGTTTCTGAGGCTGGTCTAAGTCTGCCCAGCCCACCTTAATTTTCCTGAACTTCCATTTCTCAAGAAGAAGGGGGAGGGGAAGTTGAAAGAATTTGTTTCCTCCATAACTGTCTATGTGTCCATTCACGAAACTTTGGACCAAGGCTTGCATTTTTAAAAATTGCTTGTTAAAATTTACAAAGCACTTTACCTATTTTATGTCAATCTATTGTGGAGTAAGCAGCCTTCTCCTTTCTTCCGATGGAGATCAGAAAAGCTAAGTAAGGGACCCCAATGTTTTGATTTCAAGACCAGTGTTCTGTTTTATCAGCTTAATGCTGCTATTATTATTGTTGTTGTTTAGTAATTTTAGTCCCATTGACTCTCTATGACTTCATTTGGGGTTTTCTCAATAATAATGCTGGAATGGTTTGCCATTTCCTTCTAATTTCTTTTTTCAGATGGGAAACAAAGCAAATAAGGTTAAGTCCCTTGCCTTTGGTCTGAGGCTGGATTTGAACTTGGGTCCTCCTGACACTTTATCCAGTGTTCCACTTAGCTGCCTTTTTGTCAGGCAGCAGTCCTATCCGTACAGATAGAAAATGAGATTCATCTCCAATGACTTAGCTGAATTCAATTGATTTTTTTTCTTTCAGTATTTGCCTTTCCAATCTGTTTTGGAATTAGCAGGAGATAGGATGGAGGGAGGAGGGCAGGTATCAAAGGGCTTTGAAAGATATTTTGAAGAGTTTAAATCTCATCCATAGTCCATGGCTGTGTCAAATTTATAACTTCTTTTAGTTGCTTCCTTGGCAAGCTATAAGAGGGAAAAGGGCTCTTCAGAATCCTTCCCTAATGATAGAAATGTTCTCTGACCCTGGGGCTGCTCCTGCCCTCCCAAAACAATCCTCCTGACACCCTGGTGTGAAAAGGCTGTCAGTTTAAGTCTGATGCTGGAGGCATTATATTATTGGCAGCTTATAATTTTCTTGCTGCAAGTCTTCAAATTGCCTCCTTAAAAGCTTTGAAAGAGCTCTAAAATAAGCAATCAGGCCTTTTCAAACCTGGGTTCTTTTCAGAGGTTTTGGAGAAGAAAAAAATACCTTTCAAGTATATATCTTTTCTGTTGGGCTTAATCGACCCAAATGACTCAGTCAAAATGAATTCCATGGCAGCTTTGACAGAATAGTCTTATCCACATTGAACTGTTTGCCCTGTGTAGATTAGTGGGTTGCATTGCCATCAGGAATCCCATACTGTCCATTGCCTCTGCCCCTCACCCTTGGTGACAGACCAGTTGAGGCTTTTTGCTGAACTTCTTTTCTCTTCCTTTCTAGTAGAATTTGTCAACTTTAAGTTAATTTGATAATTAGAATAACTTTATTTTGGCAAAGGGGATAGAGCAAATGCATTATTGTATTGCAATCTGAAGTAGAAAAATCAATCAAGAAGTGTTTATTCAGTGTTTGCTTCAGTTTTTTCATCTGTAAAATGAGCTAGAGAAGGAAATAGCAAACCACTACAATATCTCCCCCTTATACCATGCTCCCCAAAATCTCACAGAATCAGACATAACTGAAAGAACTAGAGAACAATTATAAATATATACCAGGCCCTGAGCTAGGGAGTGGGGGTATAAATCCCCAAGTCAGTTGACAATGGTCTCCTCCTGACCATAATGATCAATTTTATACTATTCTATACTCTTGATTCCTGTGTCCCCTTTATAAGTTTTTCATCCTGTTTCAATTTTTTTTTTTTGCATCCCCTGTACCTGACTATAGTACGTGGTTCATAGAATAACACTTAAAAAAAAAAAAAAAAAAGCATATCTCTCCATTAAAATATATGCTCTTTTTGAGTAGGGATTGTTTTATTCCTTGTATTGGTATCTTTAGCATCTAGGTCACAATTCCTAGAACATTGTAGTCACTTAATAAATAGATTTTGACTGATATGTATGAGTTGTTATATAGTCTGGGAAGAAAAAATAGGGAATTGAAAGCCTTGAGTCATTTTTAAGATTGTACAGCACATTTCTGTACTGAAAGAAGTGAGAATCCTCATTCATTCTGCTATTCAGCTGTTAGCAAAGAATTTGAAATGGACTATAATAGAATGAAATTAAACATTAAAGAGAAAATTGGCATTTTACTGTATCTGCCCCTCTGCTCCTTGTCAAGTGCAGCTGAAATGAACTGGAGGAAGTAACCCAACCATGCCGACTACATGGACCATCACTGTTATCTGACTTTAACCGAGTCTCCGTTGAGCCAAGCTGACCTTTTATATCTCCCCAAAGGATACATGGTTTCATTTTATTCAGAAGTTATTCTAAGCCTTCTCTTCTCTCCCCAAACCTCTCACACCTTCTCTTTCCCTCCTGTTAGCTATGGGCCTCATCTCCTATTTTACTGAGAAAACTGAGACGATTCTCTGTGAGATGCTTGTTTTCCCCTTTTTTTCATAACTCAATTACTGGCATCCCCCACTTTCTCTTCCTTTTCCCCAAAGGGACTTTAAGAATGAGCTGGTTTTTCTTAAGCAGGATCCTATCCCTTCTCCCTGGTGTTGTCCAACATATTGTCCCTACCCTTATTTCTTCGCCACTGTTCTATCTTCTTGTTTCTCTTTAAACATTCCCAAATCTTCCCAAGCCTTTAAAAATATAAACAGTTTTTTTTCTTGGACCCTACCATATTTCTCCTCCCTTCCTTGACCAAATATTTAAGGAAAGTAGTATACTTCCTCTTTAATTCACCTCTCAGCCCTTTGCAATCTCGCTTCCAACTTCAAACAAACTCTTCTCTCCAGAGTTAATGAATGATGTCTTAATTGCCTGGTCTGGCCTATTCTGCTGCCCTTGATTCTCTTGGCCACTTTCTTATAAAATATAAAGATACTCTGTTCAGAAACTGAAAGATTTGCTTGCCTGTTGTTTGGCTCAAGAGGGGCAGTATCCCTAGTAGTTTTTGAAAAATTAGCTGCTTTCAGATGAAGAAATTAAAACCATTTCTCGTCATATGAAAAGGTTCTCTAAATCATTTTTGATCAGAGAAATGCAAATTAAGACAACTCTGAGATACCACTCAGATTAACTAAGATGACAGGAAAAGGTAATGATGAGTATTGGAAGGGATGTGAGTAAACTGGGACACTTAATACATTGTTGGTAGAGTTGTGAACTGAACCAACTATTTTGGAGAGTAATTTGGAGCTATGTCCAATGGGCTTATCAAAATGTGATTCCCTTTGGTTCAGCAGTATCTCTACAGGATCTGTATCCTAAAGAGATCTTAAAGGAGGGAAAGGGACCCACATGTGCAAAAATGTTTGTGGCAGTCCTGTTTGTAGTGGCCAGGCACTGGAAACTGAGTGTTTCCAACTGGAGAATGACTGAATAAGTTATGGTATATGAATGCTATGAAATATTATTGTTCTGTCAGAAAAGATCAACAGGATGAATACAGAGAGGCTTGGAAAGACTTATATGAACTGATGTTGAGTGAAATGAGCAGAACCAGGAGAACGTTGTATGTGGCAACAACAAGACTATACGAGGATCAATTCTCATGGATGTGGCTCTTTTTAACAATGAGATGATTTAGGCCAGTTCCAATGATTTTGTGATAAAGAGAGCCATCTACACCCACGGAGAGACCTGTGGGAACTGAGTGTGGTTCACAACATAGCATTTTTACTTCTTTTGTTGTTGTTTGCTTGCATTTTTTTTTCTCATCTTTTTCTTTTTGATTTGATTTTTCTTGTGCATCAAGAGAATTGTATAAATATGTATGAATATATTGGATTTAACATAATTTTTTCCATGTTTAACATATATTGGATTACTTGCTATTTAGGGGAGGGGATGGGAGAAAGGCAGGGAAAAATTGGAACACAAGGTTTTGCAAGGGTCAGTGTTGAAAAATTATCCATTATGAACAGACAATTTTCAGATGAAGAAATTGAAACTATTACCACTCACATGAAAGAGTGTTCCAAATCACTATTGATCAGAGAAATGCAAATTAAGACAACTCTGAGATACCACTACACACCTGTCAGGTTGGCTAAGATGACAGGAAAAAATGATGATGAATGTTGGAGGGGATGCGGGAAAACGGGGACACTGATGCATTGTTGGTGAAGTTGTGAACGAATCTAGCCATTCTGGAGAGCAATCTGGAATTATGCCCCAAAAGTTATCAAACTGTGCATACCCTTTGATCCAGTAGTGTTTCTATTGGGCTTATATCCCAAAGAGATACTAAAAAAGGGAAAGGGACCTGTATGTGCCAAAATGTTTGTAGCAGCCCTGTTTGTAGTGGCTAGAAACTGGAAAATGAATGGATGCCCATCAATTGGAGAATGTCTGGGCAAATTGTGGTATATGAATGTTATGGAATATTATTGCTCTGTAAGGAATGACCAGCAGGATGAATACAGAGAGGCTTGGAGAGACCTACATGGACTGATGCTAAGTGAGATGAGCAGAACCAGGAGATCATTATACACTTCGACAACGATATTGTATGAGGATGTATTCTGATGGAAGTGGATTTCTATGACAAAGAGACTTAACTGAGTTTCAATGGATAAATGATGGACAGAAACAGCTACACCCAAAGAAGGAATACTGGGAAATGAATGTGAACTATTTGCATTTTTGATTTTCTTCCTGAGTTATTTTTACCTTCTGAATCCAATTCTCCCTGTGCAGCGGGAGAACTGTTCGGTTCTGCAAATATGTATTGTGTCTAGGATATACTGCAACATATCTAACATATATAGGACTGCTTGCCATCTTGGGGGGGGGGGGGTGGAGGGAGGGAGGGGAAAAAACGAAACATAAGCGATTGCAAGGGATAATGTTGTATAAAAATTATCCTGGCATGGATTCTGTCAATACAAAGTTATTATTAAATAAAATAAAATTTAAAAAAAAAAAAGAAAAAAGAAAAATTATCCATGAATATGTTTTGAAAATTAAAAAGCTTTAATTAAAAAAAAGAAAAATTAGCTGCTTGTTGGAGACAGGAGAACCTTATGGAATGTGAACCCTGGTAATATGGAGAAGAGAAAGAACTAAGCTCTAGAAAGGGATGTCTTTGTGATTTTTACCCCACTACCAAAGGGAAAGGGAAGAGACAGGATGGGGAATAAGGAGATCTTTCTTTCCCCTCTAGGTGGGCTGCTTTGCCTAATAGGAAGTATCGCACCAGCCACAGAGTAGGCTAAAGCAGTTAAGGTTGAAAGCATCTCCAAGGAATGTTTCTTGGTGACAAGAGAAGAAATCCAGTTGGACAGAGTGCTGGGCCTAGAATCAGAGAGACTCCTCTTCCTGAGTTGAAATCTATCCTCAGATACTTAATAACCATGTGTCTCTAGGCAAGTTACTTAATCCAGTTTGCCTCAGTTTCCTCCTCTGTAAAATGAGCTGAAGAAGGGAATGGCGAATCATTCCAGTATCTTTGCCAAGAAAACCCCAAATTAGGTCACAAGAGTTAGATGCGACTGAAAAACAATTGAATGCTTAGAGAATTCTCTCTAGCTTTCAGGAGGGAAACATAGCAGGGAATCCAGCTCACTGACATCCCCCTACCCTCAGGAAATAGCAGGTACACAGTACCCAGATAGTAGCAGTGTAGCAGTGTGAGGATGTAGGAGAAATGATGCTGGCCTGCAGGACCAGAGGTGTCACCTGCCTTAACCACATATGCAGAATAAAAATGTCACAGGCATGCTGGGGCCAAATTTTCAAAAGAGCCACAAATGATAATTGTGGAAATATATACAGGAACTGCACATATTTAACATATATTGGATTATTTGTCCTCTAGGGGAGGGAGGCAGGGAAGAAGAAAAAATTGAAACAGAAGGTTTTGCAAGGGTGAATATGGAAAATTATGTATGCATATGTTTCAAAAATAAAAAGCTTTAAAAAATTTTAAAAAGATGCACACAGATGTGCTCCATTGTAATACATTTGAGGTCCTGAGAGAGCAGGAGGTCAACATTAGTTAAATCCTTAGAGATTCTGATTTGTAGGAATAGGAGGCAGTGACCCCTTATTCTCAGGTTAGGATTTTCTTTTGAAACTATTCAACCCCTCCCCAATTAAAGAGGTATCCTCTTGGTTTCCATTTTTTTGCTACTACAAAAAGATGCTCTTTGTCTTTGTTTTTGTCTGTGTATATTTCTGTTTCTGTCTACAGACATACATGTATATACAGACATCTACATTGATGTAGATCTGTCTTTATATGTTGTTCCCTATTTCCTTCCATCTATCCCATATTTTGCATAGGCTGTTTCCTCCCATTCCTGGAATCCACTTTTCTCTCGTCTTTGTCTCAGAGTCCCTAGTTTCTTCAAAGCGTAGCTCAAGTCAAAAGTCAAATATTTTCTTTTTTTAATTTTCCATGTGCATACTCTTTACCTTCTCAGTAGAGTGTAAGCTCTTTGAAGGCAGAACCTGTTAGCACATTAGGCTCTTAATAAATCTTTACTAAATGTGGAATATTATAATAGCAGAGAGAATGATTGCAGTTCTTTGTCCAGATTTTTTTTTACATTTTCCTTCCCTTCCCCTTCCCCAGTATATTCACTTTCCTCTTCCTCTTTGTCTTTTTCTCTTTCTTTCCTCATTGATGGCTGGCATTAAAGATTTTGGAAATAATTTTCTATAAAGCTGACTTTTAATCTGTGTGTAGAAAATTTTTTTTTTTCCCTGAGGCATTTGGGGTTAAGTGACTTGCCCAGGGTCACAGAGCTAGGAAATGTTAAGTGTCTGAGACCAAATTTGAAGTCTGGAGGACCTGACTCTTTATATGAGGGGCACCTGGGCTAGATTTTGAAGGTAACTAGGGGATTCTAAGAAGCAAACTTGAGAAATGAATGCATTCTACTGAGATGGAAGGTGGACCATCATGTGGAGAATGACAAGGATGCTGGAATAAGTCTGGAAAGCCATGGGATGCTTATGAAGGGCTTTAAATTCTTTCAAGAAGAGTAAGTGTAGGAATCTGAGACTCAGGAAAAAAAAAAAACAAACAAACAAAAAAACACCTTGAGTTTATTGAGGAGGAAACTGTTGTAGTCTTCTGTACTTCAAGAAAATCACATTAGCATCTGAGCAAAGGATGAATTAGAGAGGAGATGAAGGTGCCAATTAGGAGACTGTTGTTTTAGTGTAGGGGGGATGAAGCTGTGTGAGTGGAGAAGGCACATATATGAGAGCTGGTTGATGAACAAGACTTGGTGACTGAGAACTGAAGGAAAGGGAAGAATTAAGAATGACCCTAAAGTAAAGAAACTGGTTGACTAGAGGCCAGTGTGGACCATCGACAAAAAGGGAGAAATTTGGAGGGAGGAGTTTTGAAGGAAAGGACATTGAGTTCAACTTTTGGATCTGCTGATTCTAGGACATTCAGATGAAGAAGATGAGCAGGTTTAAGAGAGAAATTATAGATTTTTTGAGTCATCTGCATAGAAGTAATTGCACAGAAATATTTGCATAGAAATAATACCCATATGAGATAAAATTAGTGTCTACTGCAAGGAATTTATTAGCAAACTAGGAATCCGACTTAATTACTATTCTTCACATCAGAAGTATATATTTATCTTGTGACCCATTACTTCATATACATGAAAATACTGACTAAACTTATTCAGCATCAATGCCATAAATAATTTTTTGCTGGGATTTTGCTAAATATATAAGGCTAGAGAATCTTTGAAGTAATTAATACAAACCATCAAGAGATGCAGAATTTTGACTTTTAATGATTTATTGACTAAAGTAGAATTTTTTTGTCTAGTAAGCTAGCCTTTGGACACTCATACACATATAAGTTTACCTAATTTGTATCCATACATTTTTACAGATTCATAAAGAGGAAGCAACCCATGGAGAAAAGAGGAAGGAATAGTGAACAAATAATCCTAAGTGCCATCGTGGAGAAGGGGATCTTCTGCCATATATGAATTGGAGTTCTTTCTAGAACTTTGAGGAATGGATTCAGATATTCTGTGTTCACTTTGATCCTAATTCTAATAGATGTAGGCAATTTCATAATTTCTTGAAATATATAGTGTTCAGGGCTTTTTGTTTGGTCATGGTTTTTAGAGAGCCTAATGATTCCTAAATTATCTCTCCTTGAACCATTTGCCAGGTGACTTGCTTTGGATAATTCCTGACATTTTCTTCTATTTTGTTCTTCTAGTCTTTGCTTTGTTCTCATATTTCTTGTCTCCTGAAGATGCTTAGCATCCTAGGACATCATAACCTAATAAATTAATAACTTATCTTGGAAGACCTGGATTTGAATTCCACCTATGACATTAATTATGTGTCCATGTGCTAATCACTGCAGCATTTTTCAAGGTCCCAGGTAACATAGTCTTACTTATAGACATAATTCATAGTAGCCTGATCTGGCTGGAGTTCCTCCATGATGAAATCACAGTTCTAGAGTTCTTTCTCTTCCCTTCCCCCCAGAATCTTTCAAAGAGTGATCAATAGATATGTGGGACTACATATAGCTGATGGGATATCATTTTACTGGCCAAGGTAATGTAGCACTCAACCTTATATTCTAACTTTAGATAAGGAAAATGAAATTATCTAATAATTTTATTAACTGATTTTATTTTGAAGACTGGTATTTATGTTGGCAACTAAAATTCTGGTTCCTCTGTTCCACTCTTAAGTGGATTATTTGGAGAAGCGGTGCTGAGGGGAGTGACCTCTGTTCCATCAAAGTGAAATAGATCTGTGTTCCTGTTTTATCCATATTTAGGTTTTGCAATGAGTATTTGCCTGACAAGTTTTAGTTCTCAAAGTTCCAGAGTGTGGATCCTCTGCTCCTTATTCTCTTTTTCAATCTAAGTAGGAGATCTGGGCTGCTGGAACAGTTTTTTTCTGTTTTTTCAGCTCTGAATTGCTGACTTATGAATTTCATTGAAAATGGGGCTTTCAAAAAGTGAAAGAGAATCTTCTTTAAGAAATTCTAACCATACAATCCCTATGGTAATATAGTGCAAGAGAAGATTGCACCAGATGGTTTCTGTGGGCTCTGTATTGTGCTCTGGGACTGGAAGGGCAACCTGCCAAGCTTAGCATCAGGTGATGACTATTTCTTTGCAGGTGCCCAGCTTCCCAAGTTAATTTTTGAACTCAAAGTGTTAAAGTTGTCTCTTTGTGCTTCTTATATAAGAAGATGAGAAATACGGATTTGGAAAATAAATCAGGCCATTGCTTGGCCAAGTGATGCAAAAGCACTGTAATTCACTAGATACAGATGTGAATGTGTTTTTCTCTCTGTTGGCTGCATAATGTGGCCAGTATTACCCATCAGGACAGTGTTTAAAATGCATGTTGATGATTGCCATCCATCCAGCAGTTATAAAAAGGTAAAAACACCCTAGGACTTCAGGAAATACATATTCTAGTGGGGGATACAACACGGACATAATTAGGTATGTGTAAGGTATGTAGAGTAAATGTAAAAAAGCAGTATGAGAAGCGAAAGGCACTAAGCAGCTGGGACAACCCCAATTAGCTCCTACCAGAATATTGTATTTTAATTGAGTATTGATGGAAGTAGGAAATCCAGAGGGATCCAGAGGGGGACTGAGCTTTCCAGGTGTTGTATCCCAGTGAATGTATGATAAGAGTTTAAGAAGGATATTCAGATGTAACTTATAGGGAGAAAGATGCAGGGTCTGAAAAACTTTAAATGCCAAACAGAGAAGTTTCTGTCTGCTGGTGGAGCTGATAAGGGAAGCCCCGGGAGCAGGGGATGATGTGGTCAGAGGTAAGCTTTCTGAAAAGCTGGAGAGAGTCCAATTACAAGGCTGTTGTGATCCACAGAAATGATGATCCCTTGAATTAGGCTTGTGGCTATGTGAATAGAAAGGAGGAGACGTAAATGTTAGCTGTTGTGAAGGTGGAAATGATAAGATTTGGAATGAATCAGTGGGATGTCAGTGGAAGTTGTCATTGATGTGTATGTGGGGGGGAAGGATGGTGGTTTTCTTGATAGTCATGGTGAAATTTGGGGCTGGAAGAGGTAATTAGCTTTGTTTTGGAAATACTGAATTTGTTGTGTGTGTGTGTGTGTGTGTGTGTGTGTGTGTGTGTTATTTATAAGGCATCTGGTTATAGACGTTCAAGTGGTAGTTGGTAATGAAGTACCATAGTCCATTCTACATTGAACAGCTAGGCAAAACAGTGGATAAAGTGCTGGCCATGAGTTTGAATCTGACCTCAAAACATTAGCGGTGTGACTCTGGGAGAGTCACTTAACTCCGTTTGCCTCAGTTTACTCACCTGTCAAATGAATTGCAAAAGGAAATAGCAAACCGCTCCATTATCTTAGCCAAGAAAACTCCAAATGGAGTCATGAAGTCGGACATGACTGAAAAACCAAACGACAATCCAGGGTTGGACACATGGATCGGAATAGAGATAATGGAACTCATGGGAGCTCGTGAGGTCACCAAGTGACATAGTTTAGAGGCAAAAAATAAGTTGTATGGAAAAAAAATGAAATGAATGAGTGAGTAAAAGAATAAACATAGTGTGGAGACCCATACAAAGTTAGCAAGCATTGCATGAGCAAAGGAGACCGGAGACCAAGACGTTTCAGATAAAAACTAGCGGAGAAGAGTGCCTTGAAAACCTGGACAGGTGAGAGAGGCCAGGGTAGAACGTGATCAGATGTAGGTTTCACATTGAGAACAGAAATCCCAAGAAGCCTTGATTTATCCATTACAGCAAGAGGACTACAAGAAATTGGGCCATCAAGTTATTGAGCCTGGGGCAGATTTAGAAATTGTACCCTGCCTACATAGGAATGTAATTAATTCCAAGTTTTGGGGGTTTTCTTTTAATTTTTAAGCAATATCTCTTTGTCTTTATATTTCCATGATCAGTGTTAATGAGAAACTCGATTATATTATAGAGTCTGAACAAAGCCTCTTCCTTCAGTTTTCCCCTTTGAGATCTATCCTACAAGTAGGTTCCAGATTAGAGAATCCACATAGCCCATCTTTAATGCTCCATTATTATTGTATATCTTTGAGAAGAAAGCTTTTGGTTTAAAGTTGCCTCCCTAAAAAGAATGACATAATCAAAATATTTTGGGATATCATTTTGCAGCAAAGAATTAAAGGAAGCTAGCTGGCTGTTTCCTTATATCAAGAAGAATTGGATGAAGGGAAGAAAAACGTGCTTTAAACTAGTTTTGCATCATCTTTCTCTACAAATCTATTAATAACCAAACCGAGGCTTTTGTCCAAACAGAGGGAGAATACTGCCAGAACTCCAAGTGAGCAGTTCCATTATGAAAGCATTGTGGTTTGGTATGACAGAAAGTACAGAAAGTGATAAATATATCTTTTAGTTCTGCATGTCATAATGCTTACTTGCTATTCTGCATTTCTTTTAAACAATTAACCTGCTTTTCTACTAATAATAATTTACATTTTTTCTTCTTGTGAGGGCAAAAAAATATAGTTTCCCCCATTTAAATAGACATAATTAGAAATGGCTTGCAGCTTGGGAAGTTATTCTTGCCATAAACACTAATTGAAAAGCTTAACTTATGATTGCTTTAAGGAGGGAAAAATGTACACTGTGTTAATGGATAAGGGGGGGGGGGTGGGCCTTTTTTGGGGGGGAGTTTTTTTATGTTGAATATTATAAATTGAGTTGTAGAAAGGTTATAAAATGAATAAAATTAGGTGAAATCAGATTTATCTCCAAATAGTGGTATAATCCAGCCCTTAGAACAGATGGTAATAAGATAGTAAGACTACCTTTAACAGTTTAAATCCTTAGCTTAAAAGATGAGCTTTTCCCCAATATCTCTAAGAACTACAACATGGCCCAGTGGATTAAACACCAATTAGAAACACATCTTCCCAAGTTCAAATCTCACCTTAGACACTTACTAGCTGTGTGTTTATGGGCACGCCATTTTACATATGGGCATTTGCCTCATATGTAAAATGAACTGGAGAAGGAAATGGACTATTACTCGTGTGTGTGTGTGTGTGTGTGTGTGTGTGTGTGTGTGTGTGTGTGTGTAAATGTAATGAAATCATCCCATCAGTTGGGGAATGACTGAAAAAGTAATGGTGTATAAATGTAATGGAATGCTATTGACCCATAAAAAATGATGAAAAGTGAAAAGGCTGGTTCCAAAGAAATCTGAGAAGGCTTGCATGAAATGATAGAGTGAAATGAAGAGAACCAGTAGAATGATTTCCACAATAATAGTGACTCTGCAATAGCTTTGAAAAATGTAAGTTTTCTGATTGGTGAAATAACCAAGTACAACTCAAGAAAACCAAAAGTGAAAAATGTTATCCACATCCTGACAGAAACCACCCAATATGCAGAATAAGATGCATTTTGGGGCAGGACCATTGTGGGAATTTGTTTTGCTCAACCACACACTTGTTAAAAGGGTTGGTTTGATTTTCCAAAATGGGGGATGAAGGGTAGATACTTGAATGAAAAGTTGGTAATTAAATGAAGAAAATTTAATTTAAAAAAAAGGCCAAGTAAAAATCCTTATGGTCCTTTACTGAGAAGACATTGAACCATTAATGACTACTATTTGAATCTAGTTAGTCATTCATCCATTTTTGAATTATCAACTATATTACTATGTAATCCACCTCTTTCCATCTTCCCACTAGAGTATTTTCATCAAATGCTTTGCTACAATGCAGACAAGCTATATTTTATCAGGGTTTTATTTTTTTATTTTTTGGAATTCACTATGCATCTTTGTAATAATCGAGTTCAAATTGTTATGAGGAATATAAGACAAGATGACTGGCCCGGGATATGAGGGCAAATATTATTTTGTTTCTTTCTGTCTTCAAATATCAAGCAAAGTGTCTTATATATCATAGGTACTTTTTGTAAATATTTTTAATATACTTCTTTTATTTCCTTGGAGAAATGAGAAATAATGGTGGTAGAATGTTGTCTGCTGTGTAATATAGAAGAAATACAGGTTGTCAAAACTCTTGTTTTGTCTCCCACTTGTCTCCCACAAGCTAATATTCTTTATAACCATTTTGTGTATAATGAACCTCCTTGTTCAGAGGTTTCATCATCATGACTCTTAACATATTTTAAAATAAATAGTAATACACATAATAAATAGCATTTCCATAATGCTCTTAAGTTTTGCAAAGCACTCTACATTTATTATTTCATTGTATCCTCACAACAACCCTGGAGGGAGATGCTGTCATATTCCTCATTTTACAGAGACTTGGTAAAGGGAACTAAGTGACTTGCTCAGGGTCCAATAGCTAGAAATTATCTGAGGTTGGATTTGAACTTGGGTCTTCCCACCTGTCCAACTGTAGCCACTGGGCCACCAAGCTGCTTAAAATGAAATTATCAAAATACACACACACACACACACACACACACACACACACACACACACAGTTCATAGATCCCAGGTAAAGAACTATAGTTATCCCTTCCACATTGCAGGGGTTAGAGGTACAGTGCCCCCACAATCTGGAAAATCCACATAAAAATTTTTTTGAAGAAGTTTGAATTTCTTCTTTTTCTTTTATGGGGTATTTACAGTATCTTCCTGTAAATTTTGGTTTAAGTATGTGGTCAGACCTCTATGCATCTACAAAACTCCCCAAAAGTTCCCATTACATTTCTTATGCTGACCTGCAATATATCACAACAGTGATGGGGAAAGACATGATGTGGGAAAAAAAGTTGGGATGTGAAAGGGATAACTATACCATCCACTCCATGGATGCTTCTCTGCTTACACCAGCACACATCTGTCTTAATTCCTAAATCCATATTGGTTTTCAAGGTCTCCAAATACAATACTTAAATCTTAGGGTTTCTTTTGGAAGAGGAATACTGCCATTTTTTCTCACCAAACTGTTTTAGATGTATTTCTGCTCTGATTATTTGTCTTTTTTTTATGTTTGGATTTATGCTCTCTCTTTTCACTAGGGAATACTAGCTTAAACTCTTGCCATGCAAGGGAGTTTGGTACCCTCTCTGCAGTTTGTAATCTTAAATTTTCTGGAGCACTAAAACATAAGTGTTGGTCACATGCTCAGTATTTGTTAGAGGTAGACCCTCACCTGATATTTCTTCCAACAAGTACTTCTATCCATTATGCTCTGCTGTCTTTTTGGAATTAATTTCCCTTCCTTCCTCCCTCCTTTCTTTTCTCCCTCCCTCCCAAATAAAAGCCTTTTGTTTTCAAAATATATGCCAAAATAGTTTAACATTCACTCTTGCAAAAGTTTTTGTTCCAAATTTTTTCTCCCTCCCCTCCACTTCTTATACTTTACAGCAACTAATCTAGTATATCTTAAATGTGTGCAATTCTACTGTACATATTTTCACAATTATCATGATGCACAAGAAAAATGAGATCAGAAAGAAAAAAATGAGAGAAAACTAAAAGCAATAACAAAAAAAAGTGAAAATACTATGTAGTAATTCACACTCAGTCCTCACAGTCCTGTTTCTGGGTACAGATGTCTCTCTTCATCACTAATCCGTTGGAACTGGCCTGAATCATCTTGCTACTGAAAAGAGCCACATCCGTCAGAATTGATTATCATAAAGCCTTCTTGTTGCCGTGTACAATGTTCCCTTGCTTCTACTCATTTCTCTAAGCATCAGTTCATGCAAGTCCCTCCAAGCCTTTCTGCAATCATCCTGTTTATTGTTTCTTGTGGAACAATAATATGGAATTAATTTTCAATAGCTTTTCTCAACCCTACTTTAAATTTTCATATCTGAAATTATCTTACTGGGTCTTTAAATTAGTTGGTGAGACCTGGGAAAGACCTTAGCTAAAAAGGCCAAGGTCTCTCACTGTATCTTGCGCCATCACCCAGGATCTTGAACAATCACTTGCCACTGGACTCCGATAACTCTGGAAGAGAGAGTGAGATTGATGACTGTGCACAGCTTCACATCACTTAAATATTATTCCTTTGCAAGCCAAAACATCACCTCCTGGATGTCACTGGTCCCTTTTTAGAACAAAGGTTGAAGAAAAGCAATTAGTTTTTCTTTGAGATTATAAGGTAGAACTCGACTAATAGTATATAAATTCAGTATTGAGTAAGCTACCAAAAACCCCAGAGGAAAGTGAACATGAAACATTTGCATTCATCTGGGCTCATACAGGTGGTTTTTTGTTTGTTTTGTTTTTAATTTATGATCTCTGGCTTATTTTTGGTAATTGGTATTATAGATTGCGTTGAACTTGGATTTTGCTTATTTTATTCAGGTCTTATTCCTGATAGATAAAACCTCAGACTTTTAGTGTTAAAACATCCTAGATGCCTCTCTAGAAAATTTATTTTGATTGGATGGTTATAAAAATATCCTTTATGCCTAGCTAATTAATTCTAAAAATTTTCAATTTTCTGATAATCAGTGAAGTTCTAAATTTTGAAAATCTTGTGTTTACTTCCTTTTTTTTTTTTTTTTTTAAATGTTTGAGATGCTTCTTCATATCTAAAACAAAAATACTTGGTAAATGTTTCACAGTGGATTCATTTCAAGTCAACAAATAATTATTAAATGGCTACTATGTGTTAAGATGCCATTTCATATACTGGGAATTTAAAAAATGATATATATCCTGTACTTAGTGAACTTATAATGCAGAAGAAGGGCAAATATTTACATAAGTAAATGTGATATAAGGTAAAGGGAGGTTAATAGGAACTGAGGAAAGCTAGATGAGGAAATATGAAAAGGGAGATACAGCTATTAAAGGAAAACATTAATACTAATCCTATTCTCCATGATTTTGCCTCACATTCTCTGTGATTTTATTTCAAGTTTTTTAGAAATAATTTTGTTTATTATTAATCTATAACCAAATAATTTTTAGATTGGAGAGAAATATATCCACACATATCTCTCCAATGTGACCTTTTGCTCCAAGGTAATAATATTTGTAAGAATCCTGAACAGGGAAAAATTATATAAATATACAATTTGGATTAACATTCCAGAATTGTCGAGTTAACCAATTCCCCATCCCAATCTTTTCTGGACTATTTCTCTTAATTCTTGTTGTTAAACAAAGGGACTGCCTCCTATCCAAATATTTCTCAGTGGAGAAGGGTAGAGGTGATAAGGAAGGTAAGAATGTGAACTTAAAAAGTTTTTTTTTGTTAAAAGGTTTCATGTTGCCCCCAATCCATTAACCCATGAAAAACTTTTTTGTGCTATTACCCATTTTATTAAAGGGGCCTTTTAGGAACATACAAAAAGGGCTGTAAAGAAAAATATTTTAATTTTTCAGTACTACAAAAAAAAAAAAAAAAAAAAAAAGGTTTTAATAGGCATCCATTTCTCTTTCTTTCTTCTGTGGGGTCAGAAGTCCAGTCTAGGAAGGCTTGCTGGAAGGAGATCAGAAATGACCCTCAAAGAAAAGGAGGTGCTATTCCAGGGAGAACTGGCCATGAAGAGTCTATGTCAAGGTGTAGGTAGGGAGCTAGAGTGATGGCATTGGGGATGGGGAGTACTCCCTTTGGGGCAGCTAGGTGGCACAGCGGATAGTGCATCAACCCTGAAGTCAGGACCTGAGTTCAAATCTGGCTTCAGACACTTAACACTTCATAGCTATGTGATCCTGGGCAAGTCACTTAACCCCAGTTACCTCAGCCAAAAAATAAATAAAGAAGAGTACTCCCATCTGGCTGACACAAGAGTATAAATGAAATCGAGGTATTTTAAGAGATTATTAAAGATCATTATTGAAACCAAGCAATTATTTCTCCATATTTTAATTGTCTTTTCTCTATGTTAAAAGAAAGAGACAAATACCCTATAGGATGTGAATTTTTTTTTTTTTTAACAACATATGGATGGGTAATTTTTCAACATTGACCTTTGCAAAGCCTTGTGTTCCAACTTTTCCCCTCCTTCCCCTCATCTCCCCAGATGGCAGGCAGTCCAATATATGTTAAATATGTTAAAGTATATGTTAAATACAGTGTATATATATAATGTCCATACAGTTATCTTGCTGCACAAGAAAAATCACATTTAGAGAGAAAGAAAAAAACCTGAGAAGTAAAACAAAAATGAATGCAAGCAAACAATAAGAGTGGAAATGCTATGTTGTGGTCCACATTCATTTCCCATAGTTCTCTCTCTGGGTGTAGCTGATTCTTCATTACTGAACAAATGGCACTGGTTTGAATCATCTCATTGTTGAAAAGAGCCACATCCATCAGAATTGATCATCGTATATATTAGGTAGCTAGAGAACAAAATACCATTATGGAAGTAAAAATTCATCCTCGTTGAATGTGATGCTCCTAAAAATAACCTGCAGTAGAAAGATGGACCTGAAATATTTTTGGACTGTAAAAGATATAGTTAATTTTTTTAAAGCTCAAAATAGCTTTTCTTTTATTCTCTTTATTTCTCTTGCCCTTCAGGAAAGTGGACTCAACTGACATGCAAAGTTTCTTCTTGTAGGGTTTGGATCTAATAGATTAAGATTTTGAGTAATGTTCAGAGAAGCCATACTTGTATTTAAGAATCATTGGAGCAAGGAAGAAGGAAGAGGTTTATGTGAATAATGCAAGTATAGGTTTCCTTATCTTAATCTGCTAAGTGGAGCAGATGTTTGTGATAGGATAATGTTGCACTTCTATCTTCATTGGTGGAACAAGAATACAAGTTAATATTAGATTGACTCTAGAATCTTTCCAATTCTTTTATTTATCCTGAGTTTTTAACCTAGAGTCTGTGATGTCTTTAGGAAAAAAAAAAATTGGTAACTATATTTCACTATAATTGGTTTTCTTTTTAATCCTAAACGGTTTATTTTATGAATTTAAATAAATTATTTAAAAAAGAACTCCATCAGGTTTACCAGGTTGTCAGAGGGAGTCTTTGACATACAAAAGGTTAAGAATCCCTGATTTTATCTTCCTATTATCATTTCACTTCCCATAATGTAGGTGAATTGTCATTTAGAACATCAATATCCCTTGGAAATTCAATACAGGAATGTGATGAGAAGGGTCACAGTGGAGTGTCACTGGATCTTTGAATCTGAATTTGGGCTCAGCATTTTATTATCTATGTTACCCAGGCAAAATGCTTAATCCCTCTGGTGCTCAATTTGGTCTTCCATAAGATTAGAATAAAGTCTTTTCCTTCCAGCTTTAAACCTGTGATCTGGAGAAAGTTCTCTATTGGACTCTTTTGAAATCTCAGAGTTTTTTTGTTTGTTTGTTTTTTAATTTATTATTAATTTTAATTTAAAGTTTGAATGAAGGCATTCTTCAGTGGATGGAGGGCAGAAAGGAAGGGAAAAATAAAGGAAGAAAGAAAAAAATCTAATGTAAAAACAGATGAGATGGCAAAATGCTGAAATAGCCCTAGTGCCCTGGTTGATGGCAGAATGAGACATAAAGCACGGTGTGGGAATGACTAGATATAGTTGATTAGGTAAGTTTTTTATTTATTCACTCCATTGATGAGTCAGGATAGCTCAGATTTCAAGCAGAATTCTAAATCCAAATAGATTACCTCCTGATGTCCCAGGTGAAGGGAGAGGGTGCCCTGGCTTCCCAGTAAATGTCACTGTATCAGCCCATTTCCAGTATGTCTCACTCTTATTCCCTGAACCTTTCTAATATCAAAGAAAAACGGCAAACAGCAAATCAATGCCAGCATATTGTGTAGCACAAACAGCATTCTACCACTATTATATCTCATTTCTCTAAGGAAAAAAAGGAAGTACATTCACAAATATTTATGAAAAGTGCCTATTATATAAGAGACATTTTGCTTGACATTACAAAGATTAGAGACAAAACAGTCTGTGTTCTCATACCCTGGGCCAGTGAGCTTGTCTTAGATTCTTAACAACATTTTAGACTCAGCTATTAGAAAGATGCACAGTGAACTCCTAAAACAGATGGCAGTGATTACCAAAGAGCTCCTAGCATGGCTTCCTTTAGAACAGGTTGTGCCAGACTGTTTCCTTTTATGAGAGTTATTAACCTGGTAGATAAAATTTATCTGTATCTTAGCAAAGCGTTTGACAAAAGTATTTCAAACTATTCTAGTTGAAAAGATGAAAAGAAGTGGACTAGATAGTTTGAATTGGTTGAATGACCAGATTCAAACAGTAATCATTAATGGTTCAGTGTCATTTCAGTGGAAGGCAATAAGGATCTGTACATGACCTTTAAAAAAAATTAATTTTTCTTTAACAACCTTTCAAGTAAATTCAGTTTTTCCCTCCTACCTACCCTTTACCTCCCACCCCTACTTCTGAAAAAACAAATGAACCAACCCTTGTTAAAAATATGCATAATTGAGCAAAACAAATCTCACATTGGCATTTCATTTTGCACATTGAGTTTATTGCCTCTCTGTCAGGAGGTAACATTTTTTTTTTTCCATTTTTGATCTTTTTGAATTGTGGCTGTTCATTTCATCGATCAGAGCTCTTGTATCCTTTATTGTCTAAATCCTGGTACTTTTTACTCTGTGTCATTTCATGCTAGTCTTCTCAGGTTTCTTTGTAACTGCTCTTTTCATTATTTCTTACAGCATAATAGCATCCCACTGCATTTATTCCATTATTTATTCAGCCTAACTGATGGACACTCCTTTCATTTCCACTTCTTTGTCAGAACACAAACAACTATAAGGTACTGCTTCACCACCTATCAGAATGGCTAATAGGAGAAAAAATGAAAATGATAAATGTTATGATGTGGAAAACTTAGGATATTCATATACCATTGGTGGAGTTGTGAACTGCTGTAACCATTATGGAGAACAATTTAGAACTATACCCAAAAGCCTATAAAACTGCTTTTGATCCAGTAAAACCACTATCAGGTCTGTATCCTAAAGAAATCATAAAAAAGGGAAAAGGATCTTCATGTACAAAAATATTTATAGCATCCCTTTTCATGATGACAAAACATGGGAAACTGAGGAGATTTCCATCAATTGGGGGATAGATGTACAACTTAAAGTATATGGAGTATTCTCTGTAATGAGCAGGCAGATTTCAGAAAAATCTAGAAATATAAACTTACATGAACTGTTGCAAAGTGATATGAGCAGAACCAGGAAAACATTCCATAAAATATCAGCAAAAATATATGATAATCAACTATGAATGACTTGTCTTGGATTATTGTGATGCTGAGAAAAGCTAAGATGGAAAAATGCTATGCATAAAGAACTGATAGCGTCTGAATGTGGATTGAAGCATACTTTTAAAAATTTACTTCATTTTCTGTTTTTTTTTTTCTTTTTGATTTGTGTCTTCTTTCATCACCAATATGGAAATAGGTTTTACATAAGTGAATATGTAACCTATATTAGCTCGTATTAGGAAGAGTAAAGGGGAAGAAAGGAAAAGAGAAAAATCTGGAACTCCAAATCTTGTAAAAATTATTGCTTAAATTGTTTTGACATACAATTGGGAGAAAATAAATTACAATACAAAAAAAAAAAAAAGAATAATATAAAGTAGAGAATGTTCAGAAGATACTGTGAGTCCATGTCAGGTGAAGAGTTGAAGGGAGTTTAAGCCTAGAGAAGAGAAGACTTGGGTTGGGAAGGAATTTGATATCTGTCTTTTTAGGTATTTGTTGAATGGTCAAAAGGAAAATTTATTGTACTTTGTTTCACAAGATGTCACCAGAACCAACAAGTAGATGTTTCAGAGGAGGCAAATTTAGATTTTATGTTCTTTCAAAGTGGAATGGAGCTGACGTGGAATAAGACTCAGGTAGAGTCTGGTGTCATAAAGTGAGGATTTAAGGTATTAGTTAGACCAAGTAGTCATTGAGGACTCTTAAAATTCTGAAATTCTATTATTCAAGGAACTTACCATCACACATGGAAGTCCCTCATGTGCATTTACATGATGTAAAATAGAATATAAATTTGGGGAAATAAAAGCAATGTTGGGGGTAGGATTGATGAGATCTAGATATGGAGTGCCTAAATGAAATTAGGGTTTCATTGAGATCTAGTGGCAGGTTTGGGGTACAGGGAGTCAAATGGAGCTTCCCTGCAACCCCTTTGGATTCGGCTCAAGGATGCGGAGTTAAATGAGGTCTAGAAGCAGCGCAAAGAGTCCCCTGTAAGGAATTACAGGCCGGAAAAGCTAGATTGACAAAAGAAGTTTATTATGGGGTTTGCAAGTAAGGTTAAAGTATAGTTAAGGAAATAGGTGAAGGTAGAGATAAGAGGACACAGGAAACTGGATTCCAGCAGACAGAGGGTCCTGGGGCTGCCAGCATGTTTCGAACCTCTGCAAAGAGAGGTCTGTAGTTTGGCTCTTTTATAATGAGAGATTCAGATGGAGGGGCTTTGGAGTCCCAAGTTAGCTCAGATCCGGGTGGGGCTGGGACAGACCCCTATCTTCTATTGGAATTCAAAGGGACCAGGATTTGTAATCAAAAGGTCCTGGATTGATAATGCCTTATCTTGGAGGGGTTGGGAATCCGAAAGAAAGGAATAAATCAATTCTTAAAGGAACCACACCCGCACCAGGATCAGGAAAAATCTCCTACAGAAATGGGCATGGGAGCCAAGTGCTGTAAAAAGCAAGGTCTTCTGAGAGGCTGGAGGGAGTGCATCCCAGGCATGGTGTTATGCAGAATTAGAGACAAGAAATGCAATATATGGGAGAAATATCGAAGAACTCAGAGAGCTCTAAGAAACTCCAGAGCCCGTGTTCTTTTTGCTGGGTTTTGTGTTAAGTCTGGAATGGGTAGCCTGGAGCCAGAGGATGAAGGGCCCTGATGGCAGAGGAGTGGCCAGATAATAGGGAGTTACTAGAGGTTCTTTGAGAAGGGAGATTGCAAGATGGGGTCGGTGCTTTTAAAATAGTATTTTTGGAACTCTATGAAAGATAGATTGGAGAAGAGAGCCCGGAGGAGGGAGACCAGTTAGGTATTGCAGTAGTCTAGGTTGGGAGGTGGAGGTTAGAACTAAAGTGGTGGCTATGTATGAGTTGAGAGATGCAAGAGTCATCATGTGGGCATCTGATCCGCTGTAGAGGTGGGTGGGAGAGGAGTTGAAGAGTGGAGAAGGAAAGGGATTGGGGGAAAATGGTGATGCTCTTGACAGAATTAGGAAATTAGAACGCTGGGCTTGTGGGGAAGGGAGGGAGCAAGTTAGCTTGAATTCTTTATTCTACATTTTGCAGATAATGAAGTTTGTTTTGTACATGAAATTCTTAAGTTTGAATGCATCTTCAATGGATTATAGACCTCCATATGGTGATGTTTTCCTGAAGAGGAAAGCAGCATAGTCTAGCCAAGATATTTGTTTTCAAATCTGACTTTTCTTGTATTTTGTGCTGTTTTGTTGTTTTTTCCCTAGTGGCTGCCTAGAACACAGGGCAGCTTGTTTTTTTTTTTTTTAAATATTCACTAGTTGAGTAGGCTGGTGGCGAGCTGGCAAAAATCTTTAGTTGTGTTATGAACTGTGAGAAATTGCATTTTTATTTCAGAATAGCCCTATTGTGTGACTCAATGACTTACCCAACTCCTTTTGAAAATTAAATTTTGTTTACTCTTTTCAAGGTCTTTTTAAATTTTAGGTCACCATCAATAAGCATGTAAAAAAAAAAAGCCAAATAGTTTAATCTGAGAAAAAAAAAAGTCATCTTAATTATATAGCTAGATTAATTGCAAAGCACTTATATCCATCATTTCAGTTGACTTTTATGTCTGACAGTGCTTAATACATCCCTCCTTCCCTCATTTATTTTCCCTGACTGTCACAGGGCACCATCTTTTTTTCCAAATCTGTTATCCTTCATTCTTCACTCCTTTCCTTCACCCACTTCAGGCCCAATCAGTTGCCGAATCTGGCCCATGCTTAGTATTTTTATCCATAGCACTCATCTCAGTGCCTGGCAAGAGATGGGCACTTCATATATGTTTGCTGATTGATTATGAGCTGAGTAGACTCTAATTTTCCTGAGGGCAGTCTTGCAGAATGTGTGTGCACTTCTTTAACATGTTTTTCTTAATATCTAGTTTTCCAGGGTTAGACTTAATCAGCTGATTGAAAGCAACAGGAAGCTATAGAAAACTAGCTTTGCATCCAATGGATTGGTTGGGCTTCATTTTTTTAGTCTTGCCTTAAAGTCACATTAGCACAAATCTAGAAGACTTAGTTCCTGTGCTATGTAGAAAATAGCACCAATTGCTCCTGAATACTCAGGAATAGGAATACATATAGATAGGCAGGCAGTAGATGCAGCAACGTGTATATATGTATGTATGTACACACACACACACACACACACACACTTTTGTCACAAAAAGAATGATTAAAAAAAAAAATCACACAAAGGACCAGATATTGATGACTGTGCTGAAAAATCTAGTGTCTAGGGACTCTTTCTTTCTTTTTCTTTTTTTCTTTCCTTTTTCTTTCCCTCCCTCTCTTGAATCTTCCTCCCTAATTTATTTTCTTCCTCTCTCATTTCCTCCCTTTCATCCTTCCTTCCCTTTCATCCTCCCTCTCTCTCTTTTCCTTCTTCATGATTCCTGTTATCAAAATGTCATTTTTAGTAAGTTTAGAAGCAAAACCAGAACAAAGTCCTAAATAAAACTGGAGTTGAAAGAGCCAATTGCACATTTGTATGGTTCCCTTAGAAACACAAACAAGAAATATGGCCTAATGAAATGGGTGCTAGGTTTGGAATAAGGAAACTAGATTTCAAATCTGGACTTTTAACACTACTTGCTACTTGTATAACTTACGGACAATTATTCAATCCTCCTCAACCCTTCTTTCTTCCTTCATATAAAATGAGGTGGGTTGACTAGATCAGGGGCTTGGAACAAGGAGGAGGGTGAGAAGGAAATCTGAATTTAAAAGATAGATAGGTGACTATTTAAGTGTAATTAATTTCCTTTATAATATTATATAGTTTTTGCATTGAAAAACATTCTGAGAAGGGCTCTATAGGCTAGCAAAGATCCTGAAGATTAACAACCTCTAGACAAGAACTAAAATCCCTTGCAGTGTAAAATGCATTGTCCTAAAGGGTCTCCTAAATGCTGATACGGTAAGTTGAGGGTAATTTGACCACCTTGTATTTGGTGTGTACTGCCTGCTTATCTTTGCCTGAAGGAAGAACAGCTTGTTTCAGCTCACACAGATCTTGTTTCCATGGAATATGGATATTTATTTATTTCAGAGGTGACTGCTTTTGCAAAGCTCCCTCAGAGGAAAAGGTCACACTGCAATATTTTATCCTTTTACCTCTTTCTTCCCTACTCTCCCTAAAAAAGTGTGCCAGAGTACCCTGCATACTGGGGAATAGGTCCTTAGTAAATACAGTGAACAACTAAATAAGGAAGATTTTTGAGAGATGTTACAGACCTATCTAAAACTTAAACCATTCCGTAATCAAGCTAAAGCTTCACCCCTGTGAAGAGCCAGCCTCTCATTCTAGCAACCTCACTTCCAGACTGAGTACTCTTCTAGGCAAGGAAGGGATAGATTTTCAGCAATATTTCTGTCTTTGCCTGGCATTGCCTTTTGTTAAAAATACAAACCAGATCCAACCCAAAGCGAGGCCTAACAATGATACCTGGCCGACCCTTCCTCCATTTTGCTCTTCGGTGTCATCCCCTGGCCTTCTTGGTAATTGCCCCCTTCCTTCCATGTGTAACATTTTAACTTACTAGGTCCCTGATCAGCACATGGTGGAATCCTGGGTGCAGCCGGGATCTTGGTTGGCTGGTGACTGGATTTCCTTTGCCCCTTCTGCTGTTCAGAGGCAGCTCGCAGGATCCCTTGTCCCCATGCTGCCAGGACCAAGGGTTCTGGGTCATCCTAAGTGCTTTGTGCCAGAGAACGGGGGAAGGGAGAGTGTCTGCTTCCTGGGGCTGGGGTGGGGAAGGGGTAGAAGGGAAAACTGGCCCTGCGCGCTCTGGGTTAGAGTTCCGAGAGCACTTCCCACAGAGAGAGGGGGCAGGATAGTGACAACTAACACAAGTACATGATACCTCGTGTGTGCACAGGCTTTTACAGCTCACACATTAGATAGGTGCACATATGTGTGTATATAGAAATTTTTAGGTTGTGCTTATATATTTACATGTGTACATATAAATGTTTTTTATCTTTATATACACACACATATCATCTTATAGATGTTCACATAGATAGAACACATAGATGTTCTATATGTCAAGAAAATATTTCTTTTTGATTTTCCCTAAACTTCAGTCTCCTCTAAGTATTAATGTTACAGGACTGTTCAAATTAATAACGGGGCGGGGGGGGGGGATATTTGGAGACCTAACCTAGATTTAAATCCTGATTTTTTCACTTAGTGCCCATATAAACGGAGATGTATTTATCTATCTATACATATCTATGCATACATGCAGGTGTATATATGTGCATATATAACCATAGATGTGTGTATTATATGAACTGAGATGTACCTACACACATATATGCATGCATGTATGTACATATGTAAACGTGTGTATTATGTAATAGAAATTTAAGAGTTTAAAGATTAATTCAATGTGGACACACATTAGGATCATAAGAGGGTAGGTTTGGGGACAGGGACTCGCCATCAAAGCCATCATTTTCCAAACCCTCTTTTTACAGATATGAAAGCTGAGATCAAAGGAGTTTGAGTGACTTGCTTCAGTTTGTACAAGAATTAAATAGAAGAATTAAGATTTGAATCTAGGTTCCATCTCCAAATACTTATTTCCCACTTTGACCTCCTGCCTCAATTATTTATTTGAGTCTCATAAAAACCTGTAAGATTGGTATTTAGAGATAGAATTACTCATTTTAATAGGAGGAAACTGAAACTTAGGGAAATTTAGAAATAAATCTCTTGCCTTTTTTTTTTTTTTTTTAAACTTCACTCTCACATAACCTCTCCAGTCAAGCCCTCCCCCCACCATTTTTTTTTTTTTAATAAGAAAATAGTCCAGGGTTAAGAGTCAGTACCAGAGCGGTGGCAGAATCGAGAAGAAAGAAGGGACGGGAGGTGTGGGGGATGTTACTGAGGGGGAAATGGCAGGCCTTGGTAACTGATTGGATATGGGAAGTGAGAACATAAGTGAGAAACGGAGGATGGTGCCTACTGTACAATAGCGGGGAAGTTACATTGGGGGGCGCTACCAGTAACATAGGGGAAGTTACGTTTGGGGCGCTACCAGTAATAGCGGGGAAGTTACATTGGGGGGCGCTACCAGTAATAGCGGGGAAGTTACATTTGGGGGGCCACCAGTAACAGCGGGGAAGTTACGTTTGGGGGCGCCACCAGTAACAGCGGGGAAGTTACGTTTGGGGGCGCCACCAGTAACAGCGGGGAAGTT
>MU174342.1:646852-702246 GCA_016696395.1 Antechinus stuartii
GCCACCAGTAACAGCGGGGAAGTTAAAGGCGCCACCACCAGTAACATCAGGGAAGTTTCGTTTGGGGGCGCTACCAGTAACAGCGAGGAAATTACGTTTGGGGGGGCGCTACTTGCAGTAATAGTAGGGAAGTAAAATTTAAAATTTAGGGGGTGCTGCTCGCTATAAGAGTAGGGAAGTCAAGGAGAGGGACGGATGTTGGGGAGAAATAGTTTTGGCCACATTGAATTTTAAGATGTTTATGGAGCATTCAGTGTGGGAAGTGTAAAGGTCAGGGAAGAGATTAGGGCTGGGTAAGTAAATCTGAGTCATCCGCATAGAGATAATTGAATCCATGGAGCTGATGAAGTCACCAAGTATTGAGAAGAATAGAGTGTAAGATAGAGCCTTAAGAGGACCTCTATGGTGGGCTTGACCTGAATGTGAATCCACCAAGGAGAAAGTCCCGTAGAGGAGGAGGAGGGCAAAGACAAGATGTGCTGCTCAGGGTGAATGAGGACTGAGAAAACGCCGTTAGATTTGGCCATCAAGGTAGTAGCTTTAAAGAGAGAAGTTTTGGTTAAATAAAAGTTTAGATGCTAGAATGCCCAGAGCGAAGAGTCTGGAGAAAGGAACTGGTCCTCCCAAGGAATGTCGCTGTGGAAGAGCAGAGGTGGGACAGTAGCTCACCGGGTGGGGAGGGTGGGAGTGGGATGAACAAGTAGAGTTTATTCTTTTTCTTTTTGAGGATGGGGGAACAGATCAAGTGAAAGGTCTGTGTTCTTGAAAATGGGGGACAAATCAAATAATGGTTGGGGGTTTTTCAGAGGTTGGGGACAGATCAATTGAGAATTTTTTGTTTGTTTTTTAATGATGGAGGACACATTGTTATATTTGTAGGCAATAGGCAATTAGCCAATAGATAAGGAGAGAATGAAGATTATTGAATGAATAATGATGAGAGGCGGAACATTCTGCTGGAGGAGATGATATGGAATAGAATCCCTTATGTACGGAGGTGGATTTGCTTTGGTAAGGAAAAACCCCCACTTTTTTTCTTGAACTGGGAGAAGGTAGAGATTATAGCAGATGGCATCTGAATGATGAGATGAGGAACAAAAATGAAGGCCTCCAAGGAGCTTATATTTTAAGAGGGTTAGACATATATACGTGCAAAATAAATGCAAGGTGATTTTTGTAAAGGGAAGGGGGGAGCACTGAGAGGGTGAAAAAGGGTTTCACGGCTGAACTGATTCAAGATGACCTTGGGAATCTTGAGGAGTGAGCAGGGTAGGGTTGAGGGAACAGTCTATATAAAGACAGAGAGACAAGAACTGGAATGTTGTATGTGAAGAACAACAGACTGTGTGTAAGGGGCTAGAAAGGCAGGTTGTGATGGTTTTTAAATACCAGTCAAGGGCTTGTGTTTGATGCTGGGGTTGACAGGGAACCGCTGGAGCTGGAGAGAGGAATTCCCCAACAGACCTATAAGTAAGTGGCTTTGCAAGCCACATGGTGGATGAATTGGCCAGGGGAAAACCAGTTAGGAGACCCCTGAAATAATGCAGGTGAGAAGTAATGAGGGACTGAGCGTGATGACTGTGTGAGGAGAAAGAAGGGGATGCATGTGGGAGACTGCATGGAGATAGGATTGACAATATTCGGCAGCTGTTTGCAGATAAAGGTGGGAAAGAAGGGAAGACAAGAATGGTGACATTAACCCAGGAAATTGGAAGAGTGCCTGCCTTGGTGCTCTTTGATAAGAACCATGGACATTGGGGAAAGAATTGGATCCCTTCCTTTCTCCTCCAGTACCTGACTTTGTTACTTTTCCCTCTCTACTTATAAAAAAGGTCTCATCCTTAAACATGGATACCTTGACTCCACTTACACCTTCCCATCCTATTTTTTCAGCTGTCCCACTGACACCTTAAATTCAACATGCAGAGCCGGGAGGGAAGGGAATAAACATTTATATGTTTACTGTGTGCCAGGCACTTTGGCAAATTTTATCTTTTGGTCTTATCATAACTAGAAATACTAGAACTTTGGCCAAATTCATTTGACAAGAGACATTTAAATAATCCACTTTGAATGGGAGGAGTTGCACCAAGATCAGAGATTCCATCTGATAATAACGATGATAATATCTAGCATTCATTCGGTGACTGATAATGCACCAGGTACTTGGCTGACTGCTTTAACAATATTATTTCGCTTGATCCTTCTCAACAGTTTTTGTCAGGTAGGTGCTATTATGAGACTGAGCTTAAGTGACTTGCCTAAGGTCATGCAGGTAGCAGGTGTCTGAGATCAATCAGGCTTGAATTCAAATCTTCCAGATTCTGCATCTAGTTTTCTGTCCACTGTACTACCTTGTTGTCTCACTAGAAAGAACTGATCCTGGCTTCCAAAGAACATTTAATAACTCCTGAACATTTAGCTTTACCAAGAAGCACAGGGAGAAGGGGAAGATGTCAGAGAAATTGTGGGTAAATATGGATGGGCTTTAGGAGGAAGGCAGGACTCTCAGAGATTGACAACAGATGGTGGGATTGACAAGCAGCATGGTGCCCAGAAAAGTAGTTTTAGACACTTCAGTAGGGAGAATAAGTATCTCAGATGTTGGAGCCCTAGGACAAAGCTCTGGTTGCCCTACCCTAGTGTTACATCTATCATTGTGTCTCTAAATGAACTCCCCTTCTTTACCTGAAAAGTTTTCCTCCTCCCAAATTTCTATATTGTGTTAATGACACTATAGCTCTTTTAAGGATAACAACTATAAGAATTATCTTTGGCTCGTTTCTTTCCCTTACCCTATACATATTGTTAAGAAATGTCTAGGGGTCCCCTGAACCTTTTCCTGTTGATAATATCCAACGAGTAGCCAAATCCTATTGATTTTACCTTCTCAATGTATCTAGAATCCATCCCCTTTTCCACAGACACTGCCAAGATTCAAGTTGAAGCCTTTATCACTTCACTCAGACTGTTGTAATAACCTCCTATCTGGTTTCCCTGTCTCCTCATCTCCCTGCTTGCCAATCCAGCCTATTTGAAAGTGCCAAGATAACAATCTTCCTAATGTAGAAGGTCTCATTATGTCATGTCCCTCCCATCCCACCCCCGCTTTAAAAAATTCTCCAATTCAGTTCAGTAGATTTTGATTAAACACTATCTTATTACATAGAAAGGTAGAGGCAACCTGGAACGAATGTCTGATCTGGGAGATGAGGATTTTTAAGTCCTGTCTTCCAAATAAACTAACCTCCTCTTAGTTTCCCCAGATAGTCTAAATTAAACTCTTAAGACTTTATGTAGACCCTGTTGCAGGTCTTAGGGGGGAAAGGGCATTAATTAACAATAATGATCCTTTATCCTGAATGCTAATTATCAAATTTGCAAGTGTTTATTACATTTATTTTATTATATGAGATTATGGTGATCAACTTTATGGTACCAGATCACTTTATTCCAGTCTGTCAATAAATCCTAATTTGTCGGGGAAATCGGCCCCCAAGAATTGTTAGTGGACAGATGTTTCTTTCCAAAGCACAAGCTATGTAGACTTAAAAAAAAATTCACAAGTTTTAAACAGATTTTAAGCTATTTGTATTTTCACTGATGCTGGCAAAAAAAAAAAATGACATAAGATATTGATAAACATTTGGTAGAGACACTTGAAGTTAGAGGCACATGTCACAACAGGTCCCCCTGAAGATCCCTTAAGTCTAATATTGTGATTATGAATTACATTATGTTTCCATGGTTCTAACGTTGGAGTTCAGAATTCTTAGGGAAGATGTTTGCTTCCAAGGATGAGTTTGGACCTGACATGTAATAAAGCAACAACATAAATAAATAAATAAAAATTAAAATAAAAAAAAAAAATAAAGCAACAAAAGTAAGGTAGGATTTTTAAAGTCTGTGGGGGAAAGAACCAACAAAAATCCTACCTTAGACAAAACCCTCTCCTCACCCTTCTTAATTACAATGCCTTCCTTTTATTATTTCCTATTTATTCTATATATACTTTGTCTCCATTAGATTTTTTTGAGCTCTCTGAGGCACTGTCTTTTGCCTTTTTTTGGTATCTTCAGCTCTTAGCATTGTATCTGGAACATGATAGATGCTTATTAAATGCTTATGTAAGTCCCCTTTGCGAAGGAAGGACAAACAACAACAATAGGCTTTGTTTTTCCTTTTAAATTGAGCTTGGATGGGATAGAAAAAGTGAATTTTCATTCATTAAAGAAACATAAAATTTAATTAAATGCTTAAAAATACGATTGTATTTTAAAATATTTTAAAAATAAGTTTATAGAGTCTAGATATAAAAATTCCTGATTAGAACTCCAAATCAGGGAACCCAAAAGAGGATTTTTTGGCAAATCAAAACAAAGAAGTCTATGGGAAAAGGAAACCAAAAAGCCTTGGAATTCCCCTCTTTACTTTTGTTTTCTCCCCTTATACTGAATATGACAATCAAAATTGCAAAGAAAGTAAGAAGAATCTTAGCAACCTGCCTCCATTTCAACTCCACCTGGAGAAAATTTTTTGTATATTAAAGTCTACAGCCCCAATAAAAGAGTTCAGTTTCAGCTGAAGTTAAAATAAATGATGCTGGGCTTTAGAGCTTTTCCTTTTTGTAGCAACCATTTATCTTGATTTTTTTTAACCTGGCCTCAGTTAAGCTGCTCCCCCCTTTTTTGACAGCAGGCATTCTGTTCTACTGGCAGACTTTCTTATTCAAATAAGGAAGCTGAACAGAAGCTGAACATTCATATTAATGGTCTCAGGCTGAGCAGGGAGAACAGTTGAAAAGGGTTTATAGCCTATTTGGGCTTTCTGATTTTTATTTTCATAAAGGTTGAAAAGTTCACTTCTAAATTTTCAGTACTTAGAGAACAATATTAATGTTTCTGTGGTAGGAACTGATGGAACTTTGGGGTTCCTTTGGCCATTGTATGTTTCTGAATCCATAATGATTTAATTCCTAAGAGATTGGGGAAGAGGAGGGAAAGGAGGAATAAGGAAAATGACCCATTTTATTTGCTAACGATTAAGTTGTTCCTCTTGCTCCTGTCTTGGGGTCTCTGCAGAATGAATTGTGTTACCTAGTTATCTAGTTCTCCTTTGCCAAGGAAATAGTTCAAGAACTGGGCTTTTCTCCTCAAATTTCTATGGAAAGAAATAGCAGTACTATCTTTCTAAAGCTAATCCCTTCATCCATGTGATGAGCCAGTATGAATAAAATCCTACCCAGGGTTATTAATACTTAAATGCTTAAGATATTGGCCCAGAAATTTTGGTCAATAGTAATATAAGACTTAAAGATGGACATTATTTGTTATGGTTTGCGAGGTGGTACAGTGGATAGAGCATTGGGCTGGGAATCAGGAAGACTCATCTCCCTGAGTTCAGGCACTTACTAGCCTATGTCACACTGGACAAATCAGTTTGCTCATCTATAAGATGAGCTGGAGAAGGACATGGCAAACACTTAAGCATCTTTGCCAAGAGAGTCAGAAAAGATTGACTGAACAATGTATTTGTTTCAAAGTTAATGCTGAAAAAAATGAACCTCAAATTTCTTTCTATACCTATCAGTTGTGATGGGGATGAATTGGACTCTTCCTCCTTTTTTCAGTATAGGATTTTGTCCTTTCTTTTGCAGGGAAATAGAAACATCCCTTTCTATTACCTGAGCATATACTATTATTTCAGTCGTAGATGCATTGTGTTGTAATGGATAGAGCTGATCTCAGATTCAGAAAATCCTGGGTTCAAGTGAAGATTCTCGGTAGATATTGTGTGTGACCCAGAGCCCTCAATTCATTGCTCTAGACCCCAGCTTCTTATAAACTGTGTATCTCAACCCCATATAGGGTCTTATATATGAATGCAGAGGTCGTGAAGTTATGATTTATCAGTAAATGTTTAATTAGTATATCTGTTTTATATACACATATACCCTTTGCATGTAAAAATTTCTTATGTGAAAAAGAGGTCATGAGTTGAAAAACTTTAAGAAGCTCATTCTAGACAACTTTCTAAGATACAAATTGCATGGGGGGAGGGCGGTTTCCTACCTCCATTAATAGGAATTTCCTCATAGGAAGGAAACTAACATATATTAACTATCCACTGTGAGCCAAGCACTATAAAACTATTATCACATTGAGTCATGCAGAGCTCTCTATACCAATGAAACCTCAATTTCTATTTTAATCCTTATAATTTAAATTACTTAAGTGTCTTATAAATCACATTGACTTTGGGGTTTTAGATGAAAGGGACATTGCAAATAAACTAGCAACCTAATTTCAGCAGTTGGAAAGGACTTGAGTAGCTATATCTCGTCCAGACTTCCACTTAAACCAGGGGTTCGCTGATAAAGACAAATTAAGGTACAATCCTTAGAGCTAGTTTCTCCACCAATCCTTCCTTATGATCAGCCAGGATCAAGTTAACTTTGAATCCCCACATTTATGGGTAGTCAGTAAAACTTGCTTCAAGGACCATTAGAAGTTAGGCTCGGTAATAGAATTATCCCCATTCACTGCTGAAAGTTCTTTCATAAATGATTAATCTTCCAAAGGCGTTTTGATGCATTCTATCAATTATATATGAACACCTGTATTACAAGTAATATTTAACTTCATCTACACCTTTCTATAACATACTGCTCCCTTGTATTCAGTGTAATTGCTTTGCTTTAAGCTTAGTATGTTTTTTTTTTGGAGAGGGGGCACATCACTGTCTCAAGATACTTATCTTTGGGGATTTCCTTTCCTTACACCTACCTAAATGTCCTCTCTGTCCTTTATCTGCTCTGCTGTGTTCTAAACAGGAAATCATGTAATTTTTACGCCATAATGTGAATCCTGAATTCAGTTTGCCTTCAAAATTGAAGGGATGGTGGGAAACAAGGTTCAAGATTGAATACAAAGAATATTATAGATTGAAAATATTTTTAAAAGCACCTGAGCTTATGAATAAATGTGTTAGTAGGGAGAAAGGGAAGAGATAGAAGTAGAATCAAAAAGATTTGGCAGCTATATGATAGGGGGTAGGCAGGAGGAAGTATAAATTATAGTCAAGTAAAGTATCAGGGGTAATTTTGAGGTTGCTTAAGCTTGGTGACTGGGATTGTGGTTGACAGAAAAAGGGAAATCAAAAAGAAGGTAGATTTAGGGGTAGAGAAAGGGATGGGTATGTTGAGTTTCAGACATCAGCAGGTTATTTAGATGGCATTAGGCAGTTGATGGTCAAAGGTTGGTGCTCCACAGAAGGGAGATGTCAAGAATTCTTGAGAACATGCCTCTGGAAAAGAGCTTTCTATTCCTGTCAGCATTTTTTTCAAATAAACTTTAAGCTTCTATTCTTACAAATTCAAGCTCTTTGACTTTTATTTAAAACAAAAAGTTATGTTTTTTACAAGGGAATAATTTCCCTTTAACTGACCCCCTATTTCTACTTCTCAAATTCCTTCCCCATGTCCATCTTCATTAACAGAGAAAAATATTTTAAAACATTAAGCAACTCATCAGATTAATAGAGTATATTGCTTACCTCACTGCCGAGTAGAAGGAGCTTTCTAGCAATTCTGGTTTGGTTATGGTTTTTAATGATTCTGATACATTCTTTGGGGTAATCATTGTGTTCTCTTTTAAAGTAGGATCTGACCCTCTCGTAGCTGTGTCCCTCATGGCCACTAACAGAACACTGCTATGGTCTTCTGGAATTGTTTTACAGTATCAAAAATAAGCTGCTTTCTCTTCCTGTTTCCAGAGCATTTTCCCACCAAGTTCCTATTTCCTATCCAAGGGATCCAACTCTCGTCTCCTTTGGAGAGCTGAACTATTCCAACTGTTTTCCTGGCTCAACCAAATACTATGTTTCCCCAGCTCTTTTGGAAAAATCAACACATAGTGCTCCCTCTTCCTCTGAGAGAGGAGAAATTAACTGCCAGAGTCGCAGAAAGTTTCCTTTCTGGTCTGCCACTGTAATGCCAGAGAAACTGAGCAAGACAGAGATTAGAGAACAATTTAATAGTTTATTAAATGGAGGGATTTACAGGGACCAAATGATCCATGTTTGGTCTCAGGGCTGAAGGAGACTATCCTCTCAAAGAATCCACCAGTGAATATCAGATTACAAGGTTCTTTTATAGGGTAACAAGAACAAGGACATAATGGGGGAGGTACCTGGATGGGGATAACCTAATGGAGAGAGACACCTAGGATGACACAAAGGAGGGAGGTACTGGAGAGACTCCTGATATTCTAATGATGTCTAAAATGGATAAAGACCTTTATCCCATTAAACATTGAGAGGGAATGGTTATAACCTGAGGCAGAGTAACTAAATAGGACAATTAGGGAAACTGGATCAGGACATTAAAAGGGAACTGTGGCACAACAACACCATTTGTAAATTTTGGATCACTAAAATTAACTCTGTGGAATAAGCAATGAGAGAATGGATGAAACATTTTACCTATAAAAGAATATGAATTCTTATTAAAAAATCACTAGTGAGTGAATGCTGAATTTGGAGTCAAAAGATCTGGATTCAAATCCTTCTTTCTAGCTGTCCTATTTAGTTACTCTGCCTCAGGTTATAACCTTTCTCTCTTAATGTTTGATGAGATAAAGGTTTTCTATCTTTAGGCTATAATCATTCCTTCTTTGTGTTTGACACGATAAAGGTCTATCCATTTTAGACATCATTAGAATATCAGTAACCTCCAGTATCTCCCTCCATTGTGTCATCCTAGGTGTCTCTCCCTTGGGTTATCCCCATCCAGGTACCTCTCCCGTTATGTCATTGTTCTTGTTATCCTATAAAAATCTTTCTGTCCCAATACTCAGGGCTGGATTCTTTGAGAAGATGGTCTCCTTCAGCCTGGGGCTAACCATGGATCTATTTGGTCCCAGTATATCTCTCCATTTAATAAACTATTAAATTGGTCTTTAATCTCTGTCTTGCTCAGTTTCTCCAGCATTACAGAATAAACTTGATTCTTTTCTAGCTTTTTTCTTTTCTAGTTCTATTCTTTCTAGCCCTACCACACTTGATTCTGTAAGAGATCCTACCACCATTTGCCCCATTTTGGAGTTTTCTTGACAAAGAGACTGTAGTGGTTTGATATTAATTTTTTTCTCCAGCTCATTTTACAGACGAGCAAACTGAGTCAAATAGTATTAAGTGATTTGCCCAGGGTCACCCAGTTAGTAAATTAGTTCAAATTCAAATATGAGGTCAGATTTGAACTCGGGGAGATGAATCTTCTTGACTCCAGGCCCAACATTCAATATCCCCTTGCCACATCGCTAAGTAAGGGATGAGACTGGTGTTAAGGAGACTTGAGAAGAGAAAGCTTAATATGTGTCATGATTTGACAAGGGCTGACCCTGTTGTCTATATTTTTAGACACTTCTCCAAAATATCAGGCTTTTGGAACTGAAAATTCACTCCCAGGCCCCTCTTCCTTTCTGTATTATCCAGTTTTCTGGCTTTGCCAAAGTAGAATGTATGTGTTATCTTTATAAGTGTCACTTTGGGGCCTGGGAGAAGTAGTGCAGTCTATAGTGATGAGGTTTGGCATAAGGCAGAGTTGTGGGAACCCCTTCTGCTCAGCGCAGATCCTTTGTAAAAGAATTTACGAACCCGAAAAGTTAGACTGGCATAAAGTTTATTGACACTGAGAAGTTGGCCTTTGCTAGGAAGACGGAATTCTCGGTAATTCTCTTTTTTACAGAGAGATATAAAGTTCCTAGCAGAGAAATGCCAACAGAGAGGTAAAGAAGGGTGTAGTCCTGTTAGGGAAATAAGTGAGAGAGATAAAGAGGGGGTAACGCTGAAAAGAGAATGTGTTCTCAGCAAACAGCAGAGGGTCCTTGCAAACTGCTTGGGTCTCTGCAAAGAAGTGCCCCAAGATGCCCCTTTTTATAATTTGAGACTTTGGCTAGGGACTGGGAGCAGTTAGAGTTGAAGTCAGACTGAAATCTTCTAATTAAATAAAATCTCATTACTTGCCCCCAGGCTTAGATTTCCAGTAGAATGGGACAGCTTACTGGGAGTGCTAGAACCACTAGCTCAATAGCTCAATTGAGGTTGATAGAAATCTAGATCTCCATCTATAGATCTCCATAAGTAGGAGTGGTCCTGAACTCAACTAGTCCCACCAAGATAACAGAATAAAACCACTTTATCTTGATTCCTTGGCCTGGTGTCTCCTAGGAGAGTTCAAGGAGTTTCTCTCCTTCAAGAAGTTCTCAAGCATTTACTCCAAAGTCAGTACAGTTCCCCACATCAATATTATCTGGAATAATCCTAGAGCTACTGCTTATTAGCTATCTAATCATTCAACTTCTCAGAGCTTCAATTTCTTCAACCTTGAAATGAAGAGTTTGGATTAGATCAGGAATTGTCAATTTATGAACTTTACAATAAAAAATTTCTTATTTTTTTCAGTATAATTGGTTTTAATCACAAAATCCACATTATGTTTTTGTGTATGTGTGTGTGTACACATGTACATGTTATTTAGAAATATTATTCTGAGTGAGTCTGTAGGCTTCACCAGACAATCAGAACAATACATGATACCAAAAAAAAGATTAGATATTCTCTGAATTAGATAATTTTAATGGCCTTTTTAGCCTAAAAAATCCCTGACAATCCCTATCATCAGTATGTACCTTTCCTTATAATTTGACCAGTTTACAGTGTGAAATGAAAATAACCACAACAACAATAATAAATAACTATTATGTAGTATTTTATTATGTGCCAAGCACTGGGCCTATAGTGCTTTTACAATTATCTCCTTGAAACTATCCTGGGAAGTTATTTTACCCCCATTTTATAATTGAGGCAATTGATCACATAATGAATAAATGTCTAACATCAAAATTGAACTTGGATGCTCCTAATTCTTGACCCATCAAGCTTTGACTGTTCATATTCCACAAGATGGTTCATGCTTTGTGATGTAGAATAAAACTTTAAATCAGTCTTGCCTCATTGTAAGAATTTTAATCTACCTATACTGTTTTCTTTGTCACACAAAGATAAAACAATTCAGGAGACTGTTTTGATTAGTGTTTCTAAGATATGTATCTAGTCAGTTGATGACATGCATGTGAGTTTATTCTCTGTCTGGTTCCTCCCCAAACTCCTCCCTAATTTCTTCCTTGTTCCCTTCCAACTTTAAAAGTCCACATCACTCAGAACATGTTGCTTAATCATATACAATTATATTTAATTTAGTCCCTCAGCAGTTTCATGTAATAAATGGCATCTTTTGTGGCTGTGTTAAATGTCTTTTATGAGAGTTCTTCACATATAGAACCGCTCTCCCGAAATTACTTCTTCAATGTGGAATTTTTCTGTATTTTCCTTTATAACTGACTGTGGTCTCCAGGTAAATTTTATTTTATTTTATATTTTTGCCAAGAGCATGCAAACTGCTAATACACTGAAATTTTTTGAAAACTGACCAACCTGTAGTCCTTTGTTCCAGAGACCTGTGAGTCTAGGGAAGTATCTCTCTCTTTAAAAGCGTCTGTCTCTGACATGGATAATAAAGGAGAGTAGGAAAGTCACTCTCTTTTCATTAGAGTTGTGCCAGTTCGGGGCCATTTCCATTATGCTTCACAATGAAAGCAATAGGAAGAAAGATAGCCTGGTAATTTAATAACTATAATTACCAGCTGGACCTTTCAACTGAAGCTCCAGTAGTTTATTGGAGAATAAATAAAGGAAATGTCCTTACCAGAGTATTTCATGATCTGAAAGGAGAAAAGAGGGTTTCGAAAATTTATTTATGACATTTGCATTTAGTTGATAGTAGGGCACTTTGTAAGGACTAAGTATATTAAAAATGATGTTTCTCTTATCTTTGTCAGTCAATCCCCTTACATTGATAAAGCAAGCTGCCTGTTCATAGGCCAGGTACTTTTCTTGTGGCTAGGAATACAAAGACAGAAATAAAACTCCCTGGCCACAAGAAGCTTCCCTTACTGTGTTCAGAGGACAGCAAGAAATCCACTTTGGCTGAATTGTAAAGAACAGTAATAGAAAGTGGATCTCTAAAGTCTTAGTGAAATTTTAAACCCTCCTTCCCCCTATAATAAACTCATAAAGGTATATTGGAGCTAACTTGAAAAGGGCTTTAAACATCAAAAAACCATTTGTTTTCCCCCTCCATCACCTCTCCTTTCCACCCTTTGTTGTGAGAATTGGATGGGGTATTTAGTTTCTGCAAAGTCATAAAAATTGAATTAGAGAAACGAGACTTAAATTAGAAAAATGAAACCTAAGAAATAGGAGGCTAAGATAAGAATACAGAAATAAAAATAAAAGAGGGAGAAATACAATTGGAATGGAGAATTAAATAAAAATTAAAATTGGGGAAATGTAAGGTGAAGACTTAGAATAGAAGTACTATTGTTGTATGTAATTTGAAATGGAGAACCACTTACAGGTGTTGGAGGATTGAGGCAGATATAATAATGTGATTATGAGACTAGACTCTTCAGATAGGTTAGTACTCAGCCAATAGGGAATAAGGGGAAGGACTGAACTACTTTCAAATTAGGGAGAGGTAATGATGTAATCAGGAATGGAGATGATACATATATGTGGGTGGGTGTGGGGGATTATGCACTCCTAATTGGTTGTGATATTTGGTACCCAACCAATGATGCATCAGGGGAGGGGTTTGAGTTTTGGAGATAGAGAATTGATTGCACCATTCTCATTCTATAGGATGCCCATATCAGCAGTTTTGTAATTAAAGATTAAGGACTTTAACTTCACCCCTCCCAAGTCCAATGGAGTTATTTCTCACACTGTGAAGCATTAGTGTCAATTACATGGCCCCAGTGCTGTTTAGAATTTTTGTCTTTGCCTTCCTCTCCCTTAGCACCTGAGGACTGAATTAAGAGCAAGCAGTGGGTGAAAAGTGTAAGTAGCCAAATTTTTGGTGGATAAGAAGAAATTTCCCAAAGATTAGAGCTAACTTGGAGGGAGTATGAGGTTCCCTTTTGTTGGAGGTCCTTAAACAAAGATATACTTATCAGATGTTTGGTGAAGAAAATTCTTTTCCAAGTTTTCCAAGTTGGGTTGATCCAGATGGTTGCTGAGGTTCCTTCCAGTTCAGAGTTTCTACTATCATAAAATCTGGTTACAGACCCAGTTTTTGAAAACTTGAGAGTAAAAACTATTTGCAGGAAAAAAACAATTTGGCTTTGTGTTCCTGTTACAAAGCCGTTTTTTGGCCACCTTAGTTGGGGGAGGTAAATCATTTCCTGATTATTTAGTTGGTGGAGGTGGACCATGTCTAATGGTTTCATTGTTGAAGGCAAATGACCTAAACCGTTGACCCACCTCCCCATTTAAATGCCACTGGAAAGATACCTAATGGATTATTGCCATTCTTTTTAAATCAATGTCTTTTGTTTTTATATCATATTTATTTCCAAATATAATTCCTCCATTCTCATATTCAGTGAGCTTTCCCTAATAACAGAGATTAAGAAAGAAAATTTAAAAAAAAAAAAAAAAAAAGGTGCAGCAAAACCAACCTACATTTAAGTTGTATCTCACAGTGCATGTAGCATTCCAGACTCTAGTCTCCTCCCCCTCCCCCCCCCCCCCCAAAGTGAAGGTAGGGCAACATTTTTCTGTTCTTCTCTGGGGCTTATCTTGGTGGCAATAATAATAATAATAATAATAATAATAATAATTATATCAACAACAAATGTTAGCTTTATCATAGCAAATTATTATAATTACTATAACAATAACATTCTGATTATTATATAATAATACAATTCCTATAACAATAATGTGATTAGCATTATTATAAAGATAATGTTTATTTAATGCTTTATTTAAAGTTTTCAAAACACTTTATTGCATTTGATCTTCAAAACTATCTTGGGAGATAGGAGCTATTATTCTCATTTTACAAATAAGGAAAGTGAAGCAGGAGTGACTTGTCCAAAATTACAAAGCAGGTTAAGTGTTTGAGTCAGGGTTTTAAAAATTCCAGTCTTCCTGAGTCAGGATGTTAAGTGTATTTGTATTGATTCACTGTTTCTATTAGACTCTATGCAGAAAGATTATATAGCATCCAAAGGCTGTTTTGCTATACATTTAAATACCTCAGTGGTTCTTAATATTTGTCATCTGTCACAATCTTTTGGTTGGTTGAAGCTTATTTTGTCTTCCTTCTTAGAAGATGGGTTTGTTTTTTTTTTAATTTGAATTTAATTTAATTTTTAGTTCTGAATTTTTTCCTTTCTAATTTCTGTTCCCCATTCATTCCAAAGATAAGATAAACAAAACTCATTACAAATAACTGTAGTCATGAAAACAAAAGATCATAGCCATGCCAGAGAGAGAAACAGTCAATTTTCAACATTTTTATCTAATGTTGGAAATTTAAAACATTTTCATGATTTTATTAGTAACTTTGTTTTCACTTTGATGTTGGCAACCATGAATTTTTGTCATTGCAGGCAATAGTGAAATAAATGAGAGCTGTGCAAAAGTTTGTGGGGCAACTGGTATCCTAGTATATGCTGCACTGTTCTTGTTCATCCTACTGTTACAGAAAAAAGAGCTCCTGGAACATTCCTTGCATATTTTTATTGTTTGCCCTTTGAAATTTAAATTTTATATTTCAATTATGCCCATCTCCCCCCAAAAAAATCACAAATCTTTGGGAGTCCTCTGAACAAGCACATTATGTAAATATATCTCATCACACAGAACCTTTATGAAAGTAGATTAGGACACAATTTATAATTAATTTCTTAAAAACAAATTCTTAACACAAATCATTCCACAATCAAATTGTAATCAGTAGTGGGAATACAGTATTCTATAATCTTAGCCATGGCAGATAACTATTGTGTGGAAAAGGTGAAGAACTTATAGATCAAGGACATATTGGTCAGCGACTGTTAGCTAAATTAATTGAAGCCTTAAAGGCCTCAGTTTTGTCTTCTCCAGAAGCATGTAATTTTAGATAAGGCCTGGGCTACATTCTTTTGTCCAAAGAAGGGTACATGGTAAGGAAGCTGTACACCATCTTATCTACTGCATTCCACTGACCAAATAGAGGAATAGAGACTTATGTGGCCAATCACACCATATAGAGGGTGGGATTTTGGGGCTTCTTTGTCTGAAATGTATAAAAATTGTGAGCACTCTCAAGGGAGTGGCTCTTCTGCTATGAAATTTGGCTCACAGACCAGGATGGGGTCCGCTTCTTGAGATTCGAATAAATAAATTCTGCTTTTTATGAGTGATCTGTGAGTAGTCAATTTGGGTAGTTATCTTCATCCTAAACACTAATCTAGTGAGGGATAGGCTACACTAGGTTAGAAATAGTATTTTCAGTCAATCTTTAGCAAAATATTATTTTTTTTTTTTTGTGGTTGCAGGAATCTAACTCTCTATTTTCTATAAGTACAATGTATCAACATTATTAATTTTTACTTTTGTGCTATTTCCTAGGAATGTTACCCCTGTGAAAGTTGAAGACAGACTTTGTGCTTCAGTTTGCACTCTTGAAAGAGGATAACCTGTTGGATCATGAGTCCTTTGGAACATTTAGTCATTGTGTTGGTCAGAGTTACTAAGTAGGGAAGGGCCCTACTTATGCTAAACACTTTACAAGTATTATGTCATTTAGTCCTCATAATAGCCCTGCAAGGTAGGCACTATTATCCCCATTTTACAATTGAGGAAACTGAGGAAGAGATTAAGTGACTTGCCAGGATCACATAACTAATAAGTGTGTGAGGGCAAATTTAAACTGGTTATCCTGACTTGGGGCTCAGGGCTCAATATATTGTGCCATCTGATGAGGTTGGGGTAGAAATTCCTGATTCAAAATAAACATGTGACAGATGCACAATGGCCATTGTCTTTGCCAGAAGATGGGTTTATTTAGATAAGACCAGGAGTGGCAAATATGAAACAGATTTGGCGGAGCAATAGGGTTACCAAGGAAAGGATTTGGAAGATTCCCTTAAAGAAATATGCCATGAGGTCTGAGTGCTGTTGACTAGCACGCTAAATATATAGAGGGATTTAGTAGATTAACCAGAGTTACCTATAGTAAGGAAAACAACATTAAAGGGGAAACGCAGGCGGGCCACACTACATCACAGCAGGCTTAGTTCTGAAAAGCACTTAGCAAAGATCTTCATCTTGGGCACGTTTTTTAACAGGAAAAAATATAACCTTGAGGGTTCTCAAGGGGAGGAGAGGAAGGACTAGAAAAAAATTTGGTAGCTCACAGGGAGGGATCAAAAAGAGCCATATGGAATGCACCTGGCCTAGGTCCCAGATCTGTCTAAAGATAGTCAAATCAGTATCTCAAAGGTTGTTTAAAGATCCCCATATCTTTGGAGGGATAGACAGTGGAGACTGACAAAAGTTGCCCTCTTACAATCAGTCTATAGAAACAGGGTAGTCTGATACTTGGCCAGTTGCACTTCTTCCTGACAAGGGAAGAGAGTAAGCTCAAAGTCCATATCATACCTAGTTGTCTTTTCAAAGTTGATTTTATCTTCAGCCTATTATATAGATTGTTCTCTTGGTTCTGCTTACTTCATTCTGCATCCATTTATACAAATCTTCCCATGCTTTTTTGAAACGGCTTCATAATTTCTTATATCACACTAGTATTCCATCACATTCATTTAGCATAACTTATTCAACTATTCCCTAATTAATGGACATCCCTCCCAATTTGCAATTCTTTGCCTCCACAAAGAGCTGCTATAAATATTTTTGTACATTTGGTTCCTTTTCTTTTTTCTTTTCTCTTTGAATTCTTTAGGATATACATCTACTAGTGGTAGTTCAAGATCAAAGGGTATGCATATTTTAATAGCTTTATGGGCACAGTTGTAAATTCCTTTTTAGAATGGTTGAATTAGTTTGCAGCATCACCAATAATTCATTTAGCGTACCTATTTTTTCATAGCCCCACTAGGTTTTATCATTTTCCATTTTTAAAAAATCTTAGCCAAACCTAATGGGTATGAAGTGGTACCTCAGAGTTGTTTAAATTTATATTTCTTTACTTAGTGATTTAGAGCACTTTCTCATGACTGTTAATAATTTATATTTCTTTTTCTGAAAATTGCACATTTATATCCTTTATGGAATGACTCTTTTACTTCTTAATTTGACTGTTTTACGTGTGTGTGTGTGTGTGTGTGTGTAATATAAAGTTATTATATATTCTATATGAGTGATTTACAAATATTTATATGTTATGTATAATAAAATAAATCAACCATATGTAATATATGTATATATTAGTATGTGTGTGCATGTATGTATATATTAATAAGTGTGTATAATATGTAAGAGTGTATATATACATTCTATTTAATAGAGAAATGAGACTTTTATCAGAGAAATTTGCTGCAGAGACCTTTTCCCTCTCAGTTTCCTACTTTTCTTGTAAAATTGCATTGGTTTTGTTTGATCATAAATTTTTCCCCTATCCATAAGTCTGTTGGTAATTTCTTCTCTGTTCCATTAATTTGCTTCTTATATACCTATTTTGATTCAGAACTTGACATGTTGGTCTGTATCTAGTTTCTGCCAATCTGCTTTCTAATTTATCTAGTAGTTTTTGTAAAATAATGGATGTTTGCTCTAAAACGGAAGGAATACTGTGCTCATTTGTTGTATTATGTGTGTTTAATTTCGTCCATTGATCAACCTCACTATTTCTTACTTAGTACCAAATTTTTCCTTTAGTGTCATAGTTAATGGAGGGTAATAATAATAATAATAGTAATTATTATTATTATTATTATTATTATAAAATCTAACATTTATATAGAACAACTAGGCAACATTCATTGAAGTTGGGATAGGAATACCCCTCTTACACTTAAAAGAGAAGATCCAAATGACTCAAACCTGGTTTTGCTTTCATCTTATAAACCAAAGGAGAAGGATTTTCCCTAGTGGGAGAGGATGGAACCTAAGTACTTACTAGAGAATTAAAATTTAAATGAATGTATTGTAAGAGGATACTTAGGCGAATTGATTACCTGTCTGGCCTGGGTGAACTGCTTCCCAAATTACTGCAAGAACTAGTAAATATGATTGCTTTGCCATCATCATTGATCTTTGAAAAATCATGGAAATAGGAATGGGACGAATACTGTCCTTATTGTCAAAAGATGGGTTTTTTATACTTCAGATCTTCTGAAAAAAATCCTAGAATATATCAGATTACATAAGGACGTATTGAGTATTAAAAGTCAATATGACTAGAGCCAGCTAAGTGGTTCAGTAGATAGAGTCCAGTGGGCCTGGAATCAAGAAAGCTGCACTTCAAATCCAGCCCCAGACACTTACTGGGTAACTCACTTAACCTCTGTTTGTCTTAAACCACTGGAGAAAGGAAATGGCAAGCTACTTCAATATCTTTGCCAAGAAAACCCCGTGGACAGTAGCATCAGAGGGGTCACCAAGAGTCAGACATTGGTGAACAGCAACATATGTCTTTTTTGACAAGGTTAGAAGACCAGTATGTTGGGAGAAAATCATAGTCATGGATTTGTTTAATAGCAGCTGACAAAAATTCTCACACTGTTCTTGTAGATAACGAAATGTAAACTGCATGTCTTTTTCAACAGTATATTTGTCTATTTCAGTAGTACAGTATTTGTCTATTTCAAAGTATATGAGCTTAACTGGCTTCTGAGTTGCTGATTTTCTATACATACAATTAGGTTTACTCTGTCACAGCAAGAGATTGCTGGTTTGTCAAGCCAGGTCCTCATACAGTTTTGATTATCTAGATAATTGGGGGAGGAGGAGGAAAGGCTTCAATAGATAAAGGTATCCATTTTCACCCTTGTCATATCTGACTTGGAGCTCTTGTTCTTTCTAATCCCTCTAGCACTTATTATCTGTCCTACTCTGTTGATACTTAGTCACTGTTTGTCTCAAAGTCTCAACTAAATTTTTAGTTAATGAGAATGAGAATAACAGCCATACTCTTTTATCCAGACCCTAGCTGAAGGTAGTCATTCAGAATCCTAACATCCAAGAATGTTAGAGCAAATCATTAGGCTAGTTTACTTATTTTACAGATTTTACACAAGAAATTTGAGACCCAAAGAGAAGTATCTTGCCTGAAGTCACGGCTACTTAACTTAGGAGACAAAAATCAAAACCCAGGTTTTCCCTGATTTGCAATGTTAGAATTTCCATTGATACAGAATTATATCTTCGTACTTGCTATGATGGCTTCTTTATGTAGGTAGATGAAATTGGTTCTAAAAATTGAATTTTTCCCTTTAATTTATTTTAAATAGATTTTTATTCATTTATTTATTTATTTATTTATTTTTTGGTTTAGGGGCAACTAGTTGGTATAGTGGTTAGAGCATCAGCTCTGAAATCAGGAAGACCTGAGTTCAAACCTGAAATCAGACATTTAACACTTCCTAGCTGTGTGTGACCTGTATAGCTGTATAGCCCTAACCAAAAAAAAAAAAAAAATTTCAATTACGATACCTCCCTCTATTGGGTTAGATGGAGTAGTTGCCTTAGCCTCTTAGGGAAATTATTTTAGCCAGCAGGACCTGATAGAATACTGGGCCTTGGGACATCAGCCAAGTGTGCAGGGGTCCAACTCTTTGTGAATAGGTCTTTTTTATTCCTTTTGGGGACTTGGAAGCCACTACATTATAGTTTGAAGCCATCAAGAAGCTATGTCGAAGGAGGTCTTTTATACCCCTGGGTCGATTAAGTTCTGAGGAGAAAGTATTGTCACCTTGTAGGGGAAAAACTAAAACCCCTGTTTTAGAGGGAGTAGGAAGGAATTCTGATCTTATTCTCCCTCCCCATAAAACTCATGCCATTCTTTATAACAAAGAATTTTTTTTTAATAGGAAAGAAAAGAAAAATCAGAAAAACGAGTTACCACCTTGAAAAAGTCTTATGTTAAATTCAGTGTTTTACACTTTTGTCTTCAGAGATGTGGAAGTGGGAGTTAGGGAACTTGTATCATATTTCCTTTGAAAACCTTTTTTTTTTTTTTTTTTTTTTTAAATTTTGCAACATTTGATGTTGTGATAGTCTGTGTATATGTTGTTTTTCTGGCTATGCCTCACTTTGTATCAGTTAATGTAAATCAGTTCATGCTTCCCTATAGTTATCATGTTCACAGTAAAATCTTCTGACATTTTTGTACAGCAATTTGTTTAGCCATTCCCTCCCTGATCAATGAACATGTACTTTTTCCATTTAAGAACTTTTCATTTAAAATTGATGTTTTCACTCAGTAAAATCTTCTGACATTTTTGTACAGCAATTTGTTTAGCCATTCCCTCCCTGATCAATGAACATGTACTTTTTCCATTTAAGAACTTTTCATTTAAAATTGATGTTTTCACTGCACTAAAAATGTAGTGGAGGACACAAACATGTAGGTTTTTTTTAAATTTGCTTGTACTGTGGATGCTACAGTTACTGTTGAGTTTGAAATTCTTGGCTTGGAATCTCCTGGTTATTCATCTATCCCACAGTGGTACTAATAGTAATTGATGTGGAAGCATAAGGAATCCTTGTTAACAGCAGGTGGGAAGTAGAAGTCCAGATGTTAACTAAAGAACTATCCCATATGCTACAGAAAGTTTTATAAAAAATGTGATTGAGGATAAATGAGCACACCAAAGTGCCCTGTTGCTCTGGAGATGTCAAAGGGATTTACTTATATATTTTTTGTTTTTGTTTGCTTGCTTTTTATTTCTTTTCTTTTTTTTCCTTTTTGATTCGATTTTTCTTGCATAACATGGTAATTGTGAAAATATGTATTGAAGAATTGTACATGTTTAACATATATTGGATTGCTTGCCATCTAGGGAAGGGGGTGGGACTAAGAGAGGAAGAAAAAATTGGAACACAAGATTTTGCAAAGATGAATGTTGAAAAATTATCAATGTGTATGTTTTGAAAATAAAAAGCTTTAAAAAGGGGGGGGGGGTTTGCTTCGCTTATGTTGGGCAAAACAAAATCCCCTTTTCAGAAAAGGAATACTGTTTGGATAAAGTAAAGCAAATCAAATTTAGAGGAATCTGTTAGGATTTTATTCCTCCTATTTGAACTGGATGTATTTAAAAGACCAGAAATTTTGCTTGCCTTTGAAGTGAAAAGAAAAACAGACTAATTTGTTTTAACCCTACATTGAAGTGTATAATGACTAGGAACAGGTCCCAGGTGTAGACCCATTTGTTCTTTTGTTTTTGTATTTGTTCCCTTCCCCCACCCCCATCCCTCACCCCTACCCCTTTGTTCTCTCCCAGACTCTCAGTTCTTAGGACATGACAGCTTCCTTCCTCCCTTTTCCTCCCTTTCTTTCCTTTGGCATTTGGGCTTAAGTGACTTGCTCAGGGTCACACGATTAAATGTCCAAGGTCACATTTGAACTTGGGTCCTCCTTACTCCAGGCTAAGTGCTGTATCCAGCTGTCTCCCTTCCCCCCTCCAACAGATTTCTCACTTAATGGTGTAATGCCGAAGAAACTGAGCAAGACAGAGATTAGAGACCAATTTAATAGTTTATTAAATGGAGAGATTTTCTGGGACCAAATGTATCCATCGTTGGTCCCAGGGCTGGACAAGACTATGGCCTCAAAGAATTCAGCCCTGAGTATCAGGATAGCAAGATTTTTATAGGATAACAAGAACAATGACATAATGGGGGAGGTACCTGGATGGGGGTAACCTAATGGGAGGCACCTAAGATGACATAATGGAGGGAGGTACTGGAGAGGTTACTGATATTCTAATGATGTCTAAAATGGATAGACCTTTATTCTGTCAAACATTAAGTAGGAATGATTAAAGCCTAAAGATATAAAACTTTTATCTCATCAACCATTTTAGAGGGAATGATTATAGCTTGGGATTTTGGGGCAGAGCAACTGTGGCAGACCTTTATCTCATCAAACATTAAGAGGGAAAGGTTATAACCTGAGGCAGAATAACTAAATAGGACTGAAATAGCCCAGGCAATAAAATTCAAGACAGCCGCAATGAGGAAGATTTAGGATTTATTTGGTACGGAGCTCAGGGCGGAATGGTCAAAATCCCGTGCTTTACCGAACTAAGACAGTCTTATAAACGTTTTTTTGTTCAGCTTGTTGCATTGGAATCTGTGATTAGCATTTTACAACAGGAGGGTGGGAGCAAGTATTAGATCAATCTTGAGCACCACCTGAGCACCACCCACCTGGAACAGATAACCTTAAGGGCGTTGTTGACCCGGTCTTTTGAAATACAAAAGAGATCCCCAATCTAACTAAGCAAACTTTCTTCTGCTGACCTGGGGCGGAAAGGAGGGATTTGTCCATTTCAGGACAATTACAGAAACTAGGTCAGGACATTGAAAGGGAACTGTGGCACAACAATGGCATGTCACAGTTAGGCCTTGGCCCCTTCTCTTCCTATTGTCCAAAAAGGTCTAAATACAAAAAGAAATGCCATCTTGATAATGGTTTTAGGGTCAAGGATTCTGGATTCAGAACTTGGCTCTGCTGTTTACTGTGTGGACTTTGTAACTTCCTTCTGCCATTTTGTTCCTTATAAAATAAAGGAATAAGACTAGATGGCCCACAACTTAATTCAGTCCAGACTGAACTTAACAACTTACAAGTTACTTAACTTACCGAATTTAATAACACTTAAGTACCTATTTTGGGTAAAGCTTTGTGCTACTAATGCAGTGAAAGTAATCTTTGCTTCTTCCCTTCCCCAGCAAAAGTAAATTCATTTAAAACCTGTTGCTCTGGAAAGTCATCTCTAGTAGGTATCACTTTTTCAGTTGCCCCAGAGCCCTTTTGGCAGGAAAAAAAAAGGCTGTTGTTCCCCTATTGAAATAAGAAGAGTCTTGCCTTGTCCTACAGACTGGTCCTCTGTGAGAAATTCTGTAATGCATCACATAATCTGAGATTTCCTATTGTGTTTGGTCTCTCTCTCTCTCAGCTGAATACACACAATCCTTTTTTGTAGTTCCAATCCCTGGCTTTCCCCAGACTATTGAGACAGGGTTCAATTTGGTGAGGTTTTCAGTCTTTTTGATTGATGATTTAACCCTGTTTTCAGGTTAGAAATAATTGTGTGTGTGTGTGTGTGTGTGTGTGTGTGTGTGTACACATGCATATATAGTGGCTATATACACACATATATATGCACATATGTAGTATATGTGTGTGCATACACTTATAAAATGCTTACATTTACATAATATATAAATATATGAAAGGCTACATTATATAAATATCAAAATAAGAAAAATAAGGGTAAGAATTAAAATACAAGAATTGAATTTTATTGGGTGGGGAAGGTAGGGCAGAAGAAGCATTTATTAAGTGCATCTATATACATTCTGCTAAGCACTTTATAAATAGTATTTCATTTGATCCTCACAATCCTGAAAAGTAGGTGCAATTGTTGAAAGTTATGTTGATTCACTTACCCCTTGTGCTTATCAATTTGTGTTGGGGGAAGCTATGGTGGGAAAGAGGACACCAAATCTGCCTGCTTTTTGTCAAGTGCCCTTACCAGTAAAGTGTCATATTCTTGCTGCCCTAGGGGAGGACCTGAGATGCAAGGGCCCCAACTTTTTCTGAGATCAGTCTTTCTGGATTATCTTAATTATCTACAAGAGCTGTCTCCATTTGAAGCCATTGCTGATCTTCAATGATCAATCTGTCATAATGTTGTTAACCTGAGTTTACTTATGAATGACTGATTGGATGAAGTTTTTCTCTGTATTGTCACATGATCCCTGTTTCCAGAACTGTGACCTTGGGGGAGGTCATTTACTCTCTGGAGGAATCGATTTTGAACCTGAGATACAGGAAATTGCAGGGAGTGACGTGACTTGTGGGAGGCAACCAGCATTGGTTACATATGTTCTTTTAGTCTATCCAATGAGAAGGCTCGAGTTTTTTGCTTTTAAACTCTGGACAAGCTGGAAGCTGGCCAGATTCCAGGTGTACATGGCAGAGTTGGGATGGCTTCCCGGTGTATTTCTGGACCTCTCCCTTCAGGGATGAAATAAATGCTTTCTCTTTCTACCTGATGTCTCTGATTAGTTAATTGGGAAGAGGGTCTTGCACCTGACCGGTCCCACACACTTATAACAAAAAAAGTTTTTAATTTTCTTTGTCCTGAATTTTATCTTGTTAATCGGGGTGAAAGCCCAAAAGAATAATTTTTCTTTCTTTTACATTCAAAAAATCTTTTTCCATATTTAGTAAGGCAGACTTTATAACAAAGAATAAACAAAGAAATATAGGGGGAGAAACAATTATGCAAAACTAACCAGCACATCAACTGCCAGATATGTGAAAGTTTACACATATAATGAAAGGAAAGTGCCTTTTTGTGCAAGATGGGAAAAGTGCACATTTGCACTTTAATTTCATCTTTATATCCTCAGCACTTAGTGCATCCCTTGCACATAGGTAGGCACTGGGTGAATGTTTATTGAAATGAAATTAACACCTGGTCACCTGCCACATAACTGATCAAAATATTAGCATTTCAGAATGTTGAGGTTCAAAAGGAGACCCCAAAAGGTTGGGGTTGCAGATCTGGCAACACTGGTTGCCAGATGTGTCAAAAGAATTTGCAGGGTTGAACTCATCTCCAAGTCAAGGGGCAAAGTTTATTGTAATTGTAACACCCATTGAAGTGGACTAAGTTCCAAAAGTATTTAGCAGAGAACCAGGAGCAAAAAGACATATATAGGAAAAGGTAGAGAGGTTTGATTCTTCATATCACTGATATGTTAATTTTATAACTTAGAGGTAGAACTGAGGAGTAATCTGGTATGTACCTCAGTGGTGAATTTTATGGTTTAGCCTTGGGGTTGAGAAGTAGTCTGGTATGCACTTTACCTTTTGTTTCAGAAACCCTGTTATCACTGATCTACAGATTGTACCCCCTCCTATCATTTTATCAGTTTCTTGGTATACAAAATACATTTCTGAGCTAAAGTTTTTTCAACTTGGAAAAAATAGTATTTTAAAGTTTAGGCTAAGATCCAACCCCCTGCTGGCTTTGTTGTTTGCATTCCAAGTTATTCCCTGGCTTATTCCACTGAGATCCCTCAGTTCACAATAACAGACATGAATCATAGTGCATATGACTGGTCATAATTTTATATGAAGCAGAATTAGGAATTATAAACAGATTAAAAGAGTAGAGAAATTGTGTGGGAAATGTTTGCTGACAGAAGGAGTGGGGGAAGGGGGGAGACAGCAGGGAAGTTCACTCTACACTGTCCCTTTCCTTGAACAATCTCAGCATCTGTCCATGATGCTGGGCGGTCCAGAGACCCCTTCTCAGGTGTGTAAATAGGTGGTGGAGTGCTCTGGTCTCCTAAGCAAATATGCCCAGCTTTTGCCTATGCTCTAAGTATCCCTCTACAATCATAGCCTCTTTTCCTAGGTGTAGCCATGTTATTCCCCATCACCACCAGCAAACTCGTTTATTTGTTGTCCTTCATACAGTGTCCCCCCTCTCATCTTCAGGCAGTATACTCCTATGCCTGGCAGGAAGCAAAGAAGAGAGAAAGGGAGAATGGAAAGGAAGGAAAAAGCAAGCAAAAAAGGGAAGGAAGAGAGAGAGAGATGAAAGAGAGAAATGATAGGGCAAAGGAAGGAAGGAAAGAAGGGATAAAGGAAGAAAAGGGAAAGATAGGAAGGCAGGAAAATAGGGATAAATGAAGAAAGTAGAAGGCAGAAGAAGAAATGAAGGAAAGTAGGAATGAAGGAGGGAAAGGAGAGAGAGGAAGGAAAGAACGGAGGAGGTAAAATGGAGACAAGCTTTTAAGTGCCTATTATATGCTGGACATCCTGTTAAATGCTTTACAAATACCTTCCTATTGTACAACCCCGGGACTGACAAAGTTAAGTACCTTGCCAGGAATCACACAGCCAGTAAACATTTGTGAGGTAGTATTTGAATTCAGGTCTTCATGACTCCAGGACTAGAAAGAACTGGATCTGCTGCATCATTGGTCTTTGCCTAGGATGCCTCCTCCTTACTTTCTGCCCCTTAGAATTCCTAGATTTATTTCAAAGTTCATCAGGCCTTTTCTGATCCTCCTAGATATTCTAATACTTTCCCCTCCTTGCCTCTCCTAAAATTACCTTTTATTTTCTTCTTCTTCTTTTTTTTTTTTTTCCATTTGTTTATAATCATTTTATATGTATGTATGTTGTTACCCCCAGTCAAATGTGAGCTACTAGAGAGCAGATACTTCATTACTTGAGTCTGCATTTAGTTTACTGTGGGTGCTGCTTAAATGCTTGTTGATTGAATCTCTTCAGGGCCAAATCAGTTATTATAATTAAACAGGGTTCAATTTGGTGAGATTTTCAGTCCATTTCCATTGTTGTATGTTTTCTTATCCTGGTTCTGTTTATTAATCTCTGAATCAGTGAATATCCTTTCTATCTTGCTTCTCCAAATTCTTTATATTAACCTTTGGAAAGTGCAAGAATTCCATTATATTTTATTCATGTATAATTTTTTATTTTAGCCACTCCCTAGTTGGTGGGTATTCTTTTAAAGAACAAGGAGCTGTCTTTTGCCTCTTTTTTGTATCCCCAGTGCTTAGTTTTGTACCTGGTACATGTAAGTGTTTAATAATTATCAATTGACTTTGAAATGTGGGCTTTTCCAGGTAGAAGAGCAGGGTCCCACAAGTCATTTGTGGTATAATTTAGGGATTCCAGATAGCCTGTATTCCAGCACAGTGTTGTTATTCTTTACCATGGAGTCTTTTCTTTTTATTTAATTGAGAAATAAATCGGCATTAACCTGTTGTCACCAACTTCTCTGCTGGAGGTTTGAGTTAGTGGAGCAAGATCCTAAGATCATATTGAGAGGTACCTTTCAGGAGTCATCTACCTGAATAAAAGTTTCCTTTACAGGCTACTGACAAGTGGTCATTGAGCCTTTGTTTCAAGAGCTCAGAGAAGGAAAAGCAACTATCTTTTTAGGCAGTCCATTCTACTTTGGGACAGTTCTAAGTTTAAATTTTTCTTTATTACATTAATTCTAAGGCTGATTCTTTGCAGCTTGTTTTCTCATTGCTCCAAGTTTTGCTGCCCTTGGATTAATCAAAAATCTGCTCAAACTATTGAAGGATGACCCAAATATTAATTACCTCTTTCCCATCCCAATTCTTCTCTTCTCCATACTATATATTCCTATTTTTTTCCATAGGATTCAAATTATGTTATGAATTCTTGATTGTCTTCTCCTGAATATTCTAACTTACTAACATCAAACTTTTATAAATTCTTTAAAAAAATTTTTTTTAATTGACAAGTAATAAATAGGAACAAATGTTTCAACATTCCAAGAACATAAAAAAATTTTTTTGAATGGAACTGTGAATCTCTAGAATGCATATTTTAAAATAATATTTTATTTTTCCCCAATCACATATTAAAACAATTTTTTAACATTTTCTTTTAAAGAGAGTTCCTGTGCCCAAAGGGTTATCAAACTGTGCACATCCTTTGATCTAGCAATGTCTACTGGACCTATATCTCAAAGAGAGCATAAAAAAGGGGAAAGGACACATGTGCAAAAATGTTTATGGCAGCTCTTTTTGTAGTGGCAAGGAACTGGAAACTAGATGTCCATCAGTTGGAGAATGGCTGAATAAGTTATGGTATATGAATGTTGTGGAATATTATTGTTCTGTAAGAAATGACCAGCAGAATGATTTCAGAGAGGCCTGAAGAGACTTACATGAACTGATGCTAAGTGAAATGAGCAGAACCAGGAGATCATTATACACAGCAACAATAAGATTAAATGATGATCAATTTTGATGGACATGGCTCTCTTCAACAATGAGATGATTCAGACCAGTTCCAATGATCTTGTGATGAAGAGAGCCATCTACACCCAGAGAAAGGATTGTGGGGGACCTCATGAGGGTGGGTCACAGCACAGTATTTTCACTTTCTTGGTTGTTGCTTTTTTTCTTACTTTGTTGTCTTTTTTATCTGATTTTTTTTTTTTTTGGTGCAACATGATAAATGTGGATGGATGGATTCTCTCTCTCTCTCTCTCTCTCTCTCTCTCTCTCTCTCTCTCTCTCTCTCTCTCGGAATAATTACACATATTTAACATATATTATATTACTTGCTGCCTAAAGGAGAGGGTAAGAGAAAGAGGAAGAAAAATTTGAAACACAAGGTTTTGCAAAAGTGAATTTTGAAAACTGTTTGCATGTATTTTTGAATTAAGGTTTTTTTGTTTTCAACATAATACATAGATAATTTTCTACATTCGCCCTTACAAAATCTTATGTTCTAAATTTTTCCCTCCCTTCTTCCCCCCCTCCCCCATAGATGGCAAGTAATCCATTATATTAACAAAGTGCAATTCTTCTATACATATTTCCACAAATATCATGCTGCACAAGAAAAATCAGATCAAAAAAGAAAAAAGTTAAAAAGAAAATAATTTACATGTAAATGTAAATTTTATTTGAAAATAAGGTATTCTTAATTTAAAAATTAAGTTTTGACTTTCATATTCTATCCCTCCTTCTCCCTTCCCTTCCCATCATGGTAAGCAATCCAATATCGATTATACATCTATAATCATCTAAAACATTATCATAATTATAAGATTTATAATTTTAAAGTAGGTATTAAATTTTAAATAAAATAAAACTTAAATTAGTATCAAAATTGTCCTATATACATAATTTCTCTTTCTTTGGATTTTTTTAATGTTTCATTGGCCTTTTTCTTGCTATCACTATCAATACCCAGTTCCTTCCTCCAACCAAATAAAAGCCTTCTCCTAACAAATAAGTGGTAGTAATAAGTATAAAACATTTCAACACATTGGTGGATGTGAAAATATATGTCTTGTCCTATAGTTTTAGTATATTATTTTTCTATCAAGAGATGGAAAGCATGCTTTTTATGATCAGTTTTTCTTAAATCAAAATTGGACTGTCTTGATTAGGGGTCAAGTCTTTTAAAGTTAGTTTCCTGTTATTGTAGACATTGTATAAATTTTTATTTTGGTTATTTCTCTTTCTCTATGACTTCAAAGAAACCTTCCTAAGTTTCCCTGAATCCTTGCCTTTTGTCATTTCTTTTGATATAATATGATATAGTAATGTACCTTAGTTTCCTTAATAGAGAGATACCTATTTGTTTCTGGATCTCTGCTACAACAGAAAAAGATGCTGAAAATATTTTTGTTTATATGAGTACTTTCTATCTTTCATTTCTTTGTAGTATATTCCTAATAATGGTATCATAGATGCGTCAAAGGGTATGAATAATTTAGTGACTTTGGGGTATAATTTTAAATTGTTTCCCAGAATGATTGGACCAATTCACTGCTCTACCAGCTATGAATTAGTATCCTGTCCTCCCCCTCCTCCCCCACCTCCGGAAGTTTCTTTCTTCCAGTCATTTCAGTTTGCATTTAGCTTGTTATTATTAGTGAATTGGAGCATTTTTAATATAGTGTGATAGCTTTCATTAAAAAAACCAACACTTTCATAACCTTTGATGCTTGAGAATAGCTCTTGTCTTTAAGTATTTGTATCAATTCCCTTTGTATCTTGGATAGCAGCTTTATCAGAGAAATTTGCTGCCAAAATTGTTTCCTTAGTAACTGTTTCCCTTCTAATTCTGTTAATTTTGTTTATACAAAATCTTTTCAATTTGCTACAGTAAAAATTGCTCATTTTATGATCTTCTTCCATAGTGAAAGATATCTTTCTTAATCCTCATGTTTGCTTAAGATATGACTTCTGGTCACATTTGGCTTTGGAGCTTTTATTGTGGTATATTGTATAAAATAGTTTATCTGCATGGTTTCATGAGCTTCCAGAACAAAATATTCCAGATGAGATCTGACATGGACTGATTACAGCAATAAGGTCACTTTCCTATTACTGGATGCCATCCCTCTCGGCGCAGCTCAAGGCTAGCTTGACTTTACTTACCATATTACACTAACAGTAGGGAGCACATGTACATCACCGTTTCAGATTTGCAAAGTACATGTGTTATCTCATTTGATCCTGACTGAAATACTATTGGGATCGGACTATATTATTCTCTTTTTAGGGATGAGGTAGACAGAGTTTAAATGAATCCCACCCAGCATCACATAGCTAGTAAGTGTTTTAGGCCAAGTTTGAACTCCAAACTCCGCTATTCTTGACTCTAGAACCCAGTGTTTTATCCACTGTAATCTCTGTACTTCCATTAGTTATTCGTATACACACACATACATATATGTTTCTAATTCAGGTTAATTGTTCTCTTTACATGACTCCACCATCTTATACTTGTGAAGCATTTGTGATTTTTAATTGAGATATAAAATTTCATTTTTGTCCTTATTGTATTTCACTTTATTCATTTCAGTTCGTTGTTCTTACCTGTAAAGACATTTTTGTATTCTGTCATCCAACAATCCTTCCCAGTTTTGTCATTAGCAGACTTGATAAGCACACTATGTCCTTAAGTGATTGATAAAGTGTTTTAAGTAGTATAGGAGCAATGGACTCACAGCCGTTGGGCTCTCTGCTGCAGTTTCTTCTTTTATATAGCTCCATTTGTGATCATTCTTTTGGACCAGCTGTTTACACAGATACAGATCTACCTGATTTTATTGCTTATCAGTCCACATCTCCCCGTCTTTCCTCCAAGAATATCATTAGAGACTTTTCTAGTTAGGCTAGATAGACCTCTGGATTTATACTTATTTTTGACCATTGTGACATTGTTTTTCAAACCCTAGTTAGGAAGTTTATATTATGATGAACTTCTGCCTCCTCCCAGAATGATTTGCTAGCACAACAACAACAAAAAAACCCAACCCTTGCCTGTCATGTCCCACAAAACCATACTGTCTCTAAATATCACTTCCTATTTGGGAAGGATATGTCTAATATAATATTACAATAAATATAACTAGTTATAGCTTTTGAAGTCAAGATACACTGTACCTTGACCCTAATGTACTGATGATTTGCTTTTGCTTGGAATACCAAGGAAAACAGCCAGCTTTAGAAGCAAATTAATGCTTATAAGAAAAGTCATTGTTTGGTTCACTCAAATTGTTGAGACATTATATGCTATGCATTAAACATACACTATTGAATTGGTTTTCCACTTACTTCCATTTAAATGCAATTGCCCCCAAATCCCACAAGCCCCTTTCCTAACCTTACATAAATCTTACATCTCTATCCTTGTATCCGTTTCTATTGAGGAAGGAGGTACCTTTTCTTTGGCTAACTGTTTGTGTCGCTTTATTATCTAAATCTGAGCTGATTTTAGAATAAGACAATTGAGGAATGAGGGATCATTTTCATATTGAGTTTCCAGACTGAACCCCATTTCAGTATTGAGTACTTATAGAATGGCAGCATCAATGTGCCAGTATTTCAAACAGAATGGCTCATGGCAAATATTGTGCCAGATGATGGTGAATGAATGTCATATGAAAGCACTCTAGAAAGAGTAAAGGCCAATTTTATTTAATCTTGTGTGTGATACACAGCAAAGAAGTGATAATATATGGCTGAGTGTTCACCTGGGTCTTAAAGTAGGTTCTCTTTTACTACTGTACAGTGTAGAAAATAGAATTCATTTTTAATCACTTGGGGAAACTAGATAGAAATCCCTGAGCCAAACTATCCATTTTAGAGTAATTGGGGTGAAAAAATCAGTTACTAAGTTACCCTTAAAAGAATAATTGTATCCCCAGTTCAGACTAGAATGAATTGGGGCTATTGACCCCCAGCTCTTAGGTATTTCCATATCTCTTTTAGAAGATGCTTATCGTATCAACCTCCTAATTTGCTTGGAAAAATATCCTTCAGGGGAAAGGGTGCTTCCATGTATTTTGTTGCTTTTTTGGGAGCGGGGCAGATTGTGGTAGATTGGAATTACATTGAGTACTTGATTTGGGGGGACTGTGAACTTCTGGTAAAATCATTTATTTAACTGGCTTTTTTCTTCTTCTTTTTCAGAGTGATCAATGCAGGAAAGAGCACACATAATGAGGACCAGGCCAGTTGTGAGGTGCTATCTGTGAAGAAGAAACCAGGAGCCATTACTTCAACTCCAAACAGAAATTCATCTGCAAAGCGAAGGTCCTCTCTTCCTAATGGGGAAGGACTCCAACTAAAAGAGAATTCTGTAAGAGAATCCCTTTTAATCTTGATCACATAAGCCAGATAATTCTTTGTCTCAGCACTTAGCATAGTACTTGAATAGAAGGCCCTCTAAGAAATTAACTTAACTTTCCCCCTGAAGAGTTTAAGATGCAAGGGCCAAATTGAGAACATAGGGTATAAGGAGCATGGGGAAAGACAATGCAGATGGAGTATGTCAAAATATGGAGTATGTCAAAATGGCGCAGAAAAGGGGTTTTCAAACTTTTAAACTCAGGGTTCCTTTAACTCCTAAAAATTGAGATCTCCCCAAAGAGCATTTGTTTATGGGTTATACCTATTAACATTTAGTTTATTTAAAATGAAAACTGATGAATTTTCAAAATATTTCCTTTAAAATAATCATGAAACCATCATATGTTAACATTAACAAAATTAATAAAAGATAATTATATTTTCCAAAACAAAAAGATTATAAGAATAACATTGTTTTATACATTGTATTTTTACACATTGTTTTTGCAATTTTTAAAAAATATCTGCTTAATATAAAGACAGGAAGCTTGTAAATCATCTCATTGAATTTAGGTAGAATTATTTTTGACCCCTTTTTATATATTACATGAAAGAGTCTGTATTTCAGAGCAGTTTTATCCAGACTATAATTATTCTGTAAGTATTCTTTCCCTTGAAAATAACCCCCAGAAAGTTCACTCTTATCACTTGGAAAATGTGATAAGAAGATTTAAAAAAAAAAAAAAAAAAAAGGAGTGGTTGCTATGATTCAGTATTCGAATAGAATGACAGTGAGAGAGAAAAAAGTAGGGCAGGTGATCTGGAATTGGAATATTACTAATCTTTAACTCAGAGAATCCAGATAGGTTCAAGAGCAGGGAAAGCCAAGGTTATACAGTGCCCTTCAGTCTAAGAATGGACAATGTGTATCAGAAAGCAGTAAAGAATTAAAGAAATCATTAAGACCATGCATGACTTATGCTGGGAATTAAAGGTATAATTTGACATTGGGAAAATCAGTCATATATTTAATTCTATTTTAAAATCAAAGCATCCCAAACCACACAACCATCTCAATAAATGCAGAAAAAAATCTTTGACAAAACATAATACTCTTTTGAGCTAAAAAACCCTATAAAGTGTAAACATAGAGGGACCTTTTAAAATATCATATAAAGCATTGATCTAAACCATAAGTATCACATGTAATATAGATACAACCTTTTCCAGTAAGTATAAAAATTCATTCTGGAAATGAAGCAATAATACTTATTCTCCTCACTGTTTTTAATATGGTTCTAGAAGAATTAGCAACATCAATAAGAGAAGAGAGAGATATTAAAGTTAACACAAGTAAAGAGGAGATAAACTAATTATTTGCTGATGTTACGATTGTTGGGAAATCCTAGGTATTTAGCAAAGATATTGAAACAATAGCTTCAGCAAGTTATGGGCTACAAATCTTCAAAAATCAATTTTTTATTTTCTATTTTATAATAACAAAACACAGGGAACAATAATGGAAAAGAAAATTCTATTCCAAAAATGCATAAAATATCTGGGTAATCAACATACCAGAGCACATAAAAAACTTAAGAGTGTTCCAAATCACTAATAATCAGAGAAATGTAAATCAAAGCAACTTGTAGGTTTTACTTGAGACCATGGCAATATTGTCAGTATTGGGGGAAATGATAAAAAAAAAAAATGGAAATAGTCAATGTTGAAAGGGTCACCGAAGGTTAGACATTCTAATACATTGGTAGTAGAGCTATGAAATGGTAAAATATTTTGGAAAGTTATTTGAAATTAATTTTTTAATAAACTAAAATGGCCGACTTGTGTTTTAGGTTTGTCTTTAAACTGTCCTTTTCTAGTGGGACCATCCCATCTCATGTCACCCCATCATGTCAGTCAGAATAAGCCAAGAGTTTTGAGGAAGATAAGAGTAGAAGTGGTTGGTGGATAGAAGTCACTGGAAACTGTCTCCAAACTCTATTACTGGGTTTTTATAATCTAAGGAAGCTATTAATAAGAAAGTCTCTATCTATTCCAAAATATTTATACTAGCACTTTTTGTTGTGGTAGCTAAAAATTAGAAACAAAGTTGGTCTTTATCAGATGGCTAAAAAAATTGTTCCACATTATGGATCTTCTGTAGAAAATTGTGTGATAAAACACAGAAAAGCATGGACAGATCTATCATCTATCTATCTATCTTTTGCAGAGGCAATTGGGTTAAGTGACTTGACTAGGGTCATACAGCTAGAGAGTGTTAAATGTCAAAGCCAGATTTGAACTCAGGTCCTCCTAACTTAAGGACTGGAGCTCTATACTGTGCCACCTTGCTGTCCTGTAAAGATTTATATTAACTAATGCGGAATGAAGTAAGCAGAACCAAGAAAACTATGCAAAGCAATTATAACAATGTAAATGAGAAAGAACAATAACATACCAAAAAAAGCAAAAGCAAATTAACAAAATTATAAAGATCAGAGAAGAATTGAATGGAGATGAAAGGACACAATGTATGAATTGATTGTGTTGCCTTTTTTTTCTCTAAAAATTTTACTGTCCATTCTGAAGGAGGGAAAGAAGGGCTGCTTGGGATAACTACAATGATATAAGAAACAGAGGATGTCAAGAAAAACTTACTTAAAAATAAATTCAGATAATGAAGCTTAAAAAAAGAGAAAAGACTATTTTTTTTTTTAAATTTTATTTAATAATAACTTTGTATTGACAGAATCCATGCCAGGATAATTTTTACACAGCATTATCCCTTGCAATCATTTTTTTTTTTTTTTTTTTTCCCTCCCTCCCTCCTCCCTCCCCCCCCCCCCCAAGATGGCAAGCAGTCCTATATATGTTAAATATGTTGCAGTATATCCTAGATACAATACATATTTGCAGAACCGAACAGTTCTCCTGTTGCACAGGGAGAGTTGGATTCAGAAGGTAAAAATAACTCGGGAAAAAAATCAAAAATCAAATAGTTCACATTCATTTCCCAGTATTTCTTCTTTGGGTGTAGCTGTTTCTGTCCATCATTTATCCAATGAAACTCAGTTAAGTCTCTTTGTCAGAGAAATCCACTTCCATCAGAATACATCCTCATACAATATCGTTGTCAAAGTGTATAATGATCTCCTGGTTCTGCTCATCTCACTTAGCATCAGTCCATGTAGGTCTCTCCAAGCCTCTCTGTATTCATCCTGCTGGTCATTCCTTACAGAGCAATAATATTCCATAACATTCATATACCACAATTTACCCAGCCATTCTCCAATTGATGGACATCCATTCATTTTCCAGTTTCTAGCCACTACAAACAGGGCTGCTACAAACATTTTGGCACATACAGGTCCCTTTCCCTTTTTTAGTATCTCTTTGGGGTATAAGCCCAATAGAAACACTGCTGGATCAAAGGGTATGCCCAGTTTGATAACTTTTGGGGCATAATTCCAGATTGCTCTCCAGAATGGCTGGATTCGTTCACAACTCCACCAACAATGCATCAGTGTCCCCGTTTTCCCGCATCCCCTCCAACATTCATCATTATTTTTTCCTGTCATCTTAGCCAATCTGACAGGTGTGTAGTGATATCTCAGAGTTGTCTTAATTTGCATTTCTCTGATCAATAGTGATTTGGAACACTCTTTCATGTGAGTGGTAATAGTTTCAATTTCTTCATCTGAAAATTGTCTGTTCATATCCTTTGACCATTTATCAATTGGAGAATGGCTTGATGAGAAAAGACTATTTTTAAGGAGAGTTGTCACCCCAAGAAATTTTTATACATCATTACGTGTGTATATGTTGTTTCTACACATAAAATAGAAGCGCTCTGAGGGTAAGGTCCTTCATTTTTGTCCCAGCATCAAGAATAACTTCTGGCATCTCTAGTGAATGTTTAATATAACTTGTTGATTGAATGGACTAAGAACTTGAGCTGGACTCGAAATACAAATAAATGTGAAGCAGAAATAGCAATTGTTAGGAACACACATGCCCATTGAGAAGTCTCATCTCTAGAGTTTATTGGGGTGGGTAGGAAATGAGCCCCAACTCCTGGACTGTCAACCATAAAAAGGAGTCAAATAAAACTGTGTCTGCCACCTCTTAGGTTTTTACTCTTGGCATAAAATTGCTGCTTTCCCCCCTCAACTTCCTTGTTGTTTTTAATTCATTTGCCAAGTTTAGAAGCCTCTCATTATATTCCATATTATGTTTTTCAGTTGGCTTAAAGTTTATTGACACATCACATACAGTCTCTCTATAGAGGAGGAGTTCTTAACTTGGCATCCGGGATAGACTTCTGGAAGACAATGGGACAGTGTCCTGTCATACCATCTTGCCATTCAGAAAAGCTAAAGGTTTTGAGGAAGGATAAAAAAAATTATATGTAGGTGAAAAAATTACATGTTTGATTTTACTGCTAAAATATGAAGCATTTCCATTAAAAACATTCTTCTGAGAAGGAAGTTCATGACACTAAAAAAAGGTTAAGAAGAACTTCCACTATAGGGTAAATTCACAGCAAAGTTCTTCTGCTAGGGCTGAACTACATGTATGTCCTGATTGGCTCATTTGTTGTTTGAAAGGGAAGGGTCCTTTAGAATTGCTGAAGAAGCAATTAGAAAAGGGACAGGGAATTATGAGCTCAACTTCCTCTCTAGTGAGATTACTGTTATTATTTTTAAAAATTTGGGGAGTTTTGTCCGAGATTTCATGTAAGTATATAGAGCTTCCAGGGATTAAATCCCTTCTACCAAGGCAAATCAGCAATTGCTTCTAAGCTTGTAGTCTTGTACTGAGAGTTAAATGATTTAACTCATGACCTCTGAGAACACTTGAAATCTAGGTCTTTTGGATTCTTAAAGTCAGCTTCTTGTTCACTGTGTCAGGCTGTTTCTTTGGCCTGCATAGACTTAGTCTCATAGCAAAAGACCATGAATATTGATGGGTGGAAGAAGGTGTTTTTGAAACACTTATTCCTTCCCAAGGCAGTTTGCTCTCAGTAATGTTGTAGAAGGAGACTCTTTATAATTGTAGATTTGAATGATAGCTCTGGGTTGAGATCCCTTTGTTGTTGTTAGTTTCTGGGATTTTTCTTTCCTTGTCCTAAAATTCTGTTATAGGGTTTGGAAAGATCTTAGAAGCCTTAGAAATACTTGTTCAATTTGGAACTAGCAAATTTTTTTTTTTTTTTGATTAAGTAATAGCAAAGTTAGTTTTCTTTTTCTTTCTCCCTCTCTTTCTTTCTTTCCTTTCCTTTTCCTTCCCTATACATCCATCCTTTGGATATGGTGGTTTTGTGTCCCTTTACTAGGGGAATAGTAAAGTTTTGTAGCTATCTATAAAAGAGAGTAAATATCAAAACAGGTTTAAGGCCAGTGTTTCATTGAACAACTTTCTCCAGGCTGACCTAGAGTTTATAGGAGGCAGAATAAAGAAGAGAGAAAAAGGCTTGGTGTCTGGTGTGAGAGTCAGGAGACTTCGGCTCTGGGCCAGAATTTTGTCAGTATGTGTGATCTTAGGAAGATCACTTTTTTTCTAGATGTCAGCTTCCTCCTTTCTAAAATTAAATGATGGATTTAATCAGGAGTTCTTAATTATCAGTCTGATGAAATCTATGGACCCCTTCGCTATTATTGTTTTTAAGTGCATAAAATAAAAAAATAAAACAAAGGAAACCAATAAATTTTTTTAAAGATAGTTTTTCCAGTGGTTTTTTTTTTTTTTAAATGACTCCACAATCCTCAGTTCATGAATTCCTAGATTAGACAGATTCTCTAGATTCTTGCCATTGCTGCTTTTAGGCGATTAATAAGCTCTAGTCTGGTGCTAACTTGTATGACTAAGGCCCCATAACTTTTGTGTTTTTGTATTGAATTGGGATGATGCTACCTCCCTCACAGTGTAGCTTTAACAAAAAATGAGATAATTGGCTGAACAGAATTGTTCTTTTCTAGTAGGACGTAAAATTGAGAAGCTGACTTCCTAGTATTTGCTATAAAGAAAGTCTTACTCTTTGGCCCATTGCCAATTTATGATGACATCTCTGTCCCTCTCTCTTTAACCCCCTCTCCCTACCACTGGGTCAAGTTCCTCTTAGAGTTTTAGCTTAGGATGGTGGTGTTTTTTCACTTCCTTTCTTAGGCAACATTATGGCCAACTTATGTGTTAGGTTTGTCTTTAAACTGTCCTTTTCTAATGGGACCATCCCATCTCATGTCACCCCATCATGTCAGTCAGAATAAGCCAAGAGTTTTGAGGAAGGTAAGAGTAGAAGTGGTTGGTAGATAGAAGTCACTGGAAACTGTCTCCAAAAATGACCTTACTGACTTGTTCCCCAGATCCAGGAGTGCCTCGTACCAAAGATGCAGAAATTATGTTAAGCATAATTAAGAAATTATTCTAAGCAGAAGCTAGATTTTTTGAGGGTGAGGGAGAGTTGGGTGTGTTTAGGCAGTAAGGAAGCAGCCAATAGATGGGAACAGATTGAAGATAAATGAGAAAATGGGAGTAATATAGAGGGCAATTTGGTGGAAAAGATGGAGTGGAATGGGATCAATCACTTAGGCATGTAAGAAAGTATGCTTTGGCAAGGACAAGGGCTACCTCTTCACATGAGATGGAAGTGAAAGTGAGAAGATAGTGGCTGAATGATGCAAGATGAGGAGCAGATAATAGGCTCTTGACAAATAATCTTTTTTTTTTTTTTTTCAGAGAAATATGAATCAAGTTTCTTAGCTGAGAGAGTAGCGGGAAGGAAAGCCATGGGATATTTCAGGAGAATGAAAAGATTAGGGAAAAAATGTCATGAGTTAAATATAAAGCAAGAGTTGGGGAAAAGAGAAGGAGAATATCCCACAGACTGGTAGTTAGCAGCTACCAGAACTTTGATTGAATGGTAGATCCTCAAAGGAAGAGAAATTACTGGTAAAGTAACTAAGTAAGAGGAAGAGGGTGAACTTGGAAGTGCCATGAAAAGTAAGGATCATCATGCAGTTAGTGCTGAAGAAGGTGGCCAGGGAAACAGTTTCATCAAGAGCAACAGCCATAAGACAAAAGGAATGGGAAAGGAAATGATTCAAAATGAAAGTTTCTTATCTCTGGAGAAAATGTTAGCTTAAAAGTGAGACATTGGTGCCTTTTCCTTTTTGTAGAGCTGATTGTTAAACATTTACCAGCATAGTTTTGGAAAGAAAACGCAATAAAGGAGTGGGCGACAAAGGGCAAAGAATAGAGGTCTAAATAAATGAGACATTTCTTGTTGTTCCCTACTAACAACAAGAAATGTCTGTCATTTATCCCACCCCCCATGAAAAAGTTTTGGGTCTCACCAAGAAAGGAGAACAGAAAGGTATTCAATTTACAATACAATTTACAAGAAAAGCAAAATCTTTTCACTAAATATAGCATAGTGAGTCATGTCCTTCCTCTAACATATATTAGCCATGTAGCCATAAACTATTCACTTCTCTTCCTTAGCAGCCTATGCAACTTTCTAGAATTATAGATTATAAATGATCTGCATTGGTAGTCATTAAATAGCAGAATAGGATTCAAATCTAAGTCCCTGAACTCTATTCAAGAATTTTTTTGACCGTTGACTTCTGGAACATAGTCTTTCTTTCCCTCTCTCCCTAGGGAGGGGATGGTTTGAAAACAGAATTTAGAGAATCTGTAGGGGTTCTTTACTATTGATTGATTTGTATCCTGGACCCTTCTGTCTCTGGTCATGTCTGTGATTTCCATTGTGATCATATATGTTTTATGTATTTAAAACATAATTCTGTGAAAGGGGTTCAATCATATTTTATTTTTCTTTTCTGAATGAACATTCTCAAACTCCCTCAGCTACAGGAGGTGGCAAATTCATCTAATGTTTTCCCATACTAGTCCTAATTAAAAAGGGCATTAGAACAGAAAATCATGTGTCAAGTCTCTTGGAAATGCCAGTAACATGCAAAGAAATCACCCCAACTGACCTTGGATAATGAGAATTGCTAAGGCAACAAATAGAACTCTTAAAGATAAAATGATAAATATCTGATGGTGTTTCCAGGTCAAAGGGATTCTTCTTTTCATTGATCCAGATACGTGATTTCATTGGTACAGGCATCTCACAGCATGGAAACGCCTCTCACCAATGCACATCATTTATAATCTATAATTCTAGAAAGTTGCATAGGCTACTAAGGAAGAGAAGTGAATAGTTTATGGCTACATGACTAATATATGTTAGAGGAAGGACATGAAATCAAGTCTTCCTAAACTCACTTCTGACTTTCCACTTCTTAAGCCATCATTGCCTGCTTACCATTTTCCAAGCCACCAACTAGTCAGTAAAAGCTGGAAAGAAAAAGAGACTCTCAGGTCTGGGGAAAAAAATTGCTAAATTGTGAGGAAAAGATAAACTAATTTTGTTCATCAGACTTAAAACTCCAATAAAAGGAAATGAATGAAATTCTTATGCCTTCGTAGGCAGTGTTTTAATGTTCTTGTTTGGGTGAGAAAATATTCATGTTTGTTGATGGTCATTCAAAATGACAAGAAATAATAAAAAATATTTGGGGAAAATGTTTCAAAATTCTTTTTGAAGTCTTCTATTCTCTGAGGTTTATTTCAAACATGGGTCTTTTTAATGTCTGAAAACTTCTCAACTGTATAATGGAACTTAATTTTTTTTCTTTTTTGATCTATGAGTAAATAAATAGCTTCAAAGCTAAACCAACTAGAGAAGTTAATACTTAATCATTGTTTATTTGTTTTTTAGTTATATGTAACTTTTCATGAATCCCTATATGGGGTTTCCTTATTAAAGATAAGTTTGTCATTTCTTCATCCAGCTCATTTTACATATGAGGAAACTGAGGCAAACAGGATTAAGTGGCTTGCTTGGGGTCACACAGCCAGTGTCTGAGGCTGGATTTGAATTCAGCAAAATGCATCTTCCTAACTTCAGGGCTAGTCCTCTGTTTACTGCATCACTTAGCTGCCCTGGACTAGCACCACTAGATTTATTTATGTGCTTTAGGAGAGATAAAAAGTCAAATGAGAACACTAGACAATACTGCCTATAAAGGCATAGAATTATATGTGAGATTGTGAATCTGTATAAAAAAAAAAACAAAACTCAAGTTCCACTTGAGTCATAGTATCACCTTCCTGAATGTCATGGTCCCTTTTGAGAATGAAGGACCAAATGACAGCGACAATGACATTTGTTCCACAGTTCTGTCCCATTTGTTTGTATTTCCCTCTGAACCACCTTCCATTTTTGTCAGTCCATTTTGAAAAAGATTCAGTGGCATGTTTTGGGGGCAGCTAGGTGCCACAATGTATAAAGCTTTAGCTCTGGAGTCAGGAGGAACGGAGCAACAGATTCCTCTTTTTCTTCCTTCTCCAACTAGAGAGAAAATTGTCCTATGAGAATATTAATACAGTGGATACTAAATATGAGGGCCACATATCAGAAGCAGAATAAAGGAACTGTGTATGGAAGGGCACATGTATTTTTCTCATATTTTAAATGGCCTTTGTGGCCAGTCCCATGTAACAGTATAGGAGATGAATTATAATCTCATGGTTAAAGCAATTATTTTAGCACTAGGATTTACTGGAGCAGCCATTTCATACTCTTGTATCTGTGATAATTTGGAAGAAGAGGAGAATAGTTGCTGAATAAAGAAGAAAAGAGTTGTAAAATTCTTGTCTTTATGAAGATCATTGGAAAGCCTCCCCTAAGTACTGGTGGGTATAACTTTCTTGAGGCTAGGGAGTTCTTATAATATGTTACTTATATGTAATATTATTTACTCACTACTTGATTAGGTGACCTATTTAGCCCCTGGGAAGAATTAACCATGGTTACTATAGTAGAGGCAATAAGGTAATTAATCACTATTTTATATTAAGAGACAACATTATTTAGGGAGAAAATGTTCTGTGTCCTTGGGGTAAAAAGCCGTTTGTTTTTAGTCTCAGCTCTATTTAAGTATCTAAAGTTGGGCAAGTTACTGGTTTCTTGGACCTGCCTTAGTAAAAGGTCTCCGAATAATATGTCTAAATCTAGCATTCCCTGTTTTTATCTTCTTGTTTTTCAAAGGTTCTTAAGGCATCGTTGCTCATCTAACATTAATAACTATTGTTGGTCCCAGATTGCTGGACACTGGGCACTGAGCCCATTTCTTCCCCACCAATAGGCTCTTCTGCTCTCAAATCATGCACACAATTTGCATTAATTTTAATTCTGTGGGCTAGATATCTTTTTCTTATATTCCTTGACTCATTTAGAAAAAAAATGCCTCTATACCAGGAGAAAGTTATATATTTTTAATTCATATTCATTTATAATATGTATGGGACAGGTATTTATTTCCAATCTGAAATAAAATGCTAAATGACATAAAACTCAGTCTGCATTGACAGAATAAGACTGGATTCATTAATTTTGTTTATAACTGGTTATCCTCTAATGGAAGTTTGATACTTACTGAATCCTTATCATAATGATAACAGCTTTCAGGTTTGCTGCATAGGCCCCATTATTGTTTGTTTTGGTTTTGCACTGTCCAAATAACTTCTTGTCTCTGTCTTCTAACAAAATACTTCATTCATGCTCAGGCCCATCCTCTTTGTGGTTGTTATCTTCTCTTGCTTTTAATTACTTGTAAACAACAACAAAATATCAAGACCTCAGATCTTGACTTCACAAATACTTGTCCCAAGTCTGATCCATCTTTTTTTTTTTTTTTAATTTAGTATTTTATTTTTCCTCATTATATGTAAAAACAAATTTAACATTCGTTTTTAAAATTTGGAGTTCCAAATTCTCTCCCTTTCTCCCTCCCTACACCCCTTTTTGAGAAGGCAAGCAATTCCACATAGGTTGTACAAATATAGTCATGTAAAATACTTCCATAATAATCACGTAATAGAAAATAGACCCCAAAAAACCTAACAACTTCAAAACCTCAAGAAAAATAAAGAAAATGAAACAAAGTATTCTTCATTCTCTGTTCAGACACTGTCAGTTCTTACTTTGGGAACAAATAGCATTTTTCACCATAAGTCCTTCAGAATTGTCTTGGCTCATAATGCCACTCAGCAAAGTCGTTCATGCCTGATTATCTTACAACATTGCTGTTACTTTGTACATGGTATATTTCATTTTGCATCAGCTCGTGTACATCTTTTCCAGGTTTTTCTGAGCGCATCCTGCATATCATTTTTTATAGTACAATTGCATTCCATCATAATCACATACCACAGTTTGTTCAGCCATTCCTCAGTTGATTGGGCATGCCCTCAATTTCCAATTCTTTGTTCCCAGAAAAAAGTTGCTATAAATATTATTGTATATATATGTTCTTTTCCTTTTTGGTTTTTTCTCTTTTGAGGTATCTATCTACTAGTGATATTTTTAGGTCAAAGGATATATATGGTTTCCATAGTTCTTTGGGCATAGCTCCAGATTACTTTATAGCATGATTGAATTAGTTCACAACTCCACCAACAATACATTAATGTCATTTTCCTTTTCTGTCCTATTAACCAATCTAACCCCAAAATCGTTTTAATTTGCCCATTTCTTCAGTCAAATCAGAGCATTTTTAATATAGTTCTAGATAGCTTTATTTTATCCAAAACCATTCATATCTTTTGATCATTTATCAGTTGCCCCTAAGATCAAGAGAGAGCAAACAAAAAAGGCAGCCTCCAGTACAGTTTTCTTGCCTGCCCAGTGGCCAATAATAGCGTTGCTTCCCCATCTCAGAGCACTGAAGTCTTCAACACAAAGTCATACTTGGTATTAAGTTGCCATCTGTGCCAGGGTTCCAGGCCTTCTCTCTGTTATTCACAAATACATGGATTCAGGAAGAGATACGCCTGAATTTTCTCACAGGGACAGTTAATCAGGTTAATGAACAAGACTTGTGAGAATCTGTTTTAACTTTAGGATGCTAAAATACAAGGACTTTAGATAAAGGAAGGGAGGAGCATGAACCAATTTTGCTAAAAGGAAGGAAAAAAAATTTAAAAACTGGAGCGTTATTTTTATCTGAGGTAAGGACATTAAAAAAAAAACCTTTTCTTGTGGTATCCAGAATTGTCTCAGGCAGTGACCATTATGTCCAGCATATATGGGTTGTTAACTGGTTTTTGTTCTCTTAAGCTTTAGGAGAGTAGATGGGTGGGGTATGGGGAGTAGTGATGAGGGGGAATGGTTATGACTAGAGTTATATATAAATACATTCCAAGTCCCATTTCCTTAGGATCATCCTTATGTTGTTTAGCTTAGTCAAAACACATCAAAGTGTTTGGGGCCTGAAAAATCTGTTAGTTCAGTATCTAATTACAATAACAGGAGATGGCTGTGTCAGCATCCTGGCCAAGTTCATCAGCAGGGGACACAAAAGCTGATTATCTTTCTCAGTGGAGACTTGAGAAGCACTATGGGAATTTAAGTCAGCTAGGATCAAATGGGGATGAGGTGGGGGAGGGGGAAGTTGGAGGAAATGGAGGAGGGGCATAAATATTTGAAACTATTTCAAAGTTGTTTTCTTCTCTTAACTGGTCTCCCTTAAATATTTGCATTTTGTGCCTTCTCTTTGCTCTCCTTTAAAAAGGAAAAACTGAAAACCCTAAAGTAATCCAATTAGCAAAGAAGGATTGGGGGGGATACTTTGGCTACCCCTTTTTCTATCACAGGTTCTATAGTCCAGACTGTAGTGTGACCTTCACTAACTATTAATTGAATGCTTTCAACTATATGTTGGACCATTAGGACCCGCGTTTCTGCTAATAATATCTTTGAGTTTACTATTAATTAAACTTTTTTGGAATGAGCATACTAAGCCAACACATTTCCTTTCCACATCATGAGCTTTTTGAGGCAGGAAAAGAATGCTTTCATATTAAGTACATCGTCTTCTGGCTCCAGGGAACCCAGAACTGTTGACAGTGATTTTTAGAAGTGTGACTTCTCACAATAGGAATTGACAAGGTCCAAGTTCGTTGTGGAGGTCAGCCAAAGAACCCTCTGCTTCTGGCCTCAGCAGGTGCTGGTGCAATCCCAGCAGAATCTGTGACAAAAATATTGAATCTGATCTTGTGTAGCTTCATTACTAGACATCCCACCTCCTCTTTGTAAAAGTTTGGGTGGGTGGGTGCAGCTGTCCATGGAAGCGGAATGTTGCATATTCAACTTTTTTTGGTGTATTGATTAGTTTTGCTATTTTTCCTCCTCTATTTAAAAAACAAATTATTATAAAGGGTAGCTGTTGGAGTGGATAGGGGGTAGCAAAAGGAAATCAATATGATATAAAAATAGGCCATCAATAAAATTTTAAAACTAAAATGTAACTATATAGCTTTATCACCAAGATATTTTGTACTTCATAGTAACCCTGGAGGACTGTTGAATTGTCACTAAGTCAAGTCCAAAACCATTTATTACTATGTTCTTGGCACTGTGCTAAAGTCTCTGTATGTAAATACAGAACTGAAAGTCAATTTCTGCTCCTCAAAAAGCTTACATCCTAGTGAGAGAAGACAGCTTATCAAAGGGAATTGGGAAAGAAAGATGGAAGTATCCTTTGTGGGACCTGGAAAGTCAGGAGTACAGCCTGAAAAGGAATGAAAACATGGTTGGTCTGGCTTCCTCCTTAAGATAAAGATCCTGGGAAGAACCAGCCAATCAAATTATTCTAGAGTTATTCCAGTGTATGAAGTCCACAGAGTTTCCAGGGTAAAGAGATTTCTGATAGATGATAAAATCTGGAAAGAAGAGAAATAAGAATGTGATAAAAATTTTTCTTTTCCTCAGTTTCATCTTATACTTGTTTCTTTATGAAGAATCCAGGGAGAAAAGGAGATAAAACCTTTTGGAAATGATTTGCTTTACTTCTGATTATTCATATATATGACATGAAAATTCAAGTAATCTAGAAAAAAAATTGAATAGGGAAGAAAATATTCTTTATGTTCCCTTCTCTTAGTCATTCCTCGGATCAAATTGGATTAATTTATCTATTTGATTCTTAATTATTTCTTTTTAATATCTTTCCTATCTTCTAGTTATATCTGCAGATTTGAATGGACCTGGAAGTCTAAGTTTATCTTAGATTAAAAAAGAATTAGGCTCGCCGAAAGTTATAATTGACTAAAAAATTTGACACTGCTCTGAAAATATATGTTTTGAAAACTGGAGAAAGTTTCCCATTTACAAAAAAAAGTCCTGGGTTTTTTTCTTTCTTTCTTTCTTTTTTTAAAATAACTTTTTATTGACAGAAAACATCCTGTTTTTCAAACTTTCAAACTAGGCTATTGGTAGCTTGAGTTTGGAAACCACTGAGCCAGAGAAATCTTTTCTCCTCTCTACCCAGCATCCTGCCAGCTCAGCAAACTAAGTAATTGAACTGTTGTATAAATACTGCAGTCCTCCTCTGTCCTTGGGGGAGGGCATTGTGGAAGGATTTCAGTTATTAATTATTCTCTTTGGGTCTCCTGACAAGTGTCTTAGAATGTTTTGCCAGTGCCTCATGCTCCTTGCTCATGGACCTTGTTGAGAATTGCTTTAGAAAGAGGCCCTTAATAAAAATAAGAAAAATTAAAACTCCTCAAACTTAGGATAAGAATTTGCCACACTAGAAGCTATTTTATAATGTGTTACGTTTACGTGGTGTTGGTTTGAGTACCAATGGGAATAGGAAGAATAGTTGTTACCATTTGTACAGCTATTTGCAAAATATAGAACTGCAATGTTCTGTGATCCAATCATGTAGCACCTTGGTTTTGGAAAATTACCAAAGACAGTCTTGAGAAAAATGAGTTTTTAAGCTTTGTATATTCCCATATGCAACCTAAGACCACTCAATTTTTCCTTCAGTTCATGGTGCTCAGATTCATTATGCCATCTGTCAGTGTCTAAGAAGAAATTGTTCACCTGAGTGAGATCTGAGAATTTAAAGATATTTTAGTAATTGTTTCAATAGTTCAGTGGTTTACCTTCTCTGTAATTGTGTGTGTGTGTGTGTGTGTGTGTGTGTGTGTGTGTGTGTGTGTGTGTGTGTGTGTGTTTTAAACTTTCCAAGAAAAGGTCCAGAGGTTTTACCCTACTGTCAAAGGCATCCATGACAAAAAAGAGTTTGATTCCTATACTTAGATATATGTCCTATGGGCCATCTCTACTATCAATAGGGACATCTTCATACACTGTTTTTTTCTCTATATGTAGAATATTAACTCTCCTTGTTGCTGGAGATTCATGATCTCCAAAGAATTAAAATGTACATCTCACAGAAGGCAATAGAAGAAATAAATGATGGAGATAGAGAGATTGCAACATATTACCAAATATAAGTGAGAGAGCATGTCATTTTGCACCTTTCTCCAAATCTGTTGATGTAGTTAAAATATACTCACAGTTGAAAAGTTTTTTAATGTGTTAACAAAGTCTTAAATGTGAGCACTAGGGAGGTATGAATGCTTCTCTAATTGAGTCATAAGGGGCAACATGATTAGCTGAGCAGAAAATGGACCATACCTTTGAGGGCCATTAAAAAAAAAAAAAAAAAAGCCAACTTGTTAGTTCTACTGGGAGTTTAAAGCCAGAAGCTTGAAGTGTGGGAAGGGAAGGCATTCTCTTTTCCTTTTCCCAAAATATTGAGTATAGTTTGCCTAGTGAAAAGACACCTTATTCAGCAGTTTTGAGAGCTTGTCAATTTGAAAAAGTTGGAGATATAGTTGAGAGAACATGGACACTCGTTACAGACTGAGATGGATACAGAAAGGTGATTATTTGAGAGAGGAAGCGTAGAATGGGACCTCCTTTGTAAAAGTGGTGGACTGTGGGTGTAGAATATTGTGTATTCTATCAGATTCAGTTGATAGATTGGTAAATTTTGCTGAACTACTTTTTCAGCTATCTTTAAACTTTTTTTTTGACTTTCACAAACAAAAATAAGCATTTCCATGTGTTAAAAACCAGAATAATGAATTATGTATGGAACTATGAATTTCATTATCTATACTTTGTTGTGGTTGTTTTTTTAAATGTGTTTTCAGTTTAACATGTTAACTTCAAAACTGTCTTGAATTTGGGGCCCAATGAATCTCCTTTTGTTCTCTTCATTTTTTCATTAAATATTTCTTTGATCCTCTTTTTTTCTCTCTTTTTTAAAAACACCATTTTAACTAGTTCCACTTTCCCCCATAATTCCTCCTCACCAACCTCCAAAAATCTTCCTCTTAATAAGTTGTTATACTTCAACCACAAATTGGTGATGTAAAAAACATCTGTCTCATTCTGCTCCTATTATCCTTATCAAGGGATAGGAAACTACTTTATCATCAGTATTCTTGAGTCAAGGCTAATGATTTCATTGACCAGAACACTAAGCCTTTCAAAATAGTTTTTCTTACAAGTCAGAAGTCATTATCCAAGTTCTATACACCTAATTCTATCTTACACTTCATATAAATCTTTCCAGGTTTTTCTAAATCTGTCTCTTTCCTCACTTTTTACACTATAGTAATTATATTTCATTACATTCACGTGTCATTTTATTTGAATGTTCCCCAATTGATGGGCACACAAGATGTTTTTGTTTTTTTGCTGAAACAAAAAGTACTGCTATGAATATTTTTATTTATATTGAATCATCCTTCTATATCTTTAGGCTATATATATGGTTTAGTAGTACTGTTGGATCAAAGGGCTGTACAGATTAGTGGCCAGTTTCTTATATTTCTTGCTCTTCAAATCTTTTCCAGAGAAATTTGATATGAAGATTCCTCCAACTTCTCCCCTGCTGTAATTTTAGCTACATATTTTGTTTGTATTTAAAAGCTTTTCAATTTTACATAGTCAAAATTGTACATTTTTTCCCCCATAATCTTCTTTGTCCCTTGTTTGTCAGTAATTCTTCCTTTTATCGTTAGAAAAAAAATCTCCTTTCTTATCCTCATTTGTTTATGATTTATATCTAACTCATTATCTATGTGGTGCTTTTAATGAAATACGGTAGTGAAATTTCCTCCAAATTTCTTTCCATAAATCCTTAGCATAATAGTCATCATCTTTAGATTTATCAAATTTATCAAATGCTTACCTTGTTCTCACCTCACATTCCTAATAGAAATAAAATAAAATATGAATTATAATAATAATTAGCATTTATATAGTATCTGCTATATGTCAGGCACTGTACTAAGCATTTTACAATTATTATCCCATTTGATCCTCACAACAGAACTGAGAGATATGTGATGTTATCTGTATTTTACAGGCTACGAAACTGAGGCAAATAGAAATTAGATTGCAGGAATAGGGTCACACAATTAATAAATGTCTGAGATCAGACTTGAACTCAGCTATTTCTGCCTCCAAGCCTAGTATTTTTTATCAATTTTGCCCTCTAGTCTGTCCCACTGGTTTCCTAACTCAGTTTCTTAATCTGTAAAATAGTGTTAATAATAGTACTTAACTTTCAGGGTTGTAATCGATCAGAGGAGATATTTAAAGCACTTAGTATACTGTCTGGACATACTGGGTTCTATTTAAATGCTAGCTGTTATAATTTTTATTATTATTTTTTAGATATTTTATGCATTCTGTAGTTTTTTTTTAATGGTGTTAATTCTTTATATCTCATTTTCTTCATTTAGTTAGTTCATGATTGCAGACTATTTTATGTCCTGTAAATTTTATGAAATTATTAACCATTTCAATTCAATTTTAATTCTTTCTCCATGGGTTGTTAAGTAAACATTTTCAAAAAGAGAATTTTTTCCTTCTTTGCCTATGCTTGTTATCTCCCTTTTTTTTGTCTTATATAATTAGTATTTCTAATATTTATCAAGCCATATCAAATAATATTGGTACTTAATGGGTGGCCTTATTTTACTCTTGATCTTATTGGAAAGGTCTCATCATTTTCTATTACAGATTATACCAGAAATGCTTTGTTTTAGATATTATTTATTGTATTGTTTCAAACTCATATTTTTTCCCAAAGTTTTGTTTTTCTAAATTTGGCATTCTTTGTGCTTTGCTTGTTAAGCCATCTTTTCCCCAATGCTGAGGTTAAAGTGGGAGCAGGTACCTAAGTCTTAGGAGCAGTAGTATGTATTTCTCTCATTAAGCAATAGTAAAAAGCATTATGTCTACAACAGCTTTTCTACTTATTTTAAAGATGTCTTGAAAAGATTCAACATGTAAAAGAACTGCCTTGTAAGGAACTCTGGGAGGTGCGGGAGAAAAGGGAAAAACTGGTCAAAGCAGCTACATTGGAAGGATTTACATTTTTAAAAATTCTTAAACAAGTTGAGGTTTTTCCCTTACTGGGAAGGTAATGTGATATAATGGGAAAATGTTTGGATTTGATAACAAGAGACTTGGAATTAAATCCCTCCTTTCAAACTCTGTGGGACTCTGAGGGAGCTGGACTAAATGAGACCTATAAATGAGCTCTCTAAAATCTGTGATCTTATGATTTCAGTAATAGTGTTATATTGAACCCTAAGGGAGATTGTAGGGGAAAAAAATCATGTGCTTTTTGTTGTTTTTGTTGTTGCAACAAACAGCTGCTGAAATTTCTGGGTAAAAGTGGACAGTGTACATTTGGACCCTCTCCAGTGATATCCTTAAGGGACACACTGAACTTTTAGATTTATCCTTTCTGGTATAAAGATTTAATTTAACATACTTGGAGTATACATATTCTTCTGAGAGATTCTTGTAAGTGTAATTTTTGTAAATTGTGTATGTGATTGAATTTTGTAAGTCCTCAAATTAAGAGTACAAGGAACCCTATTTAAAAGAACCCTAAAATGAATCCCTATGTTTTTTAAGTAATCAGACATTTCTTCTCCCCATTCCAATTCCACTTCATCCAAAATGATGTAAGTTTTGAGAATTCCATATGTTGGACTCTTTTAAAAGATTTCTCAATTTGATTGACTTGAAATCCCAACAAAATGGAAAAATAGTAATGGCCATTTTGAAACTTACTGGAAATTTAGTACACCATAAGCGCATGACCTTAGTTAGAGATTTTAGATCCTCCAGGTTTTAAATGTGCTATTCTTAGCTTTAGCTAGCTTGGATGTCTGCCTTGGCCTTTACGGTTGAAAAGAAGTAGAAAAGGAAATTTACTCTATGATACTTTATAAAGGAAATCGTTTTGTCTAACTGAAATCTAAATACATCCAATGACCCCTAAGGTTTGGGAAGACTTTACTAAATTAATTTTCTGTTACAAAGCTTATGAAGCTCATGTTAAAAATCTGAAAAACTTTCCTTCCTTTGGTTGTAATTCAGAGTATTTCTTGTAGACAAAATATCAAATCAGTGACTCTTTACTGGATCTAATGTAGTTGCTAACACTGGAAAGAACCTTTTTTGTGTTATAGACCTCTTTGGCAGTATGGTGATGCTTGGGGGCCTCTTCTTCGCGTCATGTTTTTAAATGCATGAAATAAAATTCATAGGATTACAAATAAGAAAGCCTGTTATATAGTTAGAGGTTATATGCATACACTTAAATATACACACATCTGTATCCATATTTATTTTTTAAAATTTACAGACCCCAGGTTATAAACTTCTGCTCAGTGGTTTGGGTAGGAAGAGATAGAGGATGGCACTGATGACCTAGATCTGAGGCTCTGCTTTCCCTTTATAGTCATGCTTAAATTAAGCAGATGGAGATCACAGCTCCCAGCTGGGCTTTCAGGCTCCCCCTGCCACCCTTTGCACAGTAAAGTGCACTGGCCCCAATGCCAGCTGGTTCAAAGGACAAAGAAGAGGCAGATTGTCTGTCTCAGCAGGATACTGAGATGGGCAGCACTGGACTGTGGGGAAGGGAGAAGAGGTCCTGCAGATTTGGATGAGGCTCTGAGCTTCAAACAGCTCAGCACACTGGGAGGGGGAGCTTTACCTCTTGATGGATTTTTTTAATGCCTGAGTTTATGGACCATTGTATCGTTTTGGATTAAAACCAGTCATAAGACTACACAGCCCATCGGGACAAATGTATATGGGCTCAGGTATTAGTAACGTTTATTTTGCCTCCCTGACTGCCATTTGGAATCTTCCTGTTCTCCTTCCTCTGCTGCCCATGTGAGGGGTATTCTGTGGTACTAAAACCAGTAACTTCCACCAGGGAAATGAGAGAAAAATGTGGCTTTGCTATACAAAGGACTTTGTGTTTGGTGTGGCACATGGGGGAACCGTAGGACCTTCCTTCAGGTGACTGCCACCTATGCAATCTTGGGCGATTCATCTAACCTGCCTGTGCTTCAAAGATTAATTCCCTTTCCGCTCCAATTCTTTGATCCCTTCAACAGTATGATGGAAACTCATCCTTGCCAACGCATTTTTAAGTATATCTAACACCCAGGGGACCTTCCTCATTTTCTCTTGATGTTAAAAGAGTGCCAGTAAAGTACACAAACTATCCATTCATTATCCCTTGGTCTCTCCAAATGATCAGCCATTCTTCAGTACTGTTTTGGATGTGTTATAGTAGTGCTCAGATGCTCACTAAATGCTTCTCCACGTGGTTTTCTGGTTGATACTCACTTTTCAGTTCCTTGGAGATTGTCATATTGGATACTTCTCAGCTACTACTCGACAGGAGTAATTTGGTATCTTTAAAGTCAGAGGTGTCAAACACAATTAAAAAATAATTTAACAATATTATAATGGAGAATAAATAATGTCAATATGTGGTTTTCTAAGTCAACAGCAGGGATTCTTGTATATTTTAGTGGCCTCCACTTCTGTTTAAATTTGAAACTCCTGGTTAAAGAAACTGGTACGATATCCTGAAAGCAATTTTCAGCTCACTCAAGTCTGAATGATGATGATTAACTATCACATTATCATAATATTATTAACTATCATATATACAGCCTTTTAAGGTTTGTAAAACAAAAGATTGCAGAATGTAAATTTATATCAGGAGAAAGGCATCCAAATTCCGGTTGAACATAGTAATCAGTCTTGGTCCTAGAGCCCAGAAATAGAGATGAAATATATATTTCTTCTTGCTTTGTATAGATTATCTCAGCAGCCCCGTGAGAGGTCAGTGTATTTCTATCTCCATTTTGTGGAAGAGGAAACTTAAGGCTGAGAGCCCTAGATCACGTTCCTATTTAATTATCTCTTTGTAGGGTTTAAACTGACTCCAAGTTGTACATTCTGTGCACTGTACAACTAGAAAACAATGCATTGCTTTGTAATGGGCATCCATCCAATTCCCTTGGCACACCAGATCACTTTATGGGACTAACTTGTATGAGACAGTTGTCCTTCAAGGGTTATATTTGTTCTTGCTGATTTCTTGCTATACTCAAACCGTTTTAATCATCTTCTCACCTTGTGATTTCTTGTGACCTTTGTTTAAGATAACAAGACTTGTGATTCACATTTATGTGATGCTGGCACTAGGATACTTATTTTTAGAATTTTCTTAAACGTACCTCTAAATAAGAAGGGCCTATTGAACAAAACACATAAATTTTTCCCTCCAGTTATATTAATATCTGATCTTTATATTGACCTTTAAGGTTCATAAGACATTCTCCAGATGTTACTTATCCAGTACTTACAAATACCCCATTGGGGAAGTACAACAGATGGTATTATCTCCATTTTACAGATGAGAAACTGAGGTGGGGGAGAGATTAATTAGTTTTGCTGATAGTTTCAGAGGTGAGATTTGAGCCCAAGTATTTCTTGACTCTGAATTAAAATATCTTTCTCTACTGTACTATATCTAGTTCTGAATCCAGTTATTTTTCCATAATATCAAGGACTCGTTATATCCAAAGTGCAGTTAAATTTTAGTAACAAGGCGTCTTATTTTGCTCATCTCTCAACAAGGGTTAGTATTTGGTAACAGAATGAGAAAGGAGTCATGAGCCTTATTTACCAATAATAGATGCTCAGAAATCAAAAAGACTTGTGTGAACTGATTCAGAGTGAAATAAGAATGAGGGACAGTTTTACATAATGACTGTTTAAAAAAAAAAAAAAAAAAAAGGCAACACAGAAAGGCAGCCAGTTTGGGATTAAATGAGATAACTAGTCTCAATCCTGGAAAATCAGAATTAATAATGAAATCTCTGGCCCCTCCTTGCAAAGACTATTATCAAATGTGGTCTTGTTTTGTTAGTCTGCTTGCTTTTTTTTTTGCTTGCAAGGTGCAAGAGAGGTTTAGCAGCCAGATCTTGGGGGTATATATTAGAAAATAATTATGTTTAAAAACAAACATAAAAGGATCAGCAGAACTTTTAAAAAATAAATTCTTGACATATCACATTGATTTGTCCCAATTCCATAAGAATGCTCCTTGTATAATTCTTCACTTACACATCTGGGCGCACAGAGCTCATTACTGTCACAGTGCTATTTCTCTTTCCCTGACCTGGAATGGAAAGGGAACAGGAAAATTAGCACGACCTCATTCTCATAGGGTGTTTCTAGGCCTTGCCACCTCGAGGGTCTAGTACACTAGATGGAATGTCAAGACTACCCTTACCAAAGGACTCAGATCTGGGAAATCAACTTATCCCAGGAAAATTCCTTTTAACTTTCTGGGCCATAGCTTTCTCACCCATAAAATGAGATGATCATTGAAGTCTCTTATTTCTTTAATATTCTCTTAACCCAAACGGTATTTTTCCACTGATGTTCCAAATGGACACAGTATTTAGATAGTAAAAACTAGTCCTTTTAATATTCAGATAACTAATGTAAACAAGAATGGTCAGATATCTTTTTCACTATGGTAGACTTTAATTTAAAAACAAACAAAAAATTCCCAAAATGAATGTAGGGTTTAAAGTGAGGTCTCTTAAAAAAAGAATTTATGCACAAAGCTGCCATGAAATCCATTAAGGTTTCCAACAGTAGCTTTAAGTAGCCTAAGGTCATGATTAGGACCGTAGGGAAAATATATACACACACATACATATGAGAGACTGACATGGACCTTAGGGAATGTGTGCTGGGAAATGACTCGCTCATCTTTTTCTTTCTTCTTCTTCTTCTTCTTCTTCTTCTTTTTCTTCTTCTTCTTCTTCTTCTTCTTCTTCTTCTTCTTCTTCTTCTT
>MU174342.1:708579-718628 GCA_016696395.1 Antechinus stuartii
GTTGTTTCTCCGGCCCGGTTTGTTTCTCCGGCCCCGGTTGTTTCTCCAGGCCCGGATTGTTTCGCCAGCCCCGGTTGTTTCTCCGGCCCCGGTTTGTTTCTCCGGCCCCGGTTGTTTCACCATTAATCTCATGCCTTTCCATCTGGAAAGGAATTCATTGAACAACATTCTCAGGTCTCTCATTTCCCTCTGTCTTTTTTTTTGTTTGCACAGGACACGGATGGCATTTGCTTCCACTACTGGTCCCTTTTTGACGGGCACGCCGGCTCTGGGGCCGCGGTTGTGGCATCCCGGTTGCTGCAGCATCACATTGTGGAGCAGCTACAGGACATTATAGAGATTCTGAAGAACTCTGCGGTGCTCCCCCCCACGTGCCTCGGGGAGGAGCCTGAGAACAACCCCGCTAACAGTCGGACTCTGACCAGGGCTGCCTCCCTTCGAGGAGGTGTGGGAGCCCCTGGTTCCCCGAGCACCCCACCCACGCGGTTCTTTACGGAGAAAAAGATTCCCCATGAGTGCCTTGTTATTGGGGCCATTGAAAGCGCGTTCAAGGAAATGGTAGGTATAATTTGCTATGGATCATAGGGCCCTGAAGCACCCCACGGATGCCACTTAGGCCAACCCCCTGCCTTCCACAGAACGCTTCCTCAGTCTCTACGTTCATTCAGTGCTTTTAAACTCAAAACTGTTTTTTCTTATCTTGGGTGCTTTTCTATTTCCAAGGGAACTAAAGAGCAAAGTATAGCTTCTGGCTTTCCAAATGTCAACAAAGGTTTGTTGACGCAATTGGCAAAAACCAACCAAGCAATAAACTATCCATGAGAGATTAAGGTGGCGAGAGGAATACCCAGAACAGCAAGCAGGGTTATTCGTGTATTCATTACCTTCCTCTTTGGCATGCTTACATTCACCCAACTGGTAAAACTCCAACAGACCGAAATGGTTCCTGTGCCTGGAGTGAGCTGATGGGTCTGAATTCCCCAGTGTTTGGGGAGAGCTTAAAGCATTTAGCAGCGTGCTCAAAATTTTAACTCATTCTTCCTGTGAACCCGCACAACTCTACATCCTTGGTCAGGCAGTTCCAGATCCTGCAGAAAAACGTCTGTTCTCACTCATGGATGCCAGTGGAGGACCACTTAGGTGCTGCTAGCCAAGAATAATTCCTGTTTTATTTTGGAAGGCAAACTTCTTAAATCTCAGTGTGTCTTGTCTGGGGAATCGCTATATTTTTAGATAACCCATTCTGGAAAGAGCTAGCCCAGCAAAGTTTGCAGCCTGTATTTTAGTTAAAGGTACCTTTTCTACTGGGTATTATTCTACCTGGAAAAGTAAGAGTAAGGGATATAGTTAAAAATAGAGCAAAAAGATTTAATGAGCAAGAGTGGGTTTATGCTGTCAATAAAAATTAGAAATTGAGAAGCAGCAACTATTGTGGCCAAAAGAAGTGCAGCCTTGTATATCCTTAGCCAGAAAGCTTTTAATGAATTGCCCATTGGCTTTCCAGAATTTTTGTTATTTGGTTGTTTTTCAGTCCTATCTGAATCTTTGTGACCCCATTTGGGGTTTTTTTAGCAGAGATACACAGTGGTTTGCCATTTCCTTCTCCAGCTCATTTGACAGATGATGAAACTGAGGCAAGTAGGATTAAGTGCCTCGCCCAGGGTCACATACTAAGTGTCTGAGGCTGGATTTAAACTCAGGGCAATGAGTCTCCCTGATTGCAGGTCCAGCACTTTCTCCACTATACCACTTTCTGTTCCCTAATGTTTCTAGCATCACCCTGCTTCAATGAACAGATTATGATGGGAAGACATGTAAATTCAGACATAAACGTGTGTGGGGGTGGGGCAGGGTGTTAAAGTAAATACAAATGAGTTTTTTCTGGGAACATCAGAAGAGGATTCATTTCATTTATTCAGTAGGAGAAACCAGTGGGATTGTAGAACTGGAAGATTGACTTTTTAATATTTGGTTTCTGTCTAACTTAACTAGATCATAGAATGTGTGAGTGATGGAGTATTGTATAATAATGTCGGAAAGGTAGGTTGAAATTAGGTTGTGAAGGGCTATAAATGCTAGATATAGGAGATTATATTTGATTCTGTAGGGTTTTTTAAGACCTCTTCTTTAGAAATATCATTTTGGCACCAGTGTGGAAACAGCTGAAGAGGAGAAAAGACTTAAACCATTTAGAAGACTATTATAATATTCCTAGTGAAAGGGAAGAGAAAGGGAATGAGCATTTAAGTATTTTCTGTGTGCCAGGCAGTATGCTTAAGTTTTACAGATATTTATTTTATTTAATCTTCACAACAAACCTAGGAGGTAAGTGTTATTATTTTCCGCATTTTACAGATGAGGAAACTGAGGCTTTGAGATGTGAAGGGAGGTACCTGAGGTCACACAGCTATCAAATATCTGAAAATGAATTTGAACTCAGGGCTTCCTGACTTCAAATAGTGAAGTGAATGAGGATTTGAACTAGGATAATGGTGATTCCTGTGAATAGAAAGGAAAAGTTGGCTGCTGCTATTGTGGGATAAATTGTCAAGATTTGACCACTGGTTGGATCTATGGGATAAATGAATGGGAAAGTCAGAGCATATAGCCATATGGTCCAGACATTTGAGATATAAAACCCAACTATCTAGAAAATACTGTAGAAATACTTTCTCTTTGCCATTTGTTTGAGGTATAAACATTTTAGAGACACTAATTTAAGCTCTTTAGAATAAAAGTTCTTCCTAACAAGAGAGAAAAACCTCCTTCGTTTACATGATAGGAGTGAAAAGCAAAATAAATTTTAGTGTTTGAATTTTGTGGCATAATTGACAATACCTTGGAGCATGTTCTTTTATATGAAACGGTTGTCTTCTCAGTTTTATCCACTAGAGGCCAATATTATATTAAGTCAAGTCTCCAAAGCCATTTTCCAGCTCTGTGCTCCCTTTAGCTTCTGCTGTGTATTGAGAAACTACAGGAAATAAAATGAAAGAATCCTTTGGGCGAACACTCAGAAGAAGGGTGTCAGTTCCCTTTAATATTGTTTCTCAATTTTTAATTGGCCAATTCTGGTTTGAGCTCTTGGTTTAGATGCCAGCACTAATAAATAAATAAATAAAATAGTAGATTTATTTATTTTTGGAGTCTAAGGCAATTTCACCTTTCTTAAATATCCTATTCCCTCTTTTAATAATCAAGATTAAGAATAACTCTTTGTACCCCTGCAAATCCTTGTTCCATTCCTTATTTCCTCCTCCAGCTAGTCTGCCCTACTCTCCTGCTAGCTGCAAACTGAGGTTTGTAAATAGATTATAATCTTTAGTAGAATCAACATCTTATATTTCAATTTCCATAGTGTTAGCCTTTTTATTCCTCTTCATCCCTTCTCATTATTTAAATACTATAACAAACTATTTTTTCTCTTTTCTCCTTCTCTTTTTCCCCCTTCTCTTTTTTTCTTCCCTCTTATCACTTTACCCTCCTTCTTCTCCTCCCTTTTCCTCTTCCTCTTTTTTTTTCCCCCTCTAATCTCATAGGCACCAACGTTAGGGGATCTTATGTCATTTAAGCACCTCAGTTGTACTTTTTAAATTTTATTTTATGATCTATAGTTTTCTAGGCAAGTCAAAGCAAGCTATATACATATACTCACAGTATGAAAATGCATATGGTCACATATCTATACACATGTGTATTTTGTGCGTGTATACATATGTGTAGTTGTGAGCATGTTCACATATATGTGTGAGTGTGTATATATATCAAGTATACCTTGCTTTGGCTACATTCTGCAAAATATAGAACAAAATTTAGAAAGTCGAACAAGACTCCCTAAACCTTGATGCTGAGAATAGTTAGATACACATATGCATATGTGCAGAGATTATATATTTAGAGATAAGTAAGACTTGTAATGAATTTCTAAGTAGAGTTCCCCTTATATTACAGTCACAGCTTCAATTTCCATTCTAGCCAAATTCCTTCCCCCATTGGGTGCATGCCTGTATTTACACTGTGCATTTAAAGTCCATGTATAGTATATCTATCACATATGCATAATACATATACACCTATTATATAGCTAAAATAGTAATACTATTATGTGAATGTATGATAAATTTAACATGTATGCATATTAATATACATATATGCAGTATACTCATGTGTATCTGTACATTGCATTTAGAAAGTATATACACAGTGTGTGTGTGTATAAAGACATACATGCATAATATATACAAATATATACACTCTGATACAGAATACATGAACATACTTTATAATATAGCTAAAATAGTAATATACTAGTGTGTATGTGTATATATATTATGATAGGCATTAGGATTCAAGTGTAAAGAATCAAACAATATATGTGTATATGTGCATGTGTTTTGACAGTTTGATTAGAGGGAGAATCAAATCTGTAATTTCCTTAATGTGAGGCACTCTTGGTCTAGAAAATCCCTTCACTAATCAACAGACCCATCTATAATTTATAGTCAGAGAGTGTTGCCTGGTAGCATGGAGAGGCTAAGTCCCTTGCTCGTGGTCACATATACAGTACATGTCCAAGATGGGATTTGGAACTAGGTCTGCCTGCCCCCGAGGCTGGTTCTTTTATTCGCTCTTCCACCTTTCATTTAGGCTAATTGCTTTGTTGCAAGCATGCTTTCAGGTTTTTAAATTGTCCAACATAAAACCTCATCATATCTTTTTAATCCACCCTGAATGTCTCCCTTCTATCTGCGTCCTCCTTAGAGGAGTGTGCAATTTTTGAACCACCCTCATATTTCCCTTCCTAGTAGCTTTCCCAGGTCTAGCTTCCTGTCTCTGCATTTTTTCTTCCTAGGGAAAAATCTTTTGGGGCTATGTCCAGTATGACATATTCTAGTTCCATTTCAATAGGTGAATCCAATATTAAAATTATTTTAACATCTCAATTTGGGACAGGTATACCTCCTTTGGTGTTCTGCGCACCTGACTTCCGACATCCTGGTCTTCCATCCTGCTGGTTAATTTCACAAGTCTCTTTACTCAGATTTTATTCCCTTTTCTGACTGACCTCTTTTTTCATTTCTTTCTCCCTAAATATGTACATACACACCTTAACTTTAAGGCAAAATTTGTTTTTAGAATCATTTAAGGAATGACTCCAGTTTGTTTTAATGGGAACTAGAGGAAAGAGATTGATGTGGGACTTTTTTTTTATCTATAGTATAGTTCAGTAGTGTTTGAGACACAAGCTGGTTTTCTGAAATTCATATTTTAGTGAGGAAGCAAAAAACTCAATTAACTGGCATTTATCAACCACTTGTACTATGTGGTCATAGTTCTAGACCTTTCTGTTCTAGAAGCTTTGAGAGATGAAATAAAATTGTTAAAATATGTACAGTATGAATTCTGTCACAGTGTTTGGCATATAATAGGCATTAATGTTTCTTGACTTAGTTGTGGGGATTTTTTTTGTTTTTTATCTTTATATCTTTTGTCTCTTGTATAAGCTAGTGCTTAATCAATGCCCAGTTTTCATCAATAACTAACATGGGCTGGGATAATTAAAGGATTCATATCTGAGGCAAGATTCAAACCTGGTCATGAAAGTCAAAAATGATATAAATAGGCAAAGTGAAGGAAGGATGCCCATGAGCAAAACCTCAGGACCTAGCTCTTAGTGGGTCCTCATGAACATGGCTTATATGGGGACCTGCAAAGATATAGACCCAAAGGAACAGAGAGTTCATATTAGGGAATAGTTGGTGACAACATTGAAAAGTGGTTCCTATTTTGGAAAATCTTCAAATTCAACAGCAGAATTTACATATTAAATAAAATAAACACAAAGGTGACCTTGTAAATTGAGTCAAGAAAGTGATATGCTGAAAATAGTGTTTTAGATTACATAATCTGGCTGCGGTATACAAATTATTTTGGCTGTTGCTCTACATTTGGGAAAAAAATAGCCCAGCATTTAGGAAGTAAAAACAAGAGAGAGAGAGAGAGATGGTTAGAGTTGAAAGCTTGTCTGTGAGCTAAATGCAATTTGACCAAATGTCACAGGTTTATTTTATCTGCTCTATCCTTGAGGAAGATGTACTGTTCTTGCCAAACCCCAGAGGCAAACATCTTGGAAGGTGTTTTTTCACGTATCACTTCTTTGAGAATGGAGATCTAGACCCACTTTCCTAACAAGAGGGCTGACTATCCCAGCCTTCCTTGGCAGGCATGAAAAATGAAATATTGTTCCTTGAGATTCAGTCTAGGATGCTGAGTACTTCTGATCTGTGGACCAAAATTATCAGACTCAACAGAAAATGCCGCTCAGAAAGAAAATCTTCTGGAGCTTGGCACTTGCCTGGGGAAATGTTTCACTTGGAAAACTCTTGAATATAGTTTGACAAGCTAGTAAGTGAATGTACTGTCTCCCATTCCCATTCTTTGGTCTGCTTACAACATCCTTCCCTCTCCCCCCATAGCCATTTTTGCTATTTTTATTTATGTGCCAGATACTATGATAGGTATTAGGATTCAAGTGTAAAGAATCAAACAATCCTTCTTGGCAATAAACTTACATTCTAGTAGAGGAAGACAAATAATACCTATAAAAATGGAGCATGTAGAAAGCTAGTGCATAGATGTATGTAAAGTATGTAAATATAAGATCCTATGGGCAAGAGGGCACTGGCAACTAGGGGAAACTGGTAAAGGCTTCATGGTACAGAAAAAAAGAGAATATATGCGTACATACATATATGTATGCATATTAGAGGGAGAAAAGAGAGATAAGTTAGGGCCAGAGAATTAAGTTGGATAGTGTTTTAAGAGCTTAACAGAGCAGATTATAATTTTATCCTAAAAGGAAAAGACAATCTCTGTATTTTTACTTGCCAGAGTACCATAACGAGTATTGATGAAACATAATAGATCCATTAGCTCCCCAGAAATATTAAATCAGTCAACAAACTTGTTACATACCAGGTATCTATGATAAGCACTAGTGCTGTAAAGATAAAAATATAAATAGCTCTTGTCCCAAAGAAGCTTTATATGAAGCTATATAATTGTTTGTGTAATATATAGGGGAAAAAATTAGTAATTAGCAGTTTGGGGAGGAGTGCTGGTTAGATACATAGATGTGACAGGTAATCAAACAGGTATTTGACCCAAGTCTTGAAGAGAACCAAGAATTCTGATAGGTGGAGGTGAGGAAGGAATCCATTTTAAGCATGGAGATAGTTACGTAAAGGCCTAGAAAGAGACCAAGCTCCATGTGTGTAAAACAGTAAGAAGATCAGGAGATTGATGTCAAGGAATCCATTTTAAGCATGGAGATAGTTACGTAAAAGCCTAGAAAGAGACCAAGCTCCATGTGTGTAAAACAGTAAGAAGATCAGGAGATTGATGTCAAGGACAAAAATGAAAAGGAGCCGGAAAGAGCCCAGTACTGTGGAGGATGTGTTACACAGGATAAGAAGGAATAAATGAATTGCAATCTACATCATTGAAAGAATCATCCTAGATATTCAAGTAATGGTGTGTCATCTCTATTAAAGTCCAGTTTCAGTTCTTTGTCATAGAATCAATCTTAAGTTCCTCTAAGCTGTGGATACAGGCTCTGGGCAGGTCCAGTCAAATTAAGAAAGGCTTTGAGTAAAAAAAACTGGACAAGACACCTTTTTTTGAAAATTGGCCTTTATTAATAGAAGGTTGGCAACTAGATGATGGCCTTTTTTCAGCTATGGTAACTAATAAAGACCATCTACTGGGTGAAAGAAGGTTAAAATCTGTTTACTGTCTTGGGAAAAGTACCTGCAGCAGTGAAATCACAAGCCTTGGAAGTGTTAGAAGTCATCATGTGTAAAATATTGAATGTGAAGTCAATCTCCTCAGTTAGATAATTTTTTCTTAAATGCCTGCATGAGGTAATGCAGAGAACTCTTGATCTTTTGACGTCACAAATCTCCTTAGCAGTCTGGTGGAACCTTTGGATTCCCCAGATTATTGTTTTTAACTGTATGAAATATATAGGATTACAAAAGAAACTAATTTTAATATGATTAATAACCACAGTTATTAAAGTATATGTATATTTAAAAACAAAGCACGTAATCAAGCTCAAGGTAAGAATTCATGGTGTGATAATGAATGAAAGATTAGCTCAGAGCTAGAACGGACTAGGTATGTTGCTTTGAGCAAGTCATTTCATTTCTGAGTTATTCCCAAACAAATTATAGAGACATTGCTGATGTAGTAGAAGGAAGTAAAAATCACAGTTCTTCTGTGCATTTGCCTTTCCCCCCAGTCAGAACAATAGCAGATTGGATCAACTCGATGAAAATAAGAAAACCTTTCTCTTTCCTTTCCTTCAGTTCCCCTCTTTCCTGTTCAGGGCCTTGAGTAAGCTCCTCAGGATAAGCAGATTCCTCGCCATGCTTTGATTGGGTTAACACTAGGTTTTCCAAGTTAAGGTTGGCTTTTTCATTTGTTACCTAATTTGTGTCCTGGCTTCCTCCACAGAATCACACTATTTGTGTGTATCTTTGTTTCAAGCCAGAATCCTTGGCACACTCACACAAAATTTTTTAAATTGAACTTAAAATATTTATGAGATAAATTGAGAGTTAAAAGGAGAAGTATCTCTTTGATAATATTTTATAACTTAAGCACACCTGATCCATTGTTTCACCATTATTTTTTTCATGTGCACAGTGTAAAATACCAGGTTATTCTGATAAGGGGAGGCATCTTTGCTTCAATAGGCATTTGTTAAATGATAGGATGATAAATACAAAGCTAATTAATAATCATTATTTTGTAATTGCTCTTTAAAAACAGAGATTCAGAATATGTGGCTGTGATAGAGAAGATAAAGCTTTTAATTTTTGAAAGCAGGATTTTCATACCCCGTTTGAGTGGAGAAGTGATGATTGCCTGACCGATTCTAAGAAAACACACATGTCATTCAGCACTTGGCCAGATGATGGCCTCGTTAGGCAACACTGACTGTTACCATTCTGCTTTCCATTTATCCTGCAGATAAATTTACTCCTGGAACAAATGAGATTGGACCCTCTGCTTTGGAACTGCGCCGAATCTTATTATTTGTGACAGACGCTATTAGCAATGCAAACCACCTTGTGCTTAGACCTATCTTGGTCCAGTTGGAACTATAGGATAAAGGAACTATAGGATCCTCACTCTTGTCTAAAATTGCTACTTCTTATGACCTGAAATTAGTAGGAGACAAAAGATGATATTGAGATTATTTTATCTCTGGGAATTTCAAACTAAATTATAGCTGTCACAGGAATAATTTTTTTTAATTCACTGTGTTTATTTCAAAGCTCCTTCTCCCCTCTCCTCCCTTCCCCCTACATATCTTCAGCTCCTCCCAACAAAAATGGAGCAAAATGAAACACTCATAGTAAATTGCCTCTTTATTGATGTGTAGATAAACTCAGATGAACCATAATATTTGAGCAGAAAGACTTTCTTCTGGCCATGTGGGGAAAGTTACTTTAAGAGATCTATCTTATTAAATAAGTAACAATAATAGTATTGTTTTAAATAAACAAAATTGTTGTTTGAAATGCCAGCCTCTGACATAATGACCTAAAAGGATCTCTCTCACTTGGCAAATTTAAAACTGATATATATGTTAATTGAACATTCAGTAATTTAGGTTGTACCTAATTTATTAGGTCTAGAGACCTTTTCAGGTTATCCGAAATGTACTTAAAGAGTAGGATTGTAAGGAGAAAACAAATGTGCTATTTTGACTTTTGGAGAGAAAAGGCCAAGAGAAAAGCAATTAATTTTGGAATATACTCTGCTTGGACCCCTATTTCAGAATCTATGGAACAATATATATTTTAATGTTAGGTCTTTTATCTGTTTCCCTTTCTTCTGTAAAAGAAGTTGGAGTGGAGCACAGCTTGTGAAAGTAAATATCCTTCAGTGCCTAGTGAGTTTGATCCCCAGGAGCTTTATTTGCAATTAAAATGTGTGTGTGTGTGTGTGTGTGTGTGTGTGTGTGTGTGTGTGTGTGT
>MU174342.1:718638-751936 GCA_016696395.1 Antechinus stuartii
TGTGTGTGTGTGTGTGTGTGTGTGTGTGTGTGTGTGTGTGTGTGTGTGTGTGTTTTAGAGAGAGAGAGGGAAGGGGAGGGAAGAGGAGGGATGGCAGTAGGGAGTGTAAGTATGCATTAGGAAAGTTATTTGAACAAATCACAGAAAGATACTGATTATCATGTGAAGTTGGTATTTCTGAAAAACTATTGCAAAAACGGGCTTTCAAAAAAAAGTTAATGAAGGATGAAGAATGATAACAAAAAAAAATTTTTTTTGAGGATTTTCTATTGTATTCCATTTATAAATGGACATTATAAACAGCACATTGTCAACTGGCAAAGCTAATAAATGATAAATTTCCAACCAATTAAAATTGAGAACTGCTATTCCCTAGTTAAATCTGGAGGTTGTAGAGTTGTTTTATGATTAGATCTCTAAAATGGCTGAATAATAATATGACCAATAATTTTTGTTATGCAGATTAAGGTGACTAAGATCTCTTGCTTTTAATGTCTATATTTGATTGTCTGGAAGAGTTCCAGAGAGAATTTTTTTTTTTTTAAAGTGGAGGGCAGTGTTTTGTAATTGACTTTGTAGGCTTGGGAGAGAAAGGGGAAAGTTTGGGGGGAAAAGAGAAGGAAGAGGCAGAATATTGTTTCTTAAACTGCAAGCATTCAGACTCAAATCCTCATATTGCATGCAAAGGTACGAGTATTCAAAACATCTAATGCTGTCATTCAACCTATTAAGTATTTAACAAATATTGATCCTATTGATGAAAAGAGGGGGTCAACATATCTAGTTTTAGCTCCCTAAAAGGGTTAGTTAGCTATAAGGGGAGCACCATGAGACATGGTGGGGGGTTGAGAAGAGAGATACCATGTGGTCGTGTCATGGCTGACTGACCCAGAGGGGTTCAGCAAAGATGGGGTGGGCTATAAGCAGATTTTTAGGGAAAATTTAACCTTAAGGGACATGATTGGGATTTCTGGCAGGACATAGCTGGGCTGCCCATGACCTCCATAGAGGGTGGGTCTCAGGGCATAACTTGGATTATTGACTGGTCAGCCTCCATAAAGGAGCTAAACTGATCTCTATTAGACCCTTTTCCTGCCTCCCCAAGGGAACAAGTCCATCAATACTCTAGTCCCTCTTTGCCAGCTATCCAGCACCTCATCAGTTATGTTACCCATCATTACATCATTTAATCCAATCTTCTTATTTAAAGTTCGAGAAGACAAGGGCTCATATAGACTGTAACTGGTGTACAACTGATTAATGACACAAAGTATTATTTCATCTGTCCTTGCTCTTTGTATTTATATTCTGTTATACTCCCATTCCTATTTGTATCTCTCTTTTTGTGTAATAGACACTTAGTAAATGCTTTTTATTCATTCATTTATACTTTCCTTGTCTTCACTAATCAAGTGAAACTAAGCTGCCTGATTTGTAGTTGCTTGACAAAAACTACCTCTGTTAGCTTTCAAACTTTTACCCCATCCAAATGAAGATAAAGTGGCATGACCCTTGGGAGACTGAAGTCTTTAAAATTTATCTTTTCCCCATCATCTTTCTTTGAACTGTGGCTTCCCTTTCCCCCTTCCTCTCCATTCCCATGCCCGTCTCTCTATTTGAAGTACTTGCTGGATAGTGCTGGTGGAAGGGGAGATTACTGTTCCAAGTCCTGGCTATGTGTCTGAACTAGCTTTGTGACTTTGGGTGGGTCATGTCAGCTAACTTGTATGGCTCCATGGCCTTATTGAAGTGGATGGTCTTTTTGAAGGTACAGCTTTGTAACCCATTCACTCACTGTCATTCTCTCTCCTGCCAAATCCCACCTCTTATAAAAGTCATCTATCTGGGGACTTTCTCGAAAGCAGTCATTAACTTGTGGGAAAGGGTAGGTCAAGGACTACCTTTTCATGCATTTTGAATGCATAAAATAAAATGTCTAAGATTACACCTTAAACCAGATTCCATTAAAATACAGTTATCAATGTTTTGGGGGGTTTTGGGGTTTTTTTTTTTTTTTTTTGGTTTGTTTTTTTGGTAAGTTTATAAATCCCAGGTTAAGAATCCATGTCCTTAGAACATGGTATAAATACCATTATCTCTCCCATGCTATTCTACTATTTCTATTTCTTCTTCTAAATGCTTGGATCAAATGGCTTGGTTTCCAGTCAAACATTTCAATCCATCAGAAAACATCTATTAAACATTTACTATGTGACTGTGTTATTATGCATTGTTCTAAGTGCTAATGATACAAAGAAAGGCAAAAACAGCCTGCCCTCAAGGAGCTTACATTCTTAAATGTTAACTAATTTTTATGCCATTTCTGTTATGCAAATCATTCTTTAGTGACAGTCACATCTTGCTTACACCCCTTCTATATCTTTCTAATGCCCTTTGGCCCACTTGAGTTTGGATTTTTCAGAGATTGTGGGGTTTTTACATACTTTTATTACATTTGATTCTCACAATATCCCTGTGAAGTAGAGGAATATTTTTATTCGTATCCTATTTTACAGTTGAGGAAACAGACTCAGAGAATTTAAGTAATTTGTTCTTGTCTGAAGTAATGCACCATAAAGTCTTCCCCTAATGATGATCCCTGTTCCTCGGAGAAATCCAAGTCAAGGGACAGGAGATTTAGATGGGTAGAGTCTCTCATCTTTACTTTATAGATCTGTCCTAAAGAGTGAAGTCAAAGATTGACATCTCCCCCTATTCCTTATCTCACTCTCCTGATACCCATAACATCCCTAATTTGAATCTTCTGCCTTCTCAAATTATATATATCCCAAAAGACTTAGTGCGATTTAATCCATTAAATTTATTTTAACTATTTAGCTATTAAAACTATTAGCTATTAGACTGCCAAAATAAGACTTTGGGGGCACCTTTTGAACTCAGTGTTTCAGTTAATATTCAGTGAAGTTTTTGCTGTTGCCTCATCTTCCCACCATACCCATCCCTTCCTTTACATGGTGTCTTAGAATATATCCCCTCTCATTTTATCTGTGTCTTTGATAATGAAATTTCTGGTGATAAATTATCCATAAAACACATTCTCCATTATTGATACCACTAATTCTGTTTTGCATTCTCCTGGGGATTTGTTACCTTTCTCATCATTTGCTTTGGTGGAAGAATAAACAGGATCAGAAACAGTGAGCTTATTTTGGAGTCATGAGTGTTTTGTTCATTGACATGGTGAATATATTTAATTATTTTAGTGACATGAAAAAAAACAACTCAGTGATTAAACTTTGGGCTAGTCAATGTTAGACACGCCCAGTTATTTGTCCCCCTCATCATTCTTGTGTCATGTTCTATATCAGTTCAGGTGGATTGTCCAGCCCTTAAAATGACAAATCTCCTGGTGATGAGCTATGAGTTGATAACTGCTGATCCATTCACTTCTAGTTGTATACATCCATACTTTCCCATTTCCTTTTTCTTACACTTTTATCATTTAATCTGGGTTTTCCAGCTTTGTGTGAAGGTCATGTGAGGAGTAAATAAATATAAAGCGCTTTTTATTTTTTTAAATAAATCTTATCAATGCTGGTTTTTTGGGCATCACACTCATATTCAGATATGACCCTCCCAACCCCATACATCCTAATTTGTTTTTTAAAAAAAAGAAACACTTAAGCAAAAATAAGTAACTCAGTGACTATGATTAAAAACACATATAGCATTTTCTAACTATAGTAATAGTTAACTTTTTTTAAAAAGCACTTTCTCTGTACCAGACACTGTCCTAAGCGCTATACAATTATTTTCTCATTTGATCCTCACAACAATCTTAGGAGGTAGATTCTCTTATGATCCCCATTTTGCAGGTGACAGAACCAGGGATGGTGCACAAGATAGCATGCTGGGCCTCAGGAATTCACATTTAACTCAGACACTTAATAGTTTTGTTTTCCTGGGCAAGTCACTAAACTAATTTTGCCTGCCTCAGTTTCTTCATTTGTGAAATGGTGCTTACAGGAATAAAATGAGTACTTGAAATAGAGGCATTAGAATGGGAATGGAGAGGGAGGGGGAAAGGAAAGCTGTAGTACAAAGAAGTGTTGCAAGGATCAGTAGAGCTATTTATAAAGTTTTGTAAAGCTTAAAATTCTATATAAAGTTTACCTATTCTTCTTATTTTTATTACTTATAATAGTCCCTATTTCTCTACTGATATTTTTATTATTTGTAATTGTCCCTATGTCTCTACTGAGTAAAATTTTCTTATCTTCTTCTGAAATTAAGATTGACCTTTAAATTAATGTTTGTTTTTTGTTAGAATTTCACCATAAAAAAGTTAATTTCTTTGAAAAACATCCAGATATCCAGCACTCTTGTTCTGTTCTTTGCATATTAAAATACCCATCTTTGTGGCAAACCATAAAGTGTTCTATAAATTATAGAAGGTGTTATGTTATTTGTCTAGCTCATCATGAATTTTTTTTAAAAGACATTGAATGAACTTGTGTATGAGATAAATACAACGAGATCCCAGAACAGCAGAAAGCTCATGGAGTGATTTAATGGGACTCATCAAAGGTGATTCTTTTCTTTTTTCAGGACCTGCAGATAGAGAGAGAGAGGAGCACATATAATATTTCTGGAGGCTGTACTGCCCTTGTTGTTGTCTGCCTGTTGGGAAAACTGTATGTGGCCAATGCTGGCGATAGCAGGTAAGCATCTCATCGTTTTCTTCCACACCTTGTGATTGTTCATAATTTTTGGTATGCAAAAAGGTCAATTTCTTATTTCTAAAATGAGGGTATTAGTTTAAATAAACTTTAAGGTTCCTCCTAGCTCTTTCAATATAAGGATAAATCTCAAGGGCAAGGATTAAATCTTTGTTTTTCTTTATATCCCTAGCACTTAGTAAGTTCCTGGCACATAGTAGGCACCTCATAAATATTAATTGACTATATTGATTTTATTCTTATTCTTCATATCCTTGTTTGTGTATGTGTACATATACATACACATGTTCTCCTGGTGGGATCTATAGGATCCCTCTCTCTCTCCACATTTGAAGTAGGGATTTTTCCACGTTTCCACCTTTGTTAATAAATGCTTATTGATTGTTGATTAATTAAGACAAATCACCTGGTTGTGTTTCCATGTCATGCTCCATAAAGTGGAGATAATAATAATACCTAGATCCCAGGATTGTTGTGAGGATTGAATGAGATAATAAGGATAAAGTGCTTAGCCTGGTGCCACTATAGAAATATTAGCTATTATTAACTATTATTTTTACTTACAAAGCCGTTTGGAGAGGGTGAATCATTTATACTTCAAAGCAAACAGATGTTGGGAGTACAAATGAGAGTAAAATTTCATTTAACAAATAAGATATTTGTAAAGCACTTAACACTGGGCTTACCACATGGTAGATGGTTAATAAATGCTTATTCCCTCTCCTTCTTCCCTTTATCCAAGGGACACAAAGTTATTCTGTATGATGTATGAATTTACAGGTGATTAATGCTTACCACTTTAAGTGATAAAACTTGTTTATTTTATCCCTTTTTGATTGTCTTTCTAAAATATATTACATATTCATGAGCCTCTTTCATAAACATATTAAATGTAATTCCAAACTTTTGTTGGTGATGCAGGCCCATCTTTATGATCAGGAGCTATTGAGATCAGCGAGGCTATTTGTTATTGTATATGACTTTTCTTATAAGTGATTCATTGATCTGTTTCTTCATTCTCATATCAGTGTATTTATGTGGTAGTGCTGTTCCCTATGTTTCTATCTATCCAGCATCATGTTTGCTGTTACCATAATCATGGGAGCTGTCAACAGAAAATCACAATTTCACAAAACTTACTTGAAAAAGTAGGTATATTATAAAAGAAGTGAACATGCATGTAGAACTCTAAGCAAGTGCAAAGAGTTCACAATCCAAACAGAAGCTTGCATATTTGTGACACTACAAGAAAGAAAAGAGGTGGAAACAAATCTCCTAAAAGGGAATGGTATGGGTGGAAGAAAGGTATAGTATAGATTGGAAAAGGACAAAATTCTCTGAAGGGGAGGAACAAGGTAATGGCAAAAGTAGCTTTCTTTTCCCTTGGGAACTGCTGGATCATGAAGATAGGATGGTCTGCTTCTCTACAAGGGTTCCAGCTGCACAAGCATTTCTCAGTCTACTTTAGACTGACTGGAGCCTATTAGAACTCCAAAGGACATAGTTGGGTGGCAAACAACAAATTGTGGTGGGTTGGAAGTTTCATCCTTGACACATTCAGGCCCATTTCCTGTACACTCTGGGTCCAGTGTTTCTGGAAAATATGGCAACTCAAAAAGACAAATTAAGTTGAATTTAGAGCAACAGAGATGAGAATCGTATAGAGCAAACCAGCTCATTGTAACATTCCATTCAAGCCTATGTTTAGTAGGCTCCTAAAAGCTTTATTCTTTATTGCATTCCATTTGCATTTTCTTTCTAAGTATATAGTTCATCATGTAATAGTCAAAGCTGCTCTGTTTATCTGTATTTCCTTTTGGCATTTTATTTTATTCTGTGCATTTTTAAAAATGTTTCAGTGATTCTCCTCCCTCCCTTCTTCATTTCCTTCCTTCCAACTTCCTTTCTTCCCTCCCTCTCTTTCTTCTTCCTTTTCTTCCTTCTTTCCCTCTTCCTTCCTTCTTCTTTCCCTCTTCCTTCCTTCTTTCCTTCCCTCTTCCTTCCTTCCCTTCCCTTATTGTGACTTACTAGACTTCTTTTCTACCTTCTTCTCTTAAAATATAAAAAGAAAGAAAAACAAATCCCTTGCAAAGTCAAGCAAAACAAATTCTCACAGTGGCTGTGTTGGAAAATGTCTCATTCTGTGCCTTTTAAAGTCCTTTACTACTCTGTTGGGAGGTGAGTAGAATGTTTCATCTTTGCCCTCTGGAATGGGTTTTAGTTATTGTACTGATTGACATCCGCAAGTCTTTTCAAATGTTGCTGTTCGTTTAAACTGTTCTCCTAATTCTGTTCTCTTTGTTCCGAATCAGTTCATATGAGTCTTCCCAGTTTCTCTGAATCCATTGTTTGCTGTTGCATAAAATCCCACTGCATTCACATAGTACTGTTCATTCATCTGTTACCTATTTAGTGGGTTTAATCCTATATAATTAATGGAAAGATGCACAGGCAGTGAGCTTGGCTCAGACCTACTAAGAATGGGTTCAAATTCTGTCTTGACCCCATAGTGACTATGTTATCTGTCATGCAAAAATAATTCACTTACTCTATTTCAGTACAATTGATTTCCTTTCTAATCGTGTGTATTTTATGTATTTAAAATCATTAAACTGAGGCTCAGTATGGCTTTTCCAGACTGCCCAAAGAGTCTGTGACATAAAAATAGGTTAAAGGACCCTGATGTAGAATTTAAATTCACCCTCATCTTATAAGGATACTGTGAAATAAGTTTGATTTTTTTTGTTTTGTTTTGTTTTTGCAAATGAAGAAACCACAGTTCATAGAGATGTAAGTCATTCGCGGCTGGTCAGTATTATTAGTAGATCTCTCCTGACTCCAAGTTGATGTTGTTCTTTATGCACTTCACGAGTGTGTACACTTTCTGTGCTTGTCACTTCCTTATAAGTAGGGACTTAACTCAGTTTTCTTTGTGTATCTCCATAGTAGGGGATGCTTGATGTAGGTGCTTAATAAATAAATTCATTCATTCATTCACCACCATATCTCTCAAGGGCTGGCTTCTTAGTACATTTGTGATTTAAGACAGGGATTCCGAGATTACAATTGATTCTATATTATTTTCTTGTTTATCCTATTTACAAGTAATTTATTTTGTACTATTAACTACTTTTGTCCTGTAGCAGCTCAAGTCATGGTTCTTTGTCTCTAAACATAGTTCAGCATTCAGTTGGTTAAGTTTAAAAATCCAGTTCCCCTGCTCAAGGAATTTAACTGAGTTTGGAGAATGTGTGGAAAAAGGGAGTTTGGACCTGATCTCTTTACTCCACCAGGTTTTATCCTTCAAGGATGTCTGGTTTGCTGTCCAAAAATCTTGGACCTGCCCTCAGACAGGGAGCACTTCTTAGTCTCATGAGAGAAGAAAGGGTATCCTTGCTAGTCATTATTAACAAACCTCCAGTCAGTTGTGTTGTTTTCTGAACTTCAGGTCTGTCTTCTACCCAGCTTTCTTTGTTCTATAGTTCCCAAAACCTACAAAAAAAGAGAATTGTCATTTTACTCGAAGTCTTTGACATTCATGGAACCAAGCTATCAATCTCTTGATTGATAGGCCCCATGCCCTTGCTAATAAATGTTATCTTGAGTAGAGATCTGCCTCAGTTTATTTTTTTGTTAAAATATAAAATACAACAATACCTAGTGCCACATACATATAAATTAGAATTACTATCAATAATATAGTAAAACTTCAAACTGAGGATCATAGTATATAACACTAGGTCCTTGAGGGAGGAGGAGGAGGGAATTCATGAAGGGAAGAATTACCCTAAATGTTCATGAGCTCAGGTACAAATTCTTTGTGTTTTTAAGTCAGATTAAAAAGCAGCCAGAGTTAATGTCTAGGCATGTATGTTTGGATTGTGAAGAAAATACATTTAACTTATCCATTAACTCTGTTGTTAATGGTAGTTGATAGCTTAAAGTTATAGGAACTTTTTCTGAAATTAGAGGTGTTGAAATACAAAAATACCCAGGAAAGGTAAATGCACTGATTTAAGCATTCTTGTGTAGAAATTTGTGCACATTATCACATACTGACAGGCACTAATGAAGGCAAGAGAGCTTAATTCAAACAAATGATTTGAGTTGGCAGTAGATGTGTGAATGGAGCCCTAATTAAATTAATGTACCATTTGTCCTTCTCTGTTGCCAGATAACTAGCTGCTATATGTTACATGTTTGGCAGTTTTACCAAGTGAGAGAAGTTATTATTGTAGGCTTGCAGTCTGTATGATTATTTCAATCAAATGTGCTTTAGATTGTAAGCTGTTGGTAGGCAAGAACTCTTTTTTCTTTTATGATTTCTCACATTATCAAGCAGTTGACTTATTGCTGTAAAGCTAAATAATTTGAGGCTTTTTCCCAAGAGTGGGACGAATGTGCACTGATCTATTATTCTTACACTGGTTCTCCTTGCAATCAATGGCAGTCATTTATAAACTGCTTATGAAGAGGTTGGGGGCAAACTGAAACACCACTAACTAAACTGTCCCACATGGCATTCTGACCTTTAAACTTGACACCTTGGTTAACCAGCTAAGCCAGTTAAAGACAGTCTCCTACTGGTGGGCCTTCCAGAAACTGTTCACTTACAAGAAGCTGTTCATCTAATCCTTCAAAATGATCCAGCAAGAAAAACAACAACTAGCTTTTCCAATGAGACAGCAATGTGTTTAACTTCTTAAAGGATAACTAGTCTTTTCTCAATTTCTAAACTGGTTTACTTTAACCACCTCCCAGAGCAAGAGGTCTTAACCTGGGGCTCAGGACTTTTTTGTTGTTGAATTTTTTAAATTAATCTTTTATTATAAGTGGTAAATAACTGGAAATTTGTAATGCTGTGTATTCTATTTTATGCATTTAGAAATATTATTTTGATATGGACATATGTTTAAAAGTATTCCACATGTATAACCTATATCAGGTTGCTGGCTATCTTGAGGTAGAGAGGAAAAAAATATTTGGAACATAAAATCTTACAAAAATAAATGTTGAAAATTCTTTACGTGCATTTTGAAAAAGTAAAATATTTAGGAAAAAAAATTTAAAGAAAGAAAAAAAGAAATATTTTGAAAATGGGGTTCATAGGCTTCCTCAGATGCTGAAGGACACAAAAGAGTTAAGAATCCCTGTCTTAGAGAGTTCCTAAGGGATCTGGAGTTCTTTGTTTTTTTTTTTAAAGGCAAGTGATAGGAGGTTTGTTGTAATATTTAAATGAAAACAATATGCGGTTAATCTCTCTTGTACTTTGGGATAACACCACTTTTCATTTGCTTAATTTTTTAAAGAAAAATTGGGTTTGAGACAGTCTTTATTTTACTCCACCAAAAATACAAAAGATACAAAGGACTGAGAAGAACCCATAAATAGATAAAAAAAATGAAATAAACTCTAAGTTGGTCCTCTTGGAAGAAACTGAATTTGGGGTTGGTTGTCAATAGGGCAACACTCCAACATTCTAGTAATTTTCTTGCTCTCTTGTAGGGTCCTACTCAGTCCCTCTAAGACTCATGGGGACTTCTCTGGTTTGTAGTTCCCGCATGCTTGCACGGATTGAATAAATTCATTGTAGTGGTGGTGGGGAACTAGGTGGGCAGTATGGCCATTTCTCTAGATTCACAGATCTCACAGGCAGTTTTCAGCTTTCTCTAAGAGGCCTATTGCTTAGGAAATCCCCTTTCTTTAGAAGGGTGGTGCTTCTAAAAGCCAGATCTGTAGGGGAATTTATTTTTCTTTAGTCTTTTTATCCAACCTAACTCATGCTTTTCTTTGTTCATGTCAATAAGCGTGTTATTGATTCCTTGCCCTCTCCTACTGACCTTCCCTCCTACCTTCCTTTCTCTTTCTTCCCTGCCGCTAATCTAAGCTCACATTCCTAGCACTTGGAGGTCTTTCAGATAATAAAGAAGGAAGGGAGTATTAATATAGGAGCTATATAATCCGTAGGGAAAAAGGGAGAGAGGCAATAATAGTAATATAATATAATGGTGTTATCCTGGAGGAAGGGGGGAAGCAGGGTCGTTTTAGCATGGCACTTGGCTATCTGTCCCATGGCCTGGAGAGCCTTCCCCTATATCTGCCTGCTGAGATCTTATGCCTAGAATAGGAAAATTCAAATAAATATGGAAGATCTGCATAAAGGAATTCAAATAAAGTAGATACAAATGGACAATAAATTGGCAGCAGTCATGTGAATGAAGACATGATTGATTGGAAAATAACACCCAGGGTAAATAAGGGAGACAGACATTATAATGTAAACATTATATTATTTGTACATAACAGTACAAAATTATTTTGTAACCATTAATCAATTCGCAAATGCAAACTTTTCAGTAGTAATTTAACCTTTCAGCAGCACATACACGCAGAAAAAGATTGTTACATACAATTTATTAAGCTCCTATTATGTGCTAGGAAAGAAACTGCTATTCTAGATCACTTTCTAACCATAAAGAACTGGTTGCTGAAGTAATAACAACAAAACATTTATATAGTACTTTAAAGTTTGTAAAGTGATTTACTAATATTATCTCATTTGATCCTGACGACAACCTCGAGTAAAGGATACCCTTTCAGAGAGGAGGAAACTGGTGGAGAGTGATTGACTTCCTAATTCCAGTTTCAGTGCTCTGTACAGTGCTCTACTTTTAAGTAGAAATTAAATTTGGAGAGGATAAATGAGGAAGAAGATTCTGGACTTTGGAAGATTATATTTAAAAGGATTTAGAGAAAGGATGGATAGGATACTATGGCTCAAACAGACTTATTGTTGGTATTTAATGCCAAGGATGACAAAAGTGTTGTTTTGTGGGATTTTTAAAGTTATATTGGGATCAAGAGAACTATCAAGAAAGAGATAAAACTCCTGCCCAGAATGTCTTCATTCCTTATTTCATACTTGGAGAATTCCTCTTTTACTTCTCCTTGCTGGCTGTATAGAGTGTTCACGGAGGTTTAGCACCTCCTTTTCAGGACCACCTGTCAGCTAGCTCTTACCTGTGGCTCCAGGAAGCTGTAGCATGCTTAGTGGCCACATCTCAGCAAAGGAGTTAAACCAGGTTTGAGGGGAACAGAATGACCTCAAATCCCCCGGTGAGTTAAGGGGCTGTCTGCTGCAGGCATGTGAAGGCTTTCCCCAGAGGAATGGGTGGATGAGAACATTTTGTTCCAATGATTATGAAGGCAGCCAGTTCTGTGGAGTGCTTAGAGCTTGGTCGGGCTTGGAAGATGCCAAGGTCATCCACTGTGTACTGGGTCATTGTCAATCATCTTGACTTTTTGTCTGCTGTTGGACTGGAATGACTTGGGAAGAGAGAATGAGACTGAAAATATTGTCCAACTCTGCCTCGCTTAAATCCAATTGGCCCTGTGTCATTCATCAGTCCTCTTCAGAAACAAAGGAAAACCAACAATAACATTTTTTTACATTGGGTAAGGGCCCAAATAACTCTAGATTCTGACTCTGGAACCAAACATAATAAAAGGCAAGAATTAAATTGGGTTTTCCAACATGTAAAAAAGTACTGCTTTTGTAAAATATATAGTGTCTTCTATATGGAATACAAAATTCAAGGCCAGTTCCCAATATAGAAAAAGAAAACCCAGTAAGATGGGGGGAGAAAGAGGACAAAGGTGTAACTTCTATATATCTTAGAAATCAATCTGGCACTCCATGTAACATAAAAATATATATTTTTTTAAAAATTTAAGAGAAACTCATCAAAGGAAGTTCTTCCTTAAGTAGCAAATTTTTTTTTAAAAAAATTAAGTCAACTGTAACATATATAATCACCAAAAGCTAACAATCAATTCGGAGCAAAATAATGGTTTTAATCTATACTTCATATAAGCAGTTTTACCCTCAAAGAAGATCTATGTTAAACTTTAAGACACACTATCATCTATGAGGGAAGCATTTCCTAATTCTCTTTCATAATCTCCTGTTCATACTGACATAACATTGTATTCATTCTCTATATTGTGTTACATTCTCTTCATATGTGTGTGTGTGTGTGTGTGTGTGTGTTTATACATTAAATATAAATACATTGACAGGTATACTTATTGTTTCTGCAATAAAATGTTCTGATGAGATGAGATTATTTTATTCATTGTGTTAAGAGGAAACTAGGTGTTAACAGTAAATAGACATTAGTCCTGTAGTAGGAAAACATAAATTCATACTCAGCCTCAGAAATGTAATAGCTTTATGATCCTGAACAAGTCATTTCTACCAGTTGAGAAATGGGAATAATGGTAACAATAATGGTAGGAGTTGGGAATTTGTAAGGATCAGGTGAGATCATTGTAAAGCAAAGATATTCAGACCTTAAAGTGTTATGTAAAAAAAGCCACCTGTTATAGAACTAATTCCATTGCTATGATCCTAGGAAGGGAAGGAGAGTTGCTGGATCACTACCAACCCATTATCATTATTTGAAAAAGGCATTTCAGAATGTAACCCCTAGTTTTATAGGAAGAAGAGCAAATATGGACAGTGAGAGGTAAAAGCAAGTTAAATGGCACTACAAAAGTCATATACCTTTTAAGACTTGAATAAAAAAATTCACATGGCTAGCATATAGAAGATAACAAATGAGCATTGATAATTTTTTTCAGTCACTTTTCATTGTGTATAACTCTTTGTGACCCATCCCATTTGGATTTTTTTTTTGGGGGGGGGGGAGTAAAGATTGGAATGGTTTGCCATTTCCTTCTCCAGGTCATTTCACTTATGAGGCAACTGAGGCAAATAGGGATTAAGTGACTTGGCCAGGGTCATATGGCCAGGCAGTGTTTGAGACTGGATTTGAATTCAGGAAGATGAGTTTTTCTGGCTCTAGGCCCAGCTTTATCCATTGTAACACCTTGCTGACCATATTGCTTAATTAGCCAGAAGGATATTTCATTTCTGGGGTGTGAGTAATTTATTTTAGTCTGTTATTTTTTTCCTCATTGGTGGTGATGAAGTGATGATAAGTTTAGTGTCAAAATTACTTTTAAAAAAAAATTCTTTTCTCTGTTGTTTTAATTTCTATTGTCAACATTAATTATAGAAGATTTTGTTATTAAATGCAGCTTAGATTGGCTAAGACAGTTAATAAATAAGGACAACAGCAATATTGTGACTCAGTTTTCACACTGAGACGCACAATTAGAATAATGACTAGGGCATATCAACAATACACCTAAGTCTTCATTTTTAGAATGCTTTTCAGAAAATACCGTATCTCTTCGATGCTAAGTAGCTTACAATCAAAATAAGGCAGCAGTGCTGTCCTAGCTATTGAAGTTCAAGAATGGATCCACATGTACATTCCCAAATCTGAAGACCTGTTCTTGCTTAGGCCTGTGTTCCGTCTCATTAGTATATTCTGAAAATCTGGTTACTGGCCTTAGACGAGTCATTTTCATTCTATAAGTGTTATTTTCATCCCTAAAATGGAACTTATAATACCTGCCTATCAACCTTGCAGGCTTGGCAAGTCAGCAAGCATTTATTAAGCACTTGTTGTACAGCAGGCACTGTACTAAATTCCACAGGAAAACAAATAAAAGCCAAACGAGCCCTTGCCCTTAAGGAGCTTACATTCTAATGGGGGGAAGCCTTCATTCAAACATGTACCATGATCTCAGAGGGAAGGATCTAGTATTAAGAGGGAGCTGGAGTGGTTGGGAGATGGAGAAGGGCTTCTTACAGAAGTTGGACTTGTGAGCATCAAATGAAGTATATGTGAAAAATGAAAAGTATATATTGAAAATTGAAGGTTTGTAAGGGAAAGCTGACTGCTATTTCCTGTGACATCAGTTTCGAAGCAATAGAACTAGCAGCCAGACTTCTCAAACAAGGCTAAAGTAATTAGGTTAATGATAATATTTGAACAGTAAAGACTTTATAATATAGTGAGATTCCTAGGCTAGGAGTCAGGAAGCTGTGAATTCAAATCTGACCTCATATGCATAACATTTTAGTCCTTATTATTAAAATCATTTTCCATATATTATCCCATTTGAGAGGTACAGTAACTCTCTGACATAGTATACTCTAAGTATTCTTCTTTTATAGGTAGGCTGAGTCAGAGAGGTTGAACAGTTTCCCCATCATCACACAGCAAGTAAATCTCAGAAGCAGGATTTGAAACCAGGGTCTCCTTTCAGCACGTTGTGACAGCATGTTATGACAACCAAAATAAAACAATCTAACATTAGACTGCCTTTATCGAAGCATCATATTCCATAACCGGAAGGGTTCTAGTCTTGTGGGCCTGGTTGGAACTTCCCTGGGGATTGGTTGCAACAGGGAGGACTGTCATGATAGTGGCTGTCTCTCCTGAGTTCTCCAAGATGACATGGCGTTAGGGAGGTGATACCATGAAATACAAACGAATTGGAATTAAGTGAAAGATTGCTCTGGGAGTAACTAAGCTCCCTTTGTTCTCTGGAGCCATCTGGGTCCCGGGGCCAGGCAGAGATCAGCCCGCCTGGAAATGTCCCTGGAGGCAGCGCCGGACCTTGCCCTTTTTAAGCTCCGCGCTTCAATAGGTTTCAGTTTGACCGAGGCAACGCCCACTCTGTGGTTAAGGCTAGGTAAGAAAGGAGGCAGGGAATGGCCCTTTTTTACCTAATCAAAAAAAATTAATTTGGGATAAGAAGGTCTTCAAGGTTTCTAGAAGGAAGGGAAGAAAGAGAAAGAAGGAGGCACGTGAAGCAGCTCTGTTGTCTGGGCCTCAGGGGGCAGCTCCTGCTTTAAGAAAAGCAGTAACAGCCTGGTTGGAAAATGACCAACACGGAAGAACCCATGTCCTTTGAGGATTAGTTGTCCAAGCTGGCCTGCAGAGCTACGTTAAATTTCTTGTTCTTGCCCCTCCCCCCAAGGGTAGAGCTGGAAGCAATGTATGGAAGTCATGGAAACGATTTGTGTTCACCTTATGCAAAAACTTAGCTGACTCGGGCTAGAGTGGCCTGGAGATGGTGAGGTCCAGGTCACTGTGTGTCTCAAGAAGAGACTGTCCGATTATAGGTTGAGGATGCTGTGAAAGAAATTCACTTTTTGGGTAAAAATTTTCTTAGATGACCAATGATGCTGAATGACTGAAACCCAGGGATGCATAAATTTATCCTTTGAGATCAGAGGATCATAGATTAAATCGACTCTCATTTAGCAGAAGAGAACTAAGACAGACTTAAAGAACTACTTGCTCAAAATCACAATCCACAAGTGTGGATTGGCAAGATTGAAACTCAAGGCTTTATGATTTGGAGTTTAACTCTCTACCTCTTGTGCCATCTTTTTTCTTCAATCATTTTTTCAGTCATGTCGGACTCTTTGTGACCCCATTTGGGGTTTTCTACTAAAGTAGTTTGCCATTTCGTTCTCCAGCTCATTTTACAGATCAGGAAACTGAGAAGGTTAAATGGCTTGCCAAGGGTCACACAGCAAGTAAATGCTGAGCCCAGATATGAACTTAGGAATATTAATCTTATTGATGCAAACCAACACTCCTCACCTTGGCACTACCTAGCTGTCTCTTAATCCTCTTCAATTCATTTATATTGTCAGCTTTGAATATTGTACAGTCTAGACCCTAGCTCCAAATAAAATGGATTTTGTTTATAAAAGAAGTAAAAGAAAATGCCAAGTAAAAAATCCCTACACCCAAATAGACTTGGCTCTGATTATTGCCAGAAATTTTAAAAGTGTTTCTGTTTGGAATCCAAATAAGAAATGCTATAACAGGTACAGCGTGTTTGGATAGACATAATAATGATGATTCTGATGTACTACATAACCTATAAAGAAATGTAGCCATAAGAAATTTCAAGAAATTGTCTAAGTTATTTTGTTATGTGTAAAGTACATATTTAAAGTATGGCTTTAGAGCTTATACAATTTATTTTGTTCTGCAGAGTTAAGGTACAATGGTATCCGGTCTGATAGAGTTTAACCTTTGTAAGATTTACCTGGATATGCCCCATGATGTGCTAGTGAGGGTAGTTTACATTCAGCTGCCCACATCACAAGTGTGTGATTGCTAAGGCAGATTAAACGGTGCAGTTGGTGGTTTCTGGACCTAATTGGCCCAGGTGGGAATTGAACATCATTAGTCGGCCTCATTAACACCACACACTTAGTCTTTGATTAGACTGACCAAGACTCACTTCAGTTTAGTAGAAGTCGGTATTATGGGAGCAAAAATACAGGCCTGTCAAACTGAACATGGTTCTGACCCTTGAAATATGGCAGATTAAGTCTTTCCAGTCCATTTCTTCCTCTGTGTTCCTGCACTACATCCTAACCATTTATCAGCTCTCACCTGGACTATTACAGAAGCTTCCAAGTAGTCGGTCTGCATCCCGTATCTCTCGCCATCCATTTTATCCTGAATGCGACTGCCATCAAGGGCAATATTGAATCAATGAAAATTAGAGTAGGGTTAGAGGTCGAAAGGCAGGCAGTGAGCCGGGTGTTAAAGCTCATCAAAGGACGACGGAAAGTGAGCCGGTACGGGATCTACAGTCAGGTGCTGACTGACCAGCCTACAGCAGTGACTTGGCCAGGCTGGTATAATTGGATAATACTTTCCTGCTTCACTTGGTGATCTCATTATTTCCCACAGATTTCATTACCGTCTTTATACCGACAGTTCCCAAATACACCTATCCTGCCCTAACCTCTCTGCTGGCTTCTACTCTCCCATCTTCTGCTACCTGTGAGATACCTCAATACTGGATGTCAGGAGACATTTTAAACTCATTATTTCTTCCCCCAGATCCTTTCTCCCTGTCCCTACCTTCCCCATTACTAGAGAAGGTAACATCTTCCTCTCATCCCTCCAGCTCACAATCCAAGAGTCAGTCATCCTGAATTCCTCCCTCTCCAATTATCTCCTGTATCCAGGCTGTTGTCTGTTGATTGCACTTTTACAGCATCTTTCCAGTATATCCCTTTTTCTCCTGATGCTGCCATTGGTCTGAACTATTGAAATAGCCTGCTGGTGGATCTGGGTGCCTCTCCCCACTGTCGACCATCCTTTATTAAGCCACTAAAGTGATTTTCATTCTCTTTTAAATATGTATTTATGTATTTAAAACTTAAAAACATTGTATTGTGCCCAGCAGAACATTGGGGGACATTCATAATATATAGCAATAAATTTCAAGAAAGCATATATAATCACCGAACACAGTACATCCATAGCTGTCCATCTTTTCTTCGTTTCTGTGTACGTTTTATTTTGTTCTCTACTGTGCATTTTTTAGTTTATCCCTTTTTCCCCCTTTTCTTTCCCTCTCCTTTCCCCAAGCAGGCTACAGTTAAGCGCACGTGCGCGTGTGTGTATGTGCATACACATACATGTACAGCTAAAAACAGTTTTTAGATGACTGACATATAAGTAGATTTCTCTCTTGATTGAATCTTTTTTAAAGTTTGGCATTGTCTTGAGATCAATGATTAATATCCCTACTTTTTTCCTAATAAATTCTTTTCCCGATCACTGTTACTATTTTTATGTATTTCTCTTATTTCCTGTCCCTAACTTTTTAATTTTACTTTTACTTGTTAACTTGCCTTGTTATTACATAGCCTTCCCATGATGCCCACCATCTCTATAGATCCCTCCCTTATCTTCTCCTCCTAAAAGGTTGCTTTTACCTCTCTTTATCCCATTCCTATTTCATCTATATACTATCTCCCATTCTCATTTATCTATACATTCTTCTGTACTCCATCTTATCCTATCCCCTTTCCCTCTAATCTACACACCTTGTCTGTCCCACTGCTGTAAATCTACATATCCTTCTCTACCCCCTTTTATCTTGTTCTCTCCCCCCATTCTTTTTTCTTTTTCTTTGCTATGTTATTTTTCCCAATTACATGTAAAACATTTTTTAACATTTGTTGCAAAAACTTTAAATTCCAGATTCTCTTTCTCCTCCCAATTGAGAAGGCACATGCAAAATTATGTAAAATATTTCACAAAAGTCATGTTGCAAAAGAAAACATAGAATCTCCCCTCCCCCCCAAAAAAAAGGTGTAAGAAAAAATATGATTCAATCTGTATTCAGACACAATGTGTATTCAGAATGTATTCAGAAACAATCCCTTTATTTTTTTAATATATTTTGGAAGTGCTTGACCTTTCTTGGTGTGGATATGGGTATAGATGTGTGTATTGGTATATACTGATGGGAATAGGTTTCCAAAACTATTAGCCCTCCTCCCCCTCTAATTATTCTCTGTTGATTCTTGTTATCACACTTCATATAGCATGATTACTATTTTTTACCTTTTCCTAAACAATTTTGCTTTTTAGTCACATCATACTCAAGGCTGCTCCCATTTTTCTTTTGCATTGTCCAGTATGTAATGTCAGTCTTAGATACATATTAAATTTTCATATATAAAACAATTTGTCCCTTGAAATTAGTCTTTGATGTTCACGCTTATATATTAAATTTTCTATTGAATTCAGATTTGTTTGAGACAAAATCCTGAAAATATAATGATTCATTGTTCTTTTTTTTTTTCGTTCAATATTGTACTAAATTTTGTTGGATATAATATTTTTAGCCACCACTCTAGAACTTTTGATTGTTGATATATAGTATTCTAGGACCTCTGATCTTTTATTGTAACTGCTGGTAAATCTTGTACAATTCTTAATGTAGCTCCAGCATATTTGAATTGGCTTTTTGTTGTTTATAAAATTCTTTTTGATCAGAGGTTTTGAAATTTGGCAGTGATATTTCTATGTGCTTTCTATATAGGATCCCTTTGAGGTGGTGATCAGATGAGTGGGAGTTTTCTCTTTCTACTTTTCCCTCATGTTTTTATCACTTCAGGATAATTTTCTTTAATTATTTCTTACATTTTTCACTTGCACGTTCTCTGGGATTAAGTGACTTGCCCACAGTCTAACAGCTAGTACTTGTTGTAAGTTTCTGAGGCAGAATTTGAATTCAGGTCCATCTGATTTCAGAGAGGATGCTCATCCACTGCCCCATCTAGCTGCCCTTAGTTGTATCATTATGTCAAGATTCTTTTTTTGATAATAGTTTCAGATTATCCAATTTTTGTTTATTTTTTTTTATTGCTGAGGCAATTGGGGTTAAATGTATTACCCAGGATCATACAGCTAGGAAGTGTTAAGTGTCTGAGGTTGGGTTTGAACTCAGATCCTCCTGACTTCAGGGCTAGTGCTCTATCCACCGTGCCATCTAGTTGCCCCTATCCAATTATTCTTATATTTTCTCTTCTTGGTCTGTTTTCTAGATCTGTTGTTTTTCTCATAAGATACTTCACATTCCCTTCTATTTTTTCATTATTTATATTTCATTTTGTTATTTCTTGGTCTGTTATAACTTCACTGGCTTCCCCTTATCCGATTCTGATTTTAAAAGAATTATTTTCTTCTTTAAGATTCTCCATCTCCTTTTCTACTTGGTGGACTTTCTTTTCATAATCTTCTTGTTTTTCTTGGATTGTCCTTATTTTTATTTTTAGGTTATTTCATTCTCTCTTTTGGTTTTTAAAATCTTTTTTGAGTTCTTTTATAAACTCTTTTTGAGCAGGTAGCCATTTAAAATTATTCCTTGAGGTAGAAGAGACTTTTTTTGTTGTTGTTATGTCCTCCTTTGAAGATGAATGTTAAAGGTCTTCCTTATTCCCATAATAACTATCTATCATTGGGTTCTTTTTCCTTTCCCTGCTATTTTTTAAAATAAGAATTTAATAGTATAAGTACCTCTAATCATGGGAGAAGGGGGAAGTGGTATCTATAGCTTCACTTCAGCTCTCCCCTCTGACCAGCACCCCAAAACAAGAGCTCCCCCACATACAAGTGCCTCCAGCCAGCAGTGTCCCTGTCCCACTGCTTCTGCACTCTCCAGGTGTGCTGGCTCCATCTCAGCCAGGACCACATCTCTGCAGCACAGCTTGGCCTGGCGGGCCTCATCAGCCAAAGTGCCCTCCCTTTTTCTGGACTCCGATCCCTGGTTCCTCATATGTTCAGAGCAGTGAAAGTTCCTGTGCTCAGGGCTCCCTAGTTGCTTGCTCCCTTACTGTTTTCAGTGAAACTAGCCTGAAGGTGTTTATATTTTACTTGGAGAGTTAATTGGGGCTTCTCTGGTTCTCTTAGGAGGATCCGTGTTCTGCCCCAAGTTGAGAGTTTGCAGTTTTCTGACTTCCTCTGCCATCTTCCCACAACCCTCCCCCCCTGTGATTTTCTTAGAACTCAGATCTGACCATATCACCTCCCTACTCAATAAACTCCAGTGGCTCTCTATTACTTCCAGGAGCAAATTCAAAATGCTCGATTAATCATTCAAAGCTCTCCCTAGCCCCTTTTTCATCTTTCCTGGCCTTTTATACCTTATTCCCTAACACACACTCTTTGTTCCAGTGATACTGGCCTCCTGGATATTACATGAACAAGACCCTCCATCACTTGGTTCTGGGTATTCTATCTGTCAGCCCCATGCTTGGAGTATTCTGCCTGTTGTCCTTCTTGACCTTCTTTGAATTCCAGTTAAAATCCCATCTTTTGAGGAATGTTTTTTTCCCAACACCTTTTAATTCTAATGTCTCCTCTCTCACATTGTTTCCTATTTATCCTCTATATGGCTTATTTGTACATATTTGTTTGTTTGTTTTCCCCATTTTATTGTAAGCTTCTTAAGGACAGAAACTGTCTTTTGCCTCTTTTTGTACCCCCACTGCTTAGCACATTGTCTGGCTCAAAATAGGCATGTAATACATATTTATTGACTAAAATGAACTTTAGAGGTGAGAAGGATTTTTGATTAAATGGAAAACATGAAAGGTCATAAAGAGAGTACAGCTTTCCCATATAGACTCCAGGAAATATGTTGGGGGGAGGGAGGCGGGACTCTCAACAGAGAAAATAATAAAGAAACCAAATAAAACCAGAAATAAGTTCTTTCATTCAGTGCAGACAACACACAAAAGCAATCCAAAACATTGAGACATTAGAGAAGTCATATTAGGGAAGCCAGCCCCTTTCTGTGATAATCAGAGTCTGGGAAGAAGACTTTGCCCTGGTTGGTTAAAACAGAAGCCAAGAACAGAACCAGCCCTGATAGATCATTGTGCAGGGGGATGTGGCCCAGCCATGTACATTGGGGAGACTAGGAGCTGCAGCAAGAAACAGAGGAGACGAGACTGGGGACAGTGGAGCTATGCAAAACATTTGAGAGCAGTATCCAACCCATCAGGGCGGTTGCAGGGAGTTGGACCCATTCCTGACTGAAGATTGTGCAAAGAGGAGATAGAAATAGGCTATTGTCCCAGTAGGTCACCGGGAGCCTGAGATAGAAGCTGGGGATTGAGGCAGAATGGAGGGCCTGGTACTAGAATGGCAATCAGTCCTGTATGGATCATGGACAGAATAAGCAGGACCAAACAGGGGCTACCTGATCCATCCAAGGATGCCAAAGAGGACAGACCTTGGTCTTCACCCCGAGTTCTAATCCAAGAACTGATGTTAACAAAATATAAGTAGACAGTAGAAAATACTGAACCACAAGGAAAACTTTTGGGCTCAAAGAAGCCTGCCCAAGAGTTAAAGCTGCAAGAAGAGAGAATGCCACAGTTACTATGAAACAGAACGGAGCAGTCAGAATCCAGTGACTGTAAATTAACTATTAGGACAAAGTCAAAAGTTTGAAAAAATTGAAGTATCTGTACAGATAGTATACAGAATACAGAAGTATTTTGTACAATATCTGCTGTTAAGAACAAACCTGAGAAAACAGATCAATATAGACAATTATTGGATGCTCAACATCATGACCAAAAATAAAATATTTCAAGAATTTTTTAAAACTTTCCAGACAAAAATGAATCAGAGCACAAAATGAAAATAAAAAGAATCCACTGATCAGCATAAACTGAAAACACCCAGGAATGTTGTGGCTAAAACTGAGTCCAGGTGATATCAATAATGCTACACTCAAAAATTAAGAATTGAGATTCTCAAGAACCACAATAAGGATCACGCAACAGTTGGCAGCAGCTACTATAAAGAATTTGGTGTTCCAAAAGCAAAACATAAAGATTTACGACCAAGGATAATTTATCTTGCAAAATTGTATGATTTTATAAAAGGTAGGAGGTGAAAATGGATCTGTAATGGATAGAGGAGAGAAGTTTCATCTTCCCTGATGAAGAGATCCAAACTTGGTAGAGTCTTTGAAATATAAACATTGGAGTCAAGTTGAAGCGGAGCTGCCAGAAGTTAAAGCGTGTTCATTAAATTAACCTCACATCCCCATGTGACTTGCATCCATTATTGTGATCAGGACTGCTCAGCTAACCCTCTTCCTGTGTGAGGCACTGTAAACCCAGGCCTCGAAAAAGTCTGCTGGTACGTTTTTAAGGTCTCAAGTACCATAGAGCAGATTTTGTGCTTTCTGTGGGGTCTTCCAGATCTAAAATTCTGAAACTCTCAGCTTCAGCCTTTCAGCATTTTCAGTATTTTTCATTCATCTAATAATCCTACTGAAAATCTTGAGGCTCTCTCAGACTCTGCAGAGAAGTCGAGTGTTCTTTCTTTTATAAAACTAAGATTAATAAACTCATAATCGCCTTTATGAGGCCCTAGATTCTTCACTTGTGAATATAACTCAAGATGATTTTCCTGAAACTTGCTGGGTAATTGGCACATCTCCTATAAGTGTTAATTGTCTCTTGTATTTTGTTTTCACCCTTAAGGTATCTTCTCTTTTGTCCAGAAATAATCTCATGGATAAAGTGTTGGCTGGAATTATAAATACCTCCCACATCCATCTTCCCCTTTGTTAGCTAATCAAGGAAGATGCAAGTCTTATACATTCATCCCTTTCAGCCAATTGGGCTCAAAGATCCCAAAGCATAGATCTGCAAACAGAGATGGCAGATAACACCTTATTTCTCACCAATCACTGTATTATCACTTCCTTTCTTCACTCCTCACATCTACCCCAAAGGAACTACTTAATACACATCAAAGATAGGAATTTTTCCTAAACAAAAAAGGAATGGTAGAAAGCCGTTTTTGGAACTTTTGTACTATTGCAATCTCCACCATTCCATTCCCTAATCTGAGCACAGATTTGAAGACCCATAGCATCCCACTCACATCTCTAGCTAATTGCAAAAAATATTCTTTTATGAATCTGCTTTGGATGCATAAGTCTTGTATATGGGTTTTCTTTTCTCCTTCCTGCTAAGTACCCAGAGTTGCCACTAAATCATTCATTTAGAAAGGCGTTTGCTACCAGATGAAAGGATTGAAAATGCCTAGGAGAAACGGATCAGATCTCTTCCCATTTTGATTCTTAAATTCAGGAATCCTTCACCTTCTATTGCTGTAGCAAATGGCCCTAATTTAACTAGCCTGCCAAATATAAATTCACTATAATTAATGTTCCCACCGATTCATTTCTCAGTTACATTCATGTTCCCTATCCTACCTCTAATTCCTGCCCAGACTTTTTCTTCCTTTGAGCCATATTCTTAATGTGTGTGAGTTTCCAGCTCTTAATTGGGGGCAACATTTTAAGGAGTTATAGCCAGTGGTCCCAGAAGATTGCTCCTCCAGGTTGCTTTTACTTTATCTGATTACATAGTTTAAATCATGTAAAATACTACTTTATACCCCAAATCTTTGATTCAGCACTGTTATCAGCAAGTAAATATCAAAGTAGCACACACGGTTCCAAAGGCCCAAGCCAAAATATTTCAAGTATATCCTGTGTTTTATAAATAATCCTTTAATGTCAGAAAGGGGCAAGTAATGGTGTCTTTATCTAAAAACTGAAGTACAGCACTGAAATGGCGTGCCCACTTAGGAGCAAAGAGTTAGTTACATGTGTAAAAATCCAGTATCATCCATCATTCTCTAGTGCAAAGGTTTTTCTTTAATAGAATTTTGAAGTTCTTTAATGTACACTCTCTTATTTTATTTAAAAGTTATATTTATTTAAAAATCATTCACTTTATTTAAAAGTCATATGAATGGCATTCATATTTTACAGATGAGGAAACTGAGGTTAGGAGATTTAATGGCTAAGAGATAGTAGGAATACTTGGACTTGTGACTCCTAGGCTACTCATTCACTGTTTTTTGTTATTCTGAGTCGACTCACACTAAGCAAGGCAGTTAGGTGGTACAATGGATAGAGTGCTGTAATTGAAGTCAGGAAGGCTTTGTGAATTCAAATCCGACCTCAGACACCAGCCATGTGACCCTGAGCAAATCATTTCACTCTCTTTATCTCAGTTTTCTCATCTGTAAAATGAGCTGGAGAAGGAAATAGCAAACCATTCCAGTATGTTTGCCAAGAAAACTCCAAATGAAGTCATGAAGAATAAATGAAAGTCTGGACAATTATGTGGAGCTATACATTGTCCCATGATCAGTTTTTCCTATACATGTAATATGAAAACATATTTAAAATTTTCTCCCTTTATCACCCAAGATAAATAGCACTGTGTCTGGCACTTGATAAGTGCTTAATAAATGCTTGTTGGATTGCATTAGATCCAATAACATCAAACTCCCTCTACAAAATAAACCAAGTAAATTTTAATAATGGCAGACTTGGGTCTTTTTGTGTTAATCTGCTACCATTGTCCTTCTACAATAGACATGATTATACCTACCAGGGTTTTGGGGTGGCCCACCTTTGGCTTATGGATTGAACCCTACACTGGTCCAGTGCATTTTCTGTACTGCAGAATTCTGCATTCACCAAACTAGTTACTTAATAAGGAGTGAGTGACCCAGGCCTCCCGATATGCTCACTCATCCAGTCCTACTTGGCCCAACGAATTGTTCAGGATCTCATTGTAAGAGAGACTCAGTTTTGACAGCATTACGCCTTGCAGAATTTGGCAGCAGACTACTGTGCAGCAGCTGTCCCTTCTGTAGTCGACATATAATTATATTACACGAAGGCTTTAATTACTGTATTACTAAATTACCAGCAGGCATTCTTCTGGTTAAACCAGCATTTCAACAAGAACCATTAGGCTTACCCAAGCTGAAAGTGTCCAGTGGAGCTTGGAAAAGAGGGAAATTTCACTAATAGGTTTTTCTAACATGGGTAAGCTCTATAATATGTGTGGGTGGGTTCGCATGAGTATACAATGAGCTATATCCCAGGGTTTGGTCCTAAAAGAAATCACAGTGAACTTAAAAATACATCTCTAGCTCATTTCTTTTTAGCATTTGGTTGTTTCCCCTTCCCCCAAAGGAACTTGTTCTTTTGGATGAATGCTGTTTTGGGTTGTATAATGAGGTATTTGATCATGCATAGTCATTTACATCTATGTATGTGCATATATACATGTATTTATGTAGATTTTATTTAAAATATTTAAAAATTTTTTAACTTTGCTCAGGGCCAGAGATACACGTATGGGTATGGGTACCTAGATGTGTGTGCTTGTATACATGTATGTTTTAGCCAAGTGGCCCAGTGGGTGAGAATGTTGGACTTAAGAACCAGGAAGAGCTGAGAAAGAGACAGACTATATTGCAGATTTGAAAGTGTTGTGGAAATGGAGGTAGTTGTTTTTAATCATAGACAGAACCTTTGCGCTTGGTGTTCCCTCAATATTAGAGGCCTGGAAGTTCCTCCAATTGAAGAACTTGTTCTAGCCTTCAACAGGGATCCCAAATTCATCATTATTAATATGTTGCTTTTCCCCCACAACATCATTGTCCTTTCCCATACCAACTGACTTTGGTACAGCGAAAAAAATATTTTGTCTGGTTTCCTTTGCCATCTTGTACACCTGTAGTCCATCCCCTGTGCTGAGAGGCAGGAGGTTAATGTCATGACCAGAGTCAAGATGAGTCATTTACTTGTCCAGCTTTCCATGTCATAACATGGTAGAGTCCCAGACTCAGAGCTGGAAGGGAACTTTGGAGACCTCTGTGACCAAACAGCTCATTTTATAGATGAGGGAAATGAAGTAGGGGTCAGACTGTCAATGTCTGAGGCAGGATTTGAACTCTCATCTTCCAAGGCCAGAACTCTAAGCACTGAGCACCCTTGCTGCTGTTGTTCATTTGTTTCTGGGTCTGACCTCACGGACCCGTGCTTTCCATGGGGTTTTCTCCACAGAGATAGTGGAATGGTTTGCCAAGTGACAGCTAGGAAGTGTCTGAGACTGCATCTGAACTCGGGTCTTCCTGACTACTGATCCACTGACGACTGATCCACACAGTCGACTCCATGTTATCTCCTATCTTGTTCAGCTCTTTTAACTTTGTCTTCTTTTGTTATTTTGATTATACTGTATATAGCTCTTGATGTTCTTCTTAACTTCACTTTGCATCAGATCATACAAAGCTTCCCAAATTTTTCTGAATTCTTCATATTTGTCATTTTAAAATTAGTATTCTATATTATTGTTCTGTAAGAAATGACCAGCAGGATGAATACAGAGAGGCTTGGAGAGACTTACATGAACTGATGCTAAGTGAAATGAGCAGAACCAGGAGATCATTATACACTTCGACAACGATATTGTATGAGGACATATTTTGATGGAAGTGGATTTCTTTGACAAAGAGACCTAACTGAGCTTCAATTGATAAATGATGGACAGAAGCAGCTACACCCAAAGAAAGAACACTGGGAAACGAATGTGAACTATTTGCATTTTTGTTTTTCTTTCCGAGATGTTTTTTACCTTCTGAATCCAATTCTCCCTGTGCAACAGGAGAACTGTTCGGTTCTGCAAACATATATTGTATCTAGGATATACTGCAACATATCTAACATATATAGGACTGCTTGCCATCTAGGGGAGGGGGTGGGGGGAAGAAGGGGAAAAATCGGAATAGAAGCAAGTGCAAGGGATAATGTTGTAAAAAAAAAATTACCCTGGCATGGATTCTGTCAATATAAAGTTATTATAAAATAAAATAAAATATTATAAAAAAATAAAAAAATAAAAATAAATAAAATTAGTATTCCATTGTGTTCATTTACTACAATTTATTCAGCCACTCCTCACTGAATGTGGGTAACCTCTTTGTTTTTAGTTTCTTCTTTAAAAAAAATACTGCTATAAATTTTGGCTGTACTTGGGATTTTCCCTTTGTGTTTGACTTCTTTGGGATTAAATGTCCAGTAGGGGTTACTGGGATTACCAGTCAATTTATTATTTTTGGGATTGCTGACGTTATCTGGCTTTGCCTCTATAGCCTAAGGATGATAAGACTTCCTCTCTAACTTGCCACTGAAACCTTCATTATTCTCCATTAGAATATAAGCTTCTTGAAGGCAGGGGCTGACTGACTTATTTGTCTGCATCCTTAGAGCTTAGGATAGTATTTTTGCACATAGCAAAAAGTGCTTTTTTTTTTTTTCTTTCATTCAGTCCAAAGGTATGAACAATTTACTTAATTATACCACATAGTTACATAATTTGCCAAAATGATCAAACCAGATGACAAACTACTTTATCATTAGACCCAGATGCAGGTATCCTTTGAATTTCTAGTATGGCTTTTTAGACATTTCCCTCAGGAATAGTGTTAATAAAGATAAAAGCAGAAATGAAAGGAAGAAAAGGAAGGAAAAGTATGCTGTCTATGTTAAACCAGGTTTTAAAACTTGAGACTCAGTTAATAATCCCTGTAGAATCTCTGGCATTCCCATTACTCTCAAAGGTCACCATGGGTTTGACTTTAGTTACTTGCTTACAATTACAGATTTGGAACTAGCACAGTGCCCTTGGAGGCCAGGCTCTATGCAAGTACAGCGTGATATTGTTTGTGGTGTCTATTCTTATGCAAAGTTTGAGATGGAGGGCTTACAAAAAAAATCAGGTTGTGGATTTTGTTGAAGCTCAGTTTCCCAGCTATACTCTTGACTCACTAATTTGGGATTTAGGACTTGCCTAGATATCCAGTGCACGTTTCTCCCTCATGCCAATGTAGGACATAAGCCAAGGGATTTTTTTTTTTTGTCCCCAGATAGTAACTCAACATATTGGATTCAGATTAAGTGATCTCACTGGGTGTTCACTCTCCCTTTTCTTCTGGGTCACTCCCGTTTGTCCTCATTTCATTATTTTTGTCCCTGGTAATTGTCAGGAGGGTAATTCAACAGAGCTTGACACTTTTTAGGGTTATTGGATTTTACAAATGAGAGAGAAGAGTCATCTTCTCAGATCCTGACACAGAGTGATACCCATAGAATATTTTTCAAAGTGAAATTGAAAAAAGATTTCTATGTCTGGGGGCCTAAGAGGGGGGAAGTAACCTTATTGGAAGAGAGAAAAGGGTGAAATTTAGGAGAGAAAGAGAGACAGAAACAGTACAGAGAAAGAGATTGATTGATTGATTTCATGTCCCTAAAATCATGTCAGAAATTGGCTGAAGCTGTGATCAGGTCAAACCAACAACTATGGTAGTTGCTGAGAAATATTCCCCTTTGCCCCTTCTGTTTTCTCAGAGAACAATGACTGGGAAATCTTCCACCCTCAGTCAGTCTTTATGCCTTTTTTCAGAACATACCATCAGACATCCTGAATAGAGAAGAAAGAAGTAACCTTAACTGTGAGCTTCATTACAGCCACCTTTATCTCGTTTGAATGTTTATCTGTGTTTCTCGGTCAGTTAACCTGGCGAATAAATTACGGGTCCACTAATGGGAGACAATGAGAAGTGCCCATCACAGAAGTTTATTTTTGGCCTGTGATTTTGCCCCTTTGTGTAAACTTTCCACACCTACAACCTGTAGTACTAGAGTGCTGAACCGAGCACTGAGAAGTGTATTATTTTGTGTGGGACTTTACAGTATCCTGTATCCTAAATTCTGGCGATGGGACGTAAACCTGGATTTTCTTTGACTTGAAGGTCAGCTATCTCTCCACTTTGCTGCATCACCTCTCTGAGATAGTTAAATCCTAACATGAGCAGGAAACAATGAGATACAGTACGAAAGAACACATCGAGTGGGATGCTGAGTGTTTGGAGCTGAAATTTGAGAGATCATACAGTACCACCCACCCTTTCATTCTCAGGAAACTGAAGCCCAGAAAAGTTATGTCAATAAGCATTTATTAAGCACTTACTATGAGATAGGTACTGTGCTAAGAGCCAAGGATAGACAGTTCTTGCCCTCAAGAAGGTTATTTCTTGAAGCTCTAATGGGGAAAACTATGCAAATAAATATTTAAAATACATATATGCAAATAAAATATATATAAAGCAAACTATCTACAGGATAATTAAGAAATTAAGAGAATTTAGGGAAAGGTTCTATAGAAAGAAGAATTTTAATTGAGACAAAGAAAATTAGGGGGCAGCTAGGTGGTGCAATGGATAGAACACTGATCTTGGAATCAGGAAATCCAGCTTCAGACCCTGATCAGCTGACAGTTTTCAGCATTCGTTTTTGTAAGATTTTGAGTTCCAGATTTTTTCTTCTTTCCTTTCCTCTCTCCTCCCCAAGTTGGGAAGCAATAATATAGGTTATACATATAAAGCTGTGTTAAACATATTTCCGTATCAGTCATATTGTGAAGCAGGCAAGTCACTATTTTTTCCTCAGTTTTCTCACCTGTAAAAAGGGGATAATAATAGTACCTACTTCCTAGGGTTGTTTAAGCCTCCTAGAGGCTCAAATTGAATAATAATTAAGTGCTTAGCAGAGGACTGGACACACAGTAAGTATTCTATAAATGTTAGCTGTTCTTAGTATTAGACACCCAGGTGTTCTGAATCCTACTTAGTCCAGTGTTCTTTCCATTACATAGTATGGGTCTCACAACTAAATGGAGAATACAGAGGTCTAAGTTCTATTTCCAGCTTTGCCACGAAGTGTGTGAACTTTGGCAAGGCACATTATTGTCCCAGGGCTGAATTCTCACTTCTGTAAAATGTTAGGATTGAGTTCTGTGATCTCTGTGTTCCTTTGGAATTTATTAATCATTCTACGGTTCTTTTCAAAAAAAAAAAAAGTCACATTACTTATTCTGTATCTTTTAATGTTATATGCTTTTAAAAATAATCTTAAAAGGGACAGTTCTTTTTTTTTTTTTTTTGCACATAATATTTTATCTGTCCAATTCCAAGTAAAGATAGTTTTCAGCATTCATTTTTATAAGATTTTGAGTTCCAAATTTTTTCTCCTTTCCTCTCTTCTCTCTCCTCCCCAAGTTGGGAAGCAATCTGATATAAATTATACATATAAAGCTATGTTAATTAATATTTCCACATCAGTCATGTTGTGAAACAAGAATCGAAACAAAAGGGAAAAACCATGAGAGAAAACAAAACAAACAAAACAGTGAAAATAGTATGATTCAATCCACATTTGGACTCCATGGCTCTTTGTCAGGATGTGAATAGCATTTTCCATCATGAATCTTTTGGAATTGTCTTGGATTATTGTATTGCTGAGAAGAGCAAAGTCCATCATAGTTGATCATTGCATAATTGGAATCAGGAAATCCAGCTTCAGACCCTGCATTCTCCTGGTTCTGCTTTCTATACTTAGCATCAGTTCATATAAGTCTTTCCAGGTTAAAATGGAAAGTTCTATCACATTATAAATTACTAAATGGGCAGATATGTTGTACATAGATCCAGCCTGTGCCTGGGATTCATTCTAGTGATTTCAGTTAATTCATTTAAGTTTTCTGAATCCCTCTGTCCACTTGTAAAATGGGAATGATAATTATCCTGGCCTTAAAATAAGCTGTGCATAAAATATGAGCCAGGACCCTCTGGGCACATCTTGTATTTCTATTCATATCATAGAGTTAGAGCTAAAAAAGGACCCCAAAGGTCATATAGCTCAACACCCTCACTTCACAGATAAAGAACCTGAGACCCAGCAATATTGTAATGAATTGTCCAAAGTCCCATATCAGATATTCAGCCTGAGACCTTCTGATTCCAATTTCAACCTTCTTTCCACTATACTGTGCTGCCTCTGATAAAGAAGATTAGGATTATGTGAAGATAATTGGTATGGAGGGGGAAGAACATGTAAGGCCTGAACTTTTTTTGTTTGTCTGGCAAAGGCTTTTTTTAAATGCATAAAATAAAATACATGGGATTATAAAGGAAACCGATTTATCAAAGTATGGACATCAAAAAAAATTTTTTTTAAGTTCATAGACTCTAATTAAGAACCTCTGACTTGAAAGAAATCCATTTAAAATGGAGACCAGCATTTTAAAATAAATAGTGGAGGTTGGAGAGGGAGAATTGATTGGAAGTTTATCTTGAAAAATAATACTTATTAAAAACAAGGTGATTTTATTTCATATTTAATAAAGTTCACATCATAATTGTAACTTTTCTGATTCTTAGCATAAACAAAGAATGAATCATGCTGATTTTTTTTTTTTTTGTCATTCTTTTTTTCTGATGAAATCGTATGATATCTGGAATCTGAGATCCCCCTTAGGTTTGACATTTGCTTTCAAGCACCATCACAAAAAGGGTCATTGCTGCAAAAAATATTCAAGGACTTCATCTATTTTCCTAAGGGCCTATCTTTATCCTTTGATATTCAAATCATTCTCTTTTGAAGCACCTACCAATAATCAGAGAGAAACTGACCATCGGGATACAGACTAGTGTTAAATGAGGAAGGTTGTTTGAGGTGGGAACTAATTTCATAAATAGTTCATGAGCAAATGAATATATTTGCGTTATGGTGACTTTTGTTTCCACCCTGACACACACACACACACACACACACACACACACTCCCCCTCTCCTTTCTGTCTCCTTCTGTCTCTAATTCTCCCTCTCTCTCTGTCTCTGTCTCTCTTTCCCACCCACTTTATAATACTAATTCTCAGAGCAAATCAGAGCACATACATATGTGACCTGGCCCTGGGTAAAGTGAAGTTATTGGTTTGCATCTAAACAAAACCAACAGGAACCCTTGTTTATCCACAAATCCCAACCCTGCCAGGCTATCTTAAAGATCAAATGAGCTCCTTATTTTACACAAAGTCCTCTGTAAGGTATAATGGTTGAATACAGGTCAACTCCTTTTATTACTATTTGTTGTGATCTAGTTCAGATGGATCTGAATCGGTCCCTGTCCGGGAGCCAAAATGTGGTGAGCTTTTTCTTCTCAAAAACGCAGCCAGGTGATGAAAGTTCAGATCTTTTATTATATCCAATATAGCCCGGTTAGCTTAGAGGCCTATCTCTCTGCTTGGTTCCAAGAGCTCTCTCCGAATGTCACCAAATCCAAAGGTCTGGTCCTTCAGCCTCTGCCTCTGCTTTCTTCAGCCTCCAGCCAGCTCCAATCTTCATGTCATTCCGGTGAAATCTCGACTTGTAGCGTCTTCACTCTCTAGAACCTTCTCCGACTGGCCCATTAGCCTATTTATGCTCCTTCCAGAGAGAGGGATTATGGGTTTTCTCCCATAGTGCTCTCTGGCCCAAAGCTTAAAGGTGTGAACACAAGCCTTGTATTAAGTAATTCTACTTAGTACCTTGTTTCAGGTTCTGCCCAAAACATCTTCTTGTAAGATTAAATCAACTCTAATTACTTAGCAGTTCGTAAGGATTCCAACA
>MU174342.1:751946-850974 GCA_016696395.1 Antechinus stuartii
AGATTAAATCAACTCTAATTACTTAGCAGTTCGTAAGGATTCCAACAACTATTATTATTTTATTTTTCTCTATTTAGCAACTCTTATTTCTAATTATCCCCTGAGAAATGAATAAAAAGGGGAATGATCTGAGGAAAGCATTATCTGCATTATCTTTGCCTTTTTGAAAATGAACATATGATTATTTTTTCATTTTTCAGTTTCTGTATTTTGGGTAGCACTGCATTTTTCCCCAATCTACCTTAATATGAAGAAGAAATTTTGCTCCATGGCTTATGATTAGCTGTGATCCATTCAATTCCACAAACTTTGAAATTCACTTATACAAAATCAGGGTTTGCTTTTGGCTTTGGTCAAGGCTTGTGATTTCCTTGGTGGAGAGCTCCCTGTGGGAAAATTCCTGCCCTCTGTGCAGATGAACAGTTTTTTCCTACTTATACTCTTAGAGTGTTGCTTTTGAGAACTAAGAGGTTAAGTGATTTTCCTGGGTCATCAGAAGCAGAGTTTGAATGTGGATCTTCCTGACTACAAGGTTTCCAGCTAAGCATCCTGCAATACTGCTTTACTTGCATCTAGGAAAAAGATTTTTTAAAGAACAGGTATATTCAGTCTGGCTCTTGAAAAATAAAGTTCTAGAGGGTGGGATGGATTCTAGACAAATCTTGGCTTAATAGATGATAAGTAATCATTTGTAATGGAAAAGATCTGGTTAAACTCCTTCACATTTCCTATGACCATGTTCAGGCAGGCAAGCGATTAAACATAAAAATCTATGAGAAACTAATCCATTTTATGCCATAAGAGATGGAAGAGAAACTATATCGTATCTTGGGAACCTATTTTCATGTGTCATAACAGAATAACCTGAATGTCAAGATATTCTTCCTTATCACCATGTACTATTGAATTAAAATTATCTTTATTATTAGACTGTGCTATAATATAGCCGTCTCTTGTGAACCTTTAAGGTCATTCTGGGGAGCCCTTGACACCTATTACCATTCTGTCCCAGAGATGAGGAGAAATCAAATCAGCTGCCTGATGCTTTCTGCCCTAAACGCTCCCCTTATAATTCTAGTTCATTCTTTTTCCTCCAAACTTTTAAAGTTTTAACTAGAATATGGATCGATTGGGAGGGGTGAGATGGTTGTTGGGTTGGTAAGTTGCTGCACAAACTTTTTAAAAAATAGATATTTCATTTAGATTCTGTTCAAACATTCCTCTTAATAAAAGCTAGCTTTAAGGTTTGCGAGGCACTGAACCTCTCAGTACCCCCTGTGAAGCCCTGTTGTTACCTCCATTTTACCATTGAAGAAAAAGAGAATTCAAGGATTAACGTGGTTAATAAGTGACTGAGAGGATTTGAACTCAGGTTTTATTTTGGTTTGGGTTTTTTTTTTTTTTTTTTCTTGGCAAGGGAGTTAGGGTTAAGTATGTTGCCCAAAGTCCCATAGTAAGTATTAAGCTCTGTGGCTGAATTTGAACTCAGGACCTCCTGACTCCAAAGCCGGTGCTCCATCTGCCGCACCTTCTGTCTGTCCCTTTGAACTCAGTTTTGCTGATTTCCTAATCCAGCACTTTAATCATTATGTCACCTCCCTGCCTCATTTTCTATTTTTAAAACACATGGTGGGTGGCAAGGAACTGGAACCTGAGGGCTGCCCGTCAGTTGGGGAATGGCTGAGTAAGTTACGGAATATGAGTGTTATGGAACATTATTGTTCTGTAAGAAACAGCCAACAGGATGATTTCAGAGAGGCCAGGAGAGACTTACAGGAACTGATGCCGAGTGAAATGAGCACAAAATGGATCATCGTACACGGCCACAACAAGACTATACGATGATCAGTTCTGATGGATGTGGCTCTCCAGCAGGGAGAGATTCCGACCACTTCCAATGGCCTTGTGATGGAGAGAGCCAGAGGACTGTGGGAGCTGAGGCTGGACCGCAGCAGTGTTTTCTCTGTGTTGTTGTTGTTTGTTGCTTGTTTTCTTGCTTATTTTTCCCTTTTTGATCCGATCTCTCTTGTGCAGCATGATATGTGTAGAATTGTGTTTAGAAGAATTGCACATGTTTAACCTATATTGGATTGCTTGCTGTCTATGGGAGGGGTGAGAGGGGGAGAAAAGAGTTTGGAACGTGAGGTTTTGCAAGGGTGAATGTACATATATTTTGAAAATAAAAAGCTTTTTAAAAAGCTGAAAAGTGACAAGTGACGCCGTAGGAGTGTGTGGCATTCTTTGTATTTATATCCCCAGCACTTAACACAACGCCTGGTACACACTGAATAAATGCTCATCAGCCCTTCCGTGTCTTTGTGGTGCAACAGTGCCAGCGTTCCTTGAAGTGGATCTTTCTCATAAACATTCCCTGGGGCAGGTTGCAGGCTAAGGTAGTCAGGACTTCCCCTTGTGTGGATACCAGTGGAGGATATTACTTGTGCATCTATTATCCTTTATTCTTACTCCATGAGCAGTCTACCTCCTTTCTTATTAGCTAGCATTTATATAGTATTTTAAGCTGTGCAAAGCACTTTGTGTGTGTGTGTGTGTGTGTGTGTGTGTGTATGCACACACACACACACATATATATATAAACATATAAACTTATTTGATCCACAAAACATCCTTGAGCCGTGGGGGCTATATTTTATGGTGCCAATTTTAAATATTCTCCAGGATGAGAATTGCGTTTCTGCTTGTTAACTAGATTTATACAGTAGCTTAAATGTTACCTTTAAACTACTGCTGCCTTGGCTACAAATTTGCATCTTTCAATTTTTGGAGAGCTTTATGGAACGCTCTCTTTTCTGGTGCATTTGGTCGACCTCTCCAATGATAGGTCCAGATAGGAAGTATTATTATATTTATTTTATAGATAAATTGAGGTTTAGAAGTTAAGTAACTTGCCCAGAGTTAGGAAGTATCTAAGGTCACATTTGAACTCAGACCTTCCAGATTCTAAATGAAGTGTTATTATCATTGCTATTTTCATTTATTTTTGGTGCCTTCCTTCAGAGAATAGCTCCTATTTACCATGTATATATCTTGTATGCACAAAGTTACTTGCATGTTTTGTTTTTTGGCAGTTGTTATTTTGTTTTTGGTGGGAGATGATAAAATGCTTTTGCAAAGCAAAAAAAGAAAAGAAAATGTTTGATCATGGACAACATAAAAAGTCAAGAAGCATTTATTGAGTGTTCACTGTGTTCCCAAGTGAAGTATGTAGTTCCAGTAGTCTATCCACTTGCAGATGGGAAAATTGAGATTCAGAGAGATGGCCCACAGAGGGCCATACTACATAGCTAGTCAGTAAATGTCAGAGCCACAATTTAAATCTACTTCTCCAAGCTCCCTAGTTCCATCATTCCTCTCATATGTGCAGAAATAAATATATAAATGAGAAAAGGTCAAGCAAAGAAGGATGAGGTTTGGAAAAGAGCTGATTTTCTCTAGCTAGGGGTTGAGGCAAGTTGCCTGAGCAACCTTGACCAAAGGGAAGGATTTCAGCAGGTGGAGATAGGAGAGATAAGGAGAGAAACTCATACAGAGCTGGTGTCTAATTTATGCAGATGTACTTATGAGAGAAAAGACAGGTGAAATTAGACAATGACCTATGAGTTTAACCAATGAATTTATCACATTACCAGTGATAGGAAAGGTGCTGTCTATATATTGCAACTTGTAGATGGAGGTTGTGGAAACATGTTTCTGCATTTTCTAGCACCTCCAATTCTTGCTCCCTTAACAGAGATACCAAAAAAAGCTAATCTATGTATAACCTTATGCAAGAAGCATAAATACAAAGACTTTCTCCCCTCCTCCAGACACACACACGTACACACACCCCCTTCATGAGTGAGACAGATGGATGTCCATGCTTGCCTTTCCATTTTCATCCAAGGTTGGAATGAACTCTTTGAGGCCATTATACCTTAGAGTAAAAATAGAGATGCCCTTCAAAGACTTTGTAGCTCCCAAAAATTATTCCCATGGAAACCAGATGATGTTTTTGATCTCCACAAGAGGTCTGTCACAGTGAACTCCGTTGCAGTGATTTCAGCATACGTGAGGACATTAACTTGTCATCTGTCCTGAATAGAGCAGGATTGTATATGAAATAAATTGTTCAAGGATTCTCCTGCAAAATTTTTTTTTTACATTGTGCCCTTTTTGGGGTCACTTCCTAATATATTGTTAACATATTTGACCTTCTCTTATAACGTTGTAAAATAAATACACAAAATCCCCCAAATCTTTAACTCTTTCTGAAAAAAACATATGCAACATTTTTATCACTTCCCCATACTAACATCCATCCTGTACTTTCTCTGTCTCTCTCTCTCTGTCTCTCTCCCTCTCCTTTTCTCTCCCTCTCTCTCCCTCCTCCTTCCTTTTGTTCCTAACATAGTTGCATATCTTCCTTTTGGAGCCAAGATTGATCATTACAATTAACTTGAGTTAAACTGCCATTCTATATTTTTATTAATGCTATTTTAAGTTATCATGTAAATTGTTCTCTTGGTTCTGTTTACTTCATTCTGAATTAGTTCATATAGGTCTTCTGTGATGCTCATCTGAATTCCTCATACTCAGCATTTTTGTGGTATTATATTCCATCGTGTTCATATAATGTAGCCTCCTTGAATTCATTTTTATTCTTTACAAATTCTTCCTCCCCCCTCTTTTTTTAAAACATATTTTCCTTGAATTCATTTTTTAAATCTTTACACAGTCGAAAGACTTCCCTTTTAAAAAAAAATTCAAAGCACAATATGAAACTAATATTTTGTTGTTTGATAACCAAACATCAGAGCAGCTAGGTGGTGCTGTGGATAGAGTGCTGTTCCTGAAGTCAGGAAAACGTCACTTTGTGAGTTCAAATTTGGCCTCAGACATTTATGTGATCCCAGCCAAGTCACTTAACCCCAATTGCTTTAGTTTCCTGATCTATAATAGGAGCTGGAGATGGAAATGGCAAATCACTCCAGTACCTTTACTAAGGAAACCCCAAAATGGTGTCATGAAGAATTAGACATTAATGAAAAATGACTGAACTGAAGCCAAATATCACTTAGGCACCTCTGCTCCAGCAAGGTGGCCAATCTGTCACTCTCCTTCTCAATTGTTGTTTTGACTTCTCTATGTAATTTTCCTCTGCCCCTCCTTTCTTACTTTGAGCTGTACTTCCCTAAGTCACTTGAAGATAGACTCTCCAGTGATAGGATACATAGAAAAAAAGAGGACAGTCTCTTTTTATATCTGCTCCTGCTCCTTTTCTCCAAGCAGTGAGACAGCCCACTGCCCAGAAAACTTGGTTATGTATTTCTTTATTAGTTACAGAGATTAGACCTGTGATTTTACTGATCTTGGCAAGTGAACAAATCCCTCTACCAATGCAGGTCAGCATTCAACTAGCAGTATCAGAACAAAGGTCTCAGCCTTTACTTTGTGTCTTGGACCCTTTTGGCATCCTGGTAAAGCCTGTAGACTCTGTTGGAGTTTGTGGGATGTTCTGGGAGGATTAGCATCTCTGGTGTGAGGGCTGGTTGAGTTCTTTTCAGGGCTGCTCATCCACCTTTGGTGTCCACTTGTTACTCGGCTCTGCTCTGTGGCTCCGAGCAGCTGTAGCATGCTCCTTGCCCATATCCCAGTAAAATTGTCATGGCAAATGGGATAAACCAGATTAGAATATTCAGCAGGCCTCAAAGCAGTTGGTGAATTAAGGGAACATTTACCCTAAGCTTGTGAAGATTTCCCTAGTTGCTATGTTCTTTTTCTTTTTAAAATAATATACTAAGATAATGGTTCTCTCTGAAAGAAGGTAGGTTTCTCGGGGAGGTTTTCTGGAGGCAGCCTTAGTTTCAGTTCAGATCAATAATTACCCCAAATGCAGCCAAGTGATAAAAATACAAATGTTTATTTCTCCTTCCAAGTCTTGTCTCTTTCCTTGGGCCCAGATAGCTAGATTCTTAGAGGTCTATCTCTCTGCTTGGTTCCAAGAGCTCCCTTCGAATGTCTCCAAATCCCAAGGTTTGTCCTTCAGCCTCTGCCTCTGCTTTCTTCAGCCTCCAGCCAGCATGAAGTAATTCTCTCCTGGTTCTGGCTCAACTCCCACTCGTGGCTTCTTCTGACTTGACGCTCTCCTCTCCATGTAATTTGGCTGAATTCTCTCTGTCTGTATCTTATATATGAGAGAGAGGAATTGTGGGATACGAGAGAGGGATTATGGGTTTCTTCCCAGAGTGCTCTCTGGCCCTAAGAGCTTCAAGGGAGGATCTGAATTCAGATATCTCATACTAAACCCTGAAATCTCCCAAACGTGTGAACTCCAATGAGTAAAGGTGCGAACACAAGCATTGTATCAATTAGTTCTACTTAGTACCTTGTTTCAGGTTCTGGCCCAAAACATCAACTCTAATGAGTTAGCAGTTTGTAAAGATTCCAACACCTGGTCAGAATGGGTGGGTGAGAATAATTTGTTTTAATGCCCATGGAGAGAGCTGAAACAGGTGCTGCAAAGTGCTTAGGAACTGAAGATACCAGGAGCATCCACTATATCCCAGGCCATCACCAGTCATCTTGCCTTTTCCCTTGCCACTGGATTTTGATAACTGGAAAAAGTGAAGCTGACAACTGTAAATAACTCTGCCCAATTTAAGGGCGAGTCAAATCACCCTGATCTGCCATTGGTCCTCTGAAAAATAGAGATGAACAACAACACGGACATCTTCTAAGATTAATGTTTTCAAATGCATATAACAAAATATATCGGATTACAAAGCAAACCAATTATATTGACATATAGTTAAAAACAGATTGGTAGACTCCAGGTTAAGAACCTTTGTCTTAAAGAGTTATCAATTACACTAAGAGATTAAGTAATTTACCACTTATAGGCAGAACTCAAAATTGGCTTTCCTTGGCTCCAAGACCAGTTTTCTATCTACTACCCCATTTCTAACTCTCATTTTTCTAGGGTTAAGATATGATAATTAAATTTGAGATATAAACTCCAGAACAAGGAACTATGGATTTTTTCAAGAATTGATTGCATTTTATTTGAAAAGACTACATACACATACACGCGTGCACACACAGAAACACACACACACACCCCACTCAACAAAAGAAAACTTTGTGTGTGTCTATGTATATGTTGAAATTTAAATATGTAGGCAGATCTTCCCTATACCACCTGGAGATATTTTTTAAAATGTAAAGAGCTGTTTTGCGTCCCCCTCTGGTACCCTATAATTGTATAGCGGGGACCCCTGGTACTTAAAGGCAGTTGGAGTTCAAGTTATGATATACTGGGCCAATGGCAGACCATTTTGTCACTTGTTTGAGGGAGGAGCCCAGGCTAGAGTGTAAAAAACTCTGCAATAGATGACTTTAGCATCCTGTCTAGCTTTTAAATCTGTGATCCTATGATCCAAGATCCATGATATACCAGGTAGAAACAGCACCAGTTCTGAAAGTAACTTTTTTCCCATTTTCAAAATTGGGATCATACTTGCCTCTCCTTAGTCACCAGGTTGACTGTCATTATGAGGCACCGAGAACAGAATTTAAAATTTCTCTTTAAATTTGTTTATTTGTTCTGGATTTCTAAGAGGCCATTTAGAAAAATGGGTAGAGAAGCTAAGATCTGCATCCAGGGAAATATGCACCTTGAAATCACAGATCCTTAAAGGATTGAAGGATCTCAGGTGCTTGGAAGGCTGTGAAAGAGAGAAACAGAACTAGGTCCTCAGATCTTGAATACAGAAATTTCAAGGTTCTTTTGATTTTGTCAAGTTACTTCTATGGAAACTTAATTTTAATTCCAGTCTTTATTTTGCAAATACAGCTTTGGCTTTTAAAAATAGTGGATGTTAAGAGAGTATTTTAAGGTCTGTCAGGATTTGTTTATTCTGAAAAATCTAGTGCTGGTGCTTTGGTTGCATGAATGTTGCTGCTACAGCAAGATATTCATCGACAGGGGCTGAATTATGACATTGAGAAATTATTCTGTGTTGTATTAATGCAGATTGGGTTGGTTGTAAGGAAAGCAAAGAATACAGCAAGGTATTTCAAATGGCCACTTTTCTTCTTCATTAGCCAAAACATCCGTATATCTCCCTGGCCATTTTCTGTGGTGATGTACCTTTCCAGAACTTGGAGAAATCAGCATTTCCACTGCATTGTTCCTCATTTAGATTCCATTTTGGAAATAGTGAACATGCATGTACTTTCATCCATTCTAGCCTGGTATACCAATATACCTCCCTCCCCATCTAATTTTGACACCTGCTAATTAGAAATCCAGCTTGCTTTTCCCTTTGAATAGAGTCAAACTCTGCCTTGTTCTGTGTGTCTGAACTTGTTCATTTTCTCCTTGTCATATTTCAATATCTCCTCAGGAAGAGCCAGCAAAGTCAGCTTTCTCTGTAAGGAATTGACAAAGTTCACAGCTTCTTGAGAAAATGGACACAAACTCCCCAAAGCCTGGAATTGACAGACATTGTCATAAAGGGTTTTCTGAATGAATGGTTTCTTTTTGTCACCTTTTACAAGATCTTTTCCTCCATTCTTGGAATGTGCAGTTTAATGTTGCGTTTAGAATCACTTTCAGTGGCAAAAGTATGTAATGGAATTGGGGCATCCCATGAATACTCTTTTAACAATGTCACAGATGCCTTTTGTTTGCAGTGCTGCATTTTGCACAGACTGATGATTACCATCTGGGGCTTAGCTCTGGATGTGTTCCTTGTCCTTTATGATTTAAGTTCTGACCATGACTTCCCCATAGGTGAGATTCTCTATTTAGTTCCTAGCTGTCAAAATCCTAAGTTTTTGTTATCTCCTGGGAAGTGAAGAGCAAATACAGTCGTGGGGCTAATATCTGCCACATCTATATCAAACCTGTGAGAGGTGTATCTGTGAGAGGTGTGTAATAATTTTCACATCATTTAACAATTTGGGATTATTTCATTTTAAAGCTAGAAGACCTATGGGCACGTGACCTCCGAGGCCCCTCATTAGACCTATAAGGACTGGGAGATCCAGAGATCTTACTTGCCAAGTCACGCAGTTGTCTAATGTGGTCAGAGAAGAGGGGCATAGAAAAGGGGCAAGACTTGAATAAGGGGTTTCCTTATTACTGGGCAAAAAAGGATAGAGAAAAGGAGAGGAGTGGAATTGGAAGTTGGATTTCCTTAAGGAGCAACAGCATATGACTTCATAATGCACACGGATAGCTTATAGTTTCCTCCTGAATTAGCATGTGCTCCTCCTCCCCTAGCCATAAGTGGGTATTGGTGATCAGGTTTGACAGTTGTCAGAAGCTAACTGTCTTCTGGACCATTGTTTCACCTATCCTTCAGATGACCACCCACAACAATCTGAACTATGTGTCTCTTTCCTCTGTCCAGAAGAAAGACTGTTGGTTGCATTTGTAAATCTTTATCATTTCTTGGGGCATGGAAAGCTGCTGCCTCTTGAGAAGCCCTGGCTACACCCTTAATGGAAAGGATCTTAAATCAATAATATTAGACAACCAGTTTTTCACTGGATGGAAGGAAGGATGAAAGGGGAGGGAGGGAGAGAAGGGAGGAAAAAAGAAAGGAAGAGAGAGAAGGAGGAAGAAAGGATGAATGGATAAATAAAAGGGAAGAAGAAAGGATGAAAGAGGAGGGAGGAAGGGGGAGAGAGAAGAAAAAAGGAGAGAAGGAAGAAAGGAAAGAAGAAGAAAAGTCAGGGAGGAGGGGAATAAGGTAGAGAGGGAGGAAAAAAGGAAGAGAAGGAGGAAGGGAAGGAGATAGAGGGAAGAAGGAAAAGAGAGTAAGGGAGAAAAGAAGGTAGAGAGGGAGGAAGAAAGGGAGAAAATGAGAGGGGAAGTAAGATAGGGAGGAAGAAAGGAAGAGAAGGAGGGAGGAAAGAAGGGGAGAGAGGAAGAAGGAAGGGAGAGAGGAAGGAAGAAATGATGGGTGGATAGAAGAAACGATGAAAGGAAGAGGAGGAAGGAAGGATAGAAGGGAAAGAAAAGAAGGAAAGAAAGGAGAAAGAGATGAAGGGGAGAGGAAGAGGAAGGAAGGATGGGTGAATGATGGAAGGAAGGAAGAATGAAAGGGAGAGGAGGGAGGAAGGAAGGAAAGAAGTGAGAGAGGGAGGAAAGGAGGAGGAAGGAAGCAAGGGAGAGAAGGAAGGAAGGGAAGGAGGGAGAAGGAAAAGTCATCTTACTCTACCTGATATGTCAGGGAATAGAGAGATTCTTTTACCTGTTGTGATCATTTTGTCTTTCCTAGCAGAAACACTAATATTTTCTAAATTTGTGGCTGTTAATTTGTTCTTCTACTTCTGTAATTCTCAAACTTTTCCACAGTGGCAGAGTCCTTCAGGTAAAATAAAACTTTGGTAGAACCTCCAAAAAATTTTGTTTTAATGTCTATAAACAACAAAGTTTGTTTTAAAAACAAACAATTTGGAGGTATTTTAACATTCCTTGCAGCACAGTTTGAGAAATACTGGTTTAGTTTTACCTAATCCAAGTGAATATTCAAATTTTTGGTCCTTAAAAAAAGAATCGCATCACTTAGAGCAGGGCTTCTTAACTTGGGGTTCATAAAATTGGATAGGGAAAATGCATCTTTTATTTTTTGAAACCCCTGGTTTCCTTTGTAATGCTCTGTACTTTATATATTTAAAAAGAATCTGAGGAAGAGTCTGTTGGCTTCAACACACTGCCAAAAGTGTCCATAATAATATGAAAAATTTGAGAAACTCTGACTTTGATGATTCCTTATCTCTAGGTCGATAAGACTTCCCAACTACTTAAACTGCAAATTTTGACCCTTAACGAAGTCTTGTAACTGAACATAGGGGATGATTTATCAGTAAATGTTTGATTTGTGTCCCTATTTTATATATATGTAAAAATTTCTCAGGCAAAAAGGGTTGTGAGTAAGAAAAGTGTAAAAAACTCTGCAATAGATGCCTTTAGCATCCTGTCTAGCTTTTAAATCTGTGATCCAAGATCCATGCTATACCAGGTAGAAACAGCACCAGTTCTGAAAGTAACTTTTTTCCTATTTTCAAAATTGGGATCACACTTGCTCTCCTTAGTCACATGTATCTATCCCATCCTCTGGCTTTTTTCAAAAATAGTATCTTTTCAGTGCTGCAAGTTCTAGCTAGTCTAAAAGAAAAATTAAATTTGCAGTGCTTAAAGCAAGAAGACTTTTATTTAGTACCTTTTAACTCACAAGGAAAGGCTAAATAAGGACCTTCCTGAGCATGAAAAAAGTAGCCTAGATGTTCAACCAGTTTCTACACAAGGACATAGCCCGAATCCACAGAGAGCATTGCTAGCTGGATCAAGTTGGCACAAGTCCATGATGCTTCCATAAGAGGCTTTTCCCGAGGACTTGGAGCATCATTATGCTAAATTCTTGCCACTCTTTCGATCATTACCCCAAGCATCAGGATTACTCACCATTGCTGCAGACCACCAGGTGTTGTCTTACTAATACACATCTGATGACTTTCCTTTCTGATGTTAAAGGCACTGAAGTACCTATCAGCATGGTGGTATGGGAGCTCGAGATTTCCGACATGGAAGATTCCCTGACAAATTTGACAAGACAGAAAATGCCAGGAAAGAGAAAGCTATGGGTTCTTGTAGTCGACAATCAATTTCAAAAAGAATAGGCCTAAAAAACCAGAAGTGTTTTTCCCCTAGATTACTGCATCAACTCCTGACTTAACCTTGAACTTCAATTTTATATTAGTCATTTTTGCTCTATCATTCCCAATTTCAAGGTCATTTTAAGTAGAAACAGCAGTTGTGATTTGAATAAATCCACAGTATCCTTTCACCCACTTCCTGTCAATCTCTAAGTAAAGAAACAGTGGTTTTATTCAGGTACTCTCACATTTCCTCTCCAGGCTGACTTTCTGACTTCCTACAAGACTTGGTCTGCCATGCCATAGTAAACTTGTCTCCCTGGAAGCTCACTCCATCCCTGGAATACTTCCCAACTGAAAGCATCCTCCGGCCCCATGGCCACTCTCTGATTGGCTGGTTCCTCCCAGACTCTCCCATGTTTAGACCAGCCAGGTCTTTATTCCTCTCCAGGTTGCACTCCTGATTCTCCATAGGATTTTCTCTACCATGTTCCTGCATAAAGGCTTCTCTTGTCTCTCTCCCCAACTCCACCCCATTTACAGTCATGTCCAACTCTTTGTGATCCCATTTGGGATTTTCTTGGCAGAGATACTAGAATGGTTTCTACAGCCCATTTTACAGATGAAGAAATTGAAACAAACACGGTTAAGTGACTTTCCCAGAATCATAAAGCTAGTGTTAGAGGCCAGATTTAAATTCAGGAAGATGAGACTTTCTGATTGCAGACCTGGTATTCTATCCACTGTACCACCCTACCTGCCCCATTTTCTGTTTGATCTCCCAATATAATATATGCTCCTTGAGGGAAAACCTGGGTTTTTTTTTCCCCTTGCTTATATTTTTATTCTAAGCATTTAGTACAGTGTCTGGAATATAATAAGCACTTAATAAATGCTCTCCACTTAACTTGAATTGACTTGATCTTGAGCAAATTCTTGCTCTTTTCTGTGATTCAGTTTCTTACTGTGAAATTCTACATGCCCATTCCCCAGCAAAGTCGTATAAAGTATTTCACAGTTCTCAGATAATAGTAATAATAACTAACAAATACTTGCTATTATATATTATACAATATACAACATTATTAAGTGATAGAATTATATATTAAAATGCTTTTGTAGTGCTTTTTTACAAAGTGCTTCACAAGTTTTATCCTATTTTATCTTCACAACGCTCTAGAAAGTGGGTATTATTACTATTATCATCCACATTTTAAGAATGAGAAAATTGAGGCAGACAGATTAAAATAGCTCAATAGTTCTCAAACTGTGGCTATAGGCGTGGGAGGAGGGGAACATTCCCCTTTCAAGGGGTCCTTTAGGTCTATAGTAAGATGGAATTTGCCCATTTAAATACTCCTACCTTTCCAAATACATATCTGTATGAGGTTAGATTTTCTTCATATGATTCAATCAAAACAACATCACAACAGATTGTGTAGAAGCAAAGATGAAAATGCCGCTTTTGTTAAGCCATATATTAAGGAGGTATGCCAAAATATATAAAACAGTGCCAATCTTATCAGTAGTTTTTAAGATTAATAAAAATTTTTAAGATTGTAATATGGTTGATTTTGAAATAAAAATTTTTGAGAATCACAGCTATAGTTTCAGATTAGATCACCAGTACAAACCCATATCATTTTGTTTTGCCAATTAGCTAGCATCCCAGGAATCCTCCCATTTTGTTTATAAGATAAAATGCCTATCCTAATAATATGGAGGCTGAAAAAGAACCCTTTAATATTACTTTATAAAGTATGTGGTATTTGGAGGCAATATTTTGGACCAAACTTATATTTTCATTAAGGACCACACACCCACAAAGGGAGAAATGATCCATGAAGATTCCTGATTCACCAATTGTAGAGCTGGTCTCACAAAAATCCCTATCCTTCCTTTACTTCATTATCCCCCAGCTCCACCTTCTCTCATTCTTGTACAAGCTCCTGCCCCCACCTTTACCAGGTGTCAGCCCCTCAGGGTGATTTAAACAGCTATGACCCGGGCACCTGCAGCAGCTGTGCAGGTGCTGTTGAGAAAATCCGTTTAAAAGACAGATAATTTTGGGAGATATCTCTAAAACTATGACAGCCATCAAAATAAACTAAACTTAGAACTGCGTACATAGATATAATTTATAAATGCGTATGTGGGTATATGCTCAAATTTTTTTTTTAGTGTTGGAGGCACTCAAAAATATCTCTGCATTATTAAGATAAAAAACTCACTGAAGAAACTCCCTCTTGCCAGTGCATGTCAGCGGCTGTTCCACCACCTATTAATCTTATAGCCTTGTCTGGGGCCCTGAGAGGTAAGTCACTCTGCTCAGCCCAAATGTGTCAGAGGCCAGACGTTAGTCCTATTTACATGCAACCACATGGGGAAAGCATTCCAAGTTATCTCCTCATGCTTTTTTGGATTTTCTTTTTGGCTTAAGAAGACAGGAGATTATATTTTTAGTACCAAAGGACAACATAAGTGTGAGCTGTGAGATAGAGGCTGACTTTCTGACTCTCCAAAAATGACTAAGATCTTTAAGAGTTGAAAGAAGGAGCAAGGGTGAATTTAAAGTTTAGTGGTGAGCCAAGTTCTCAGTACGTGACAAAAACCAGATAGGCCAGTCTGGGGCCTGCTGATTTGACTATTTCCATTGCCTTTTCTCAAACCCAATCCAGGTTCCAGGTCTGGGATATTTTTGTTAAAAATTGTATGCTTGTAAATTACATTTGTAACATAGTTTATTTCTACAAAATATATTAGTAAAATGTCTGTGAAGAAGAGGTGGGTGTGCACCCCAAAACTTGAACCCAACTTGAATTAGTATTTTGAGGTCTTGAAGAGGAAGAGGATGGTTTGTTGTTTCTTTCTGGAAGGCTCAGCAAGCTGTGGTTTTTTTTCCATTTTTTTCCCTGCCTGATGATTTTTCTTCCCAACTCTCTTGGCCCTCTTAAATTTCCTGCATTGTTTTAAATCTGCTCCATTCATCCGGCTGTGAAGCTTCCTTTGCAATCCTGTCTTGTCATCCATGGGTGTTACTTGTGCAAAAGCATCATTTTCTGCTCTCGGCATGAATTATTTTTTAGTATCTCACATTGGTCTTAACCCTATCAATGCATAGTCATTTTAGGGGACCAGGGATATACTTTAAGAGCCTACAGAGCTACTCCTTAGTTGTATTTAATCAGAACCAATATGGGGACCACTGAGTTTTATCTATGTAAGGCCTTTGCTTTTTCCCCATACCTATTAATGCCTTGGTCCCCTATCCCAAATATTACTTTGTATTTATTTCTTAAATAATTTTATGTATTACCTGTCAGGTTGGCTAAGATGACAGGAAAAAATAATGATGAATGTTGGAGGGGATGTGAGAAAACTGAGACACTGATGCATTGTTGGTGGAACTATGAAAGGATCCAACTGTTCTGGAGAGCAATCTGGAATTATGCCCAAAAAGTTATCAAACTGTGCATACCCTTTGATCCAGCAGTGCTTCTACTGGGCTGATATCCCAAAGAGATACTAAAGAAGGGAAAGACCTCTTTCTAGCTCAGTTTCAGTTGATCAAGGATGGACAGAAGCAGCTACACCCAAAGAAAGAACACTGGGAAATGATTGTATTGTTTGCATTTTTTCTTTTCTTCCCGAATTATTTTTACCTTTTGAATCCAATTCTTCCTGTGCAACAAAAGAATTGTTGGGTTCTGCACACATATATTGTATCTAGGATATATTGTAACTTATTTAACATGTATAGGACTGCTTGCCATCTGGGGGAGGGGGTGGAGGGAGGGAAGGAAAAGCCGGAGCAGAAGCGGGTGCAAGAGATAATGTTGTTAAAAATTACCCAGGCATATGTTCTGTCAATAAAAAGTTATAATAATAAAAAAATAAAAAATAATAATTTTATGTGTTACTTTATATTCATGTTCTCTCCCAATAGGATATAACCTCCTTGAAGGGAGGAACAGTTTCATTCTAAACTTTGTATCTCTAGAGACTGGCACATAGTAAGTAGTTAATCAATGCTTGTTGACTTTGTATGATCTGATTCATTATTGGAGTCAACAGTGATGCAATGTTGTGCAAGTTTGTGCTCCAGGAAGATAAATAAAGCATTAATTGAGTGCTTTCCATGGGCTTGGCACCACGCTAAATACAGGCGATATAAAACATAATAAAATAAGGCAGGCCCTCCTTGAAAAAGCTTACTTTCTGATAGGGGAGTACCGAACATAGAGAGCTAAAAAGTAGAGGAGGGACGATAGCCAACAAAGGCAGAGTTGACCTCGAAGAGGTGATTTAGACTGTAGAGGAAATTGAGTCGAGGGTGAAATTGACGGACTGGAACCCCTAATAAAATGGCAGTTGTGCCTGAGGATTCACGGGTAAGGGATGGGAGGCTTCTTCTGTTGGGCAAGAAGATACAAAGTAGCTCCCTCCCTGAGAGAAGGAGCCAGTCTGTTCTAATAGAAAGAATTGTGGTCTTTTTTGTGGTCAGTTTTTTTCTTCCATGGAACCATGTTATCTAAATTTAACTTCTCTAACCTCTCCTCTCTGAAAAGCTCCTTTGCTCTTTGTGAGAGTTAACAAGCAGCCTCCCTCCGCCACTTTTCTTGCATCCATATTCCCGAGTTCTTGGCTGGACTGAGAATGTAGAATATAGGAGGGGACAGCCCCAAAGGCAGCAGGAAGAGAAGCAGACATTTTTCTCAATGTCACTGACTTAACGTGTTGAAAATTTCCCTGGTGCCATTGCACAAATCATACATGAATGCTTAATGGCAATGCCTAAGGGGCAGAGTGAAGTGCCAGCATCAAAGTCAGGAGTTCCTTTCTCCCCTGGGAGACGGGTGTATTAAGTTGTTAGACTGCCCTGCCTGGTGGGTAGTTTTGCACTGGTATAAACTTGGTTACCTTAATGTTAAGGTTAATGAGTTCTAACCTGTGAAAGGACAGTCTGATAATTGATTCAATCACCCAATTAGTGTCCTTACTCCAAATCTCTTCCTTTCCACCTCCACCCCCACCCCTTGTTTGGGAAAATTGAAGAGTCCTCCCCTGGTTTCCTAATAGCTTTCTTTTAAGCCACGCATAAGCACCACTGATTCTAGACCATTTCTTGCCTTTCCTTTGGAGAAAAATGAGTGATTTGTTTTTTTTGTTTGTTTGTTTGTTTGTTTTTTAACTTCTTTTCAATCCCCAAGCTTCAGAATGTTTGTCCAACTATGTCGGTAGCTGTCTAATCTCCCAACTGAAACAAAGTCACACAATTTCTGCCCATAATGGCTAACCATTTATTGGAGAATTAGAACTTGGGAATGGGGTTACCAGACTAAAATCAGAAATTTTGTGTCATGGACCTTTTTGATCAGTTAGCTGTCTAACATTTATTAAGCACCAACTCTGTCAGGCTCTATGCTAAACAATGTGGTAAAAAGCCTGTGCACATTCCCTTCTCATAATAATGTTTTTTTGTTTTTTTTTTAAAAAAGAAAATACATGAGAGTATAAAAGAAACCAATTATGCTAAAATACCAAATGAAATGTATAACTTCAAAAGAAAAAAGTTCGCAAATGTCAGATTAAAAACTTTCCCCTGTTAGAAAAGTTCAGGATCTCTTTAAAATATTGCCAAATGCTTATCAGAGATGAGTCAGAGCTCACTATAAAGTAAACTGCTTTGCTTCTCCTCCCGTCCTTGTCCTTAGGAAAATGTGGGCTATTCTAGGAAAACAGATTTAAATGCCTTTTGTCATTGGCTGACCTTGCTTTGAGAAATTAATATTGAATTTGAGGTACCTGATAGGGCAGCTAGATGATGGAGTGGATAGAGGTGACAGGCCTGAAGCCACAAAGATTCATATTCCTGAGTTCAAATCCAGGCTCAGAAACTTATTAGCTGGGGGGCTCTAGGCATATCATTTCACCCTATCTGCCTCAGTTTCCTCCTCTATAAAATGAGCTGGAGGAGAAAATGTCAAACCATTTTGGTATCCCTGCCAAGAAAATCCCATATGAGGTCGCAAAGAGTCAGACACAACTCAACCTGGTAGAAATCAGCAATCTCCTTTGAACTAAATATACACCTTAGAGGGCAAGTAGATGTTTACAGTTATTAAGCACCAGAACTAGAATCAGAAAGATTTGAATTCAAATGTGGTTCCCGAAACTTATTAAATATGTAATCCTCGATAAGGCATTTAACTTGTTTACCTCAGTTTCATCATCTATAAAATGGGATTTAATCGTTCCTGGGATTGTTGTGAGGATTAAATGATAAAATATTTGTAAGTACTTAGTGAAGTGCCTGACACATAATAGATGCTATAATAGCATTAGAAGGAACCATTGTTTATTCTTTTAAATGAGGCTCTTTGGTTGTATATCTCTTATGATAACCTGCTGCCTTTGATTCTAATTTTACGGGTATATTTATCTCTATATGTTCCTTACAGCCAGGGAATGTTGCCTTATGAATTATTACATAACTCCCAGACTTTAATACAGAAGAATCTTGCATACAGTACTCAATGTTTCTTGAATGAATGGATTTTGACATCATGAAATTAAATTCATATTCTTGAAACAGAATTGTTGTTTTGTTGTTCAGGGTTTTCAGTTGTGTCAGAATCTGATCATATTTGAAGGGTTTTCATGGCAAAGATACCAGAATGGTTTGCCCTTTCCTTCTCCAGCTTGTTTTATAGATGAAACCAAGGCAGAAATGTTTAAATGACTTGCGCACAGTGGTAAGTCTCTGAGCCCAGATTTGAACTGAGTCTTTTCGACTTCAGGCCAACATTCTACCCACTGTTCTACTTAATTGCCTCTGAAACAGAATTACATGCGACAAAAATCTGATATAGCATCATTAACTCATAAGAAGGCTGTTGTATTGTCCCCCCAGTGCCAGAATACTTACCTTTGTTTTCTCTAGTACATGACAAAGTTTGTATTTTTGTGTGTTTGATGGGTTTAGGTTTTTGTTTTTGTTTTTGTTTTTTATTTTTTGGTTTTATTATTTATTTTTTCAATTACCAGGCATTCATTTTTTCCTTCCCACATCACTCTACCTATCTAAAAACAATATACTTGTAACGTTTATGACTTATTCATGTATCAGTAGGTATAAGATCTCATTCATGTCAGTATTCCCATCACAGAGATATTACAATCAATCCATGCTTTGTCATCATAAGTGATTCTTATCCATGAGTTCACATGGATCCTCTGTAAAAATTTTCTTCTATATCCATTGCTTTGACTATTAGTGCAATAAACCATCCCATCTATCATGTTACTCCTATACAGCTGGTCCACTTGCTTTTTGGGTGATGTCGGCCCTTGAAAGCTTCCATTTGACTTCTCACATGCAAATATTTATTGGCTATTTGCTGTATGTAGCCTGCTTACATCTTCTATGCATTCTTTCCTTTGCCCTCTGGCTATCAATCAGCAGTCTGAAACTTTCAGAAACTGTAGTAATCTAATGTCAACAGAATAGTGATGAAAAGATGGGTTTTTGTAGTGAGAGACAAGGCTGGAATGAGAGAAAATGCTAACTAACTCTGTTTCCTCCTGTTCAATTCCAGTCAAATTACTCCGTATTTAAAATCTTATCCCATGAGGTCATAGCTAAGAAAGTGGTACTTGGATTTATTAAAAACGAAGATATCAAAGTTATTCATAAGAGCTCATAATCTAATCTGCTCTAGAATTCTAACTTTTGCTTTAGGACTGTGATTTCTTGCCCATCTCTGATCTGGTCCTCCAGTTCTGCCCTTGAGCCACGCTTTCCTTATTGATGACATGTTACCATATCTAGCGATATCACAACCCCCACAATTCCCAGGATATAGGGCCCATTTTCCACTTCTTTCTCTGAGATCACTAATAATTCCTAATCTACCATTCTTATAAACAGTGCAGCAGTCAATTATCCTGAGGTAGTTCACGCTCCCTGGCAATTCCTAGCTGACAATACCCACCCTGGCCATCACTCCCTTGTAGTGTTATCATCCCCAACTAGAATTCAAGCTCCTTGAGTATAAAATCAAGTGTATATATGTGTGTGTGTGTGTGTGTGTGTGTGTGTGTGTGTGTTCTGCTATTTTTTTTTCCTCCGGCACATTTTGCAGATGAAAAAACTGAGGCAAACAGGGTTAAGTGACTTGCCCAGGGTCATACAGCTAATAAGAGTCTAATTATGCCCAGTGCTCTATGCACCGTACCTCAAAGGGGCCCTGATTGTTTAATTCTCCCTCTAATAACATGGTACAGAGGAAGATTGTGCTGCTCAAAACAGGCTAGATGTGTGTGTGTGTGCATGGGTGAATTACCATTTATGTAAATGTCTTCAGGACCGGGTGGTTACTTATCTTTTATCATGCCAGCAGTGATTATCTGAATTGAAATGAAAATGCTTTACATTTATTCATTCAATTTTGCATTTGTTCATTAAAATTATTGAAAGAAATTGTGATCAAGTGCCAAGCTCCCTGCCTTTATTGCTTCTATCTAAAGATTGACACCTCTACTTTCATAATTATAGTTAAGAAAAAGTCAGCATTGATAGATACAGTAAAATATATGGTATATAAATTTGATGGGAAAAACCATGCAATAGTAAAAAAGGAAAAACCAGAGTAGAGCCTTCCCCTAGAAGTCCCCCAAAGAAGTGATTAATAGCTGATAAATAGTTTTACTAGACTGGAAGCTCCTTAAAGGCAGAATAGAAGAAAAATCCTGAACTATGCATTTTAACTACAAATCTGTCAGGGACAAATTGTTAAGTAAATAATCCTAAACTTCCCTGATAAGAGAGAAAATCCAAACGGCCATCCTGTCTTTAAAAATACTCTCCTTTAGTCATTTCCACTCATAGTTTATTCCCAAATCAGAAGGCAAAATTCTATAACAACATAAAGCCTAGTTACAAAAGTTGGGCAATAGTTTGTTTCATCAAACAAAACAATAGCCTAACAATTTTCTGTGCACCCTGAAGAATCATTGTCCTGAAACCATTCATTTCTTCTTTAACCACTTCATCAAAGGAAACAGTCAGTTCTACTGTAACACTTATTTTCAAAACTGGAATTTATTTCAACTTGATTGATATGTTAGGGAACAATTTGGTCATAATGGGAATTTCACTTTTGCTTATGTACAGTTTCTTCTTTAAGAAACCCTGGTAACCAAGCCAGGTAGGAATACAAAAATGTATGTACAGAAATGCATGCATATACACATACATACCTACCACCTACTTCAGTTCACCATGTGAATTATTCTACAAAGTTGTTTTGCTATTTTGTATTTCTGTATTTTCAGGGCAGCTAGATGGCGCAGTGGATAGAGCACCAGCCCTGAAGTCAGGAGGACCTGAGCTCAAATCTGACCTCAGACACTTAACACTTCCTAGCTGTGTGACCCTGGGCAAGTCACTTAACCCCAATTACCTCAGCCAAAAAAATATGAATTTATATATTTTCGTGTGTGTGTGTGTGTGTGTGTGTGTGTGTATCACTCAGTTCAACATCCCAAACATGTTTACTTTTCCTGGTTCAAAAACACCCAAGCAATTCATGCAAAAAAAAAAAAAAAAAAAAAGCTTTAAGCATCAAAGAGAAGCTTGAAATAATCAAGCCTTTTAAAAGAAATTTTAAAATAGGCATAAAGGAATACACCTTCTAGACCATCAGAAACAAGGCTATGAAAATAAAAGAATCACCAGTGGCTATTTGTGCCCCTAATTCCATTTTCTCATAAGCTCTGTAGTTTTTAATTGTGTGATTTTGCATAGCACAAGGATTTTCTTATAGCAGAACTGACTGTACTTTATTAAACAAATTAATCAAAGTCATTATTATTCTTAGTTTGTTCAGTTTCAGGGAAGAGTCCTTCCTTACAGTCTTTAAAAGCTGGTTAGGCTTTTGATAGGAATGTCCTAAAAAATTTCAATGTTAGACATTGGTTTGTTAAGTAAATACTGATAATTCTTCTCATGAACAGTAGATCAGGAATTTTCAGGTAACCATTGTTATATACAACTGAAAAGGGGCATTAGAGTGGTTTGGGAAATGCTTTCATAGCACAGAACTCTCACTCTGCCTTTCAAACATGATGGGTGCTCAGAAAGCTTATTGAATGAATATTGTCTTGCGCAAAACAAAACTATTTTCCAGGAATGTTATATTTAGGTAGATAACCACAGGTACATGATCAAGTTATTAGGCCTAACTCTGAGCATCTTAGCATGAGCTTCCATCCATCTAATCACCTGAATTCACCCTTAGGGCCTCTTTGTCCTGGTGGTATAAAAAAAGTCTATAGTCTTATTTTCAGTTCTACCTTTCTCCTGACCACTGAATCACTCAGCATGCATTTATTAAATATTTAGCATTTGTCAGACTTTTCACTAAGTGCTAGATTACAGAAAGAAAAGACAAAGTCCCTGCCCTTAGGGAACTTTAGTATTGAGCACTGAGCCTTGAGACCTGTGTTCAAATATGGCTTCAGACACTAACTGTTATGACCCGGAGTAAATCACTTAAACCTGTTTCCTCACCTGTAAAATGGGGGCTAATACTAACACCTGTCTCTCTAAGATTGTCAGTTCATTTGTAAGTCTTGACAGGTTTTCCTAAAATCTGCCTTTTCATCATTTCTTATAGAACAATAGTATTCCATTACATTCATATATCACAATTTGTTCAGACATTCCCCAATTGATAGGCATCCCTCCAATTTCCAATTCTTTGCCATCACACAAAAGGAGCTGCTATATTTTTTGTACATGGAGATCCCTTTTTTATTGTGCTGGACAGTGGTAAGGTAGAAGTACATTCCACCCATGCAAAGGTAGAGAGACTAGAAAATGGCATGTTTGGTGTGCAGAACAGACAGTAGACCAATATGGTTGCATTGCAAGCACGTAACAAGAGGAGTAATGTCTATGAATCCTGAAAAAAAGTAGCAAGGTGTAGGATGTAAAGACTAGAGTTCATATTTGAATCTTTTGGCATTCAGTAGAGAGTTCATTGGCTAGGAGTTGGGTGGGAGTAGGGGAGGGAGGTCAATAGATCATATGTGCAGTTAGGAAAAATTACCTTGTGTATGATGGTTTGGAGAGGAGCTTGAAGCAGGCAATCCAAACAGAAAGAGATTGAGATTAGAAAAAGGGATAGCTTCGTCTCAGTTCGTCTGACAACTTTGGTCTATCTAGTCTCCCAGTTTCACCTGAACAGACTCATATATTTATTCTTAGAGTTACTGAATCTTAGTTATCACAAAGTCCATCCTCTTCATCTTATGGATGGAGCAAACTGATGTACATCAAAGAGAAAGTGATTTTTTTTTCCTCCAACTTTAATAGTATTTTATTTTTCAAAATATATGCAAAGATAATTTTTTTTTTGCAAAACTTTGTGTTTCAAATTTTTCTTCCTCTTCCCCCTCTCCAAGACAGCATGAAATCCAATATATGTCTTCTAAACATAATTCCATATTTGTTATGCTGTGCAAAAAAAAAAGTAAATCAGAGAAAAAACACAGAAAGGAAAAAACAAGCAAACAATAACATAAAAAGTGAAAGTATTATGCTTTGATCCACATTCTGTTTCTATAGTTCTCTTTCTGAATATGAATGGCAAAGTTTCCATCATAAGTCTATTTGGAATTGCTTTGAGTCATCTCATTGTTGAAAAGAGCCAAGTCCATCACAGTTGATCATTACATAATTTTGTTGTTGCTGTGTACAATGTTCTCTTGGTTGTCCTCACTTCACTCAGCATCAGTTCATACAAGTCTTTCCAGGCCTTTCTGAAATCATCCTGCTTATCATTTCTTACAGAACATTAATATTCCATTACATTCATGATACCATAGTTTATTCAGCCTTTCCCCAAATAATGGGCATCCACTCAGTTTCCAGTTCCTTGCCATATAAAAAGGGCTGCTACAAATATTTGTGCACATGTGGGTCCTTTTCCTTTTTTTATAATTTCCTTGGGATACAGACCATCTAGTAGACACTGTTGGATCAAAGTGTATATGCATTTTTATAGCCCTTTGGGCATAGTTCCAAATTGTTCTCCAGAATGATTAGATCATTAGAGAAAATGATTTTACTCAAAGAACCAAGACAGGATTTCAGGTTATCCTGATTTGCAGTCCATTAAAGATTTAAGAATTTTACTGGACATAAATTGAATGTAATGTGGTAGCAAAAAAAAATACATTAAAAATTTTTAAATGATGAACAGGCTGGTTTTAGAAAAGCCTGGATTTATAAAACTGATGCTGAGAGAAGCAAGTAGAACTAGGAAAACACTGTACATAGCAACAGCAAGATTGCATGATGATCAACTATGATAGACTTGGCTCTTCTCAATAATTTAATGATCAAAGCAATTCTAGTGAACTTTGAATAACAAATACCAAAAGCCTGAGGAGGTCTGATTGATTGTGTGCTGAGCTTCTTCTGCTTTAGGTTACTGGGATGTTACCTCAGTTGTTCTCCTGGACCAATTAAGTCTTAAGTTGCTTTTTAGAGGCAGAGGATAAATCTTAGAATAAAACTCAAGTCGGCCAATATTTGAAGTGCTGTCACTGATGAGAGAGGAGATTTTTTTTCTGCTTGGCTTTAGAAAAATTAGAATTCTAGGATTAGTTGGTAGATGATGTTATAAGAGGCGAGGAGGTAAATTTTAGTTCAACAAAAGGAGAAACTTTCCAAGAAATGAAACTGTAAAATAGAATGAACTATCTGAAGATGTAATGAATTTTCACTCAGAGACTGGTTAACCACTTCGGCATGTTGTATTTATGGTTTATGCTTTGAATGTGATACATCAAGGAGATATATGTTACTAAAGGTTATGCACTATACTGAAGGAAAACACAACTTTAGATCGTTTTTTCCTTAGAAGCGTGAGATGTTAGGGAAGGAAGGGGTAAGCTTGAGATAGTGGGTAAGCTGAATTTTCGATAGACACTGGTCTTTATAATTTCATCTCTTTCAATCTGCAGTTCTCAGATTCTTATATCCAAGAATTTCATGTGACCAGTTATTTCCCTGCTTTTAAACTCCTCCTTTTCTTAGAATTTATTCCTGTGTCATTCCATTTTTGAAAACATCCTGTTGAGCTAGTTGTTCAGTCATTTTTCAATTGTGTCTAATTTTTCATGACCTCATTTGATGTTTTCTTAGCAAAAATATTGAAGTGTTTTGCTATTTCCCTTCTCTAGTTTCTTTTACAGACACGGAAACTGAGGCAAACTAGTGACTTTCCAGAGTTACACAGCTGGTAAATGTCTGAGACCACATTTGAAGTCAGGAGGATGAGAATTCCTGACTCTGCATTGTATTCACCACACCATCTACTTGCTGTCTTGCAATGCAAAGCTAGGCTGTAGCGTTTTACTCTTCCTTTTTCTTAAACTCATATTTTGTAATTTTTTTTTTTTTTTTTTTTTTTTTTTTGCAGGGCAGTCAGGGTTAAGTGACTTTCCCAGGGTCACACAGCTAGTAAGTGTCAGGTGTCTGAGGCCAGGTTTGAACTCAGTTCTACTGAATCCAGGACTGGTACTCTGTCCCCTGTGCCATCTAGCTGCTCTCTCTTAAACTCTTGAAAATTCATTCACCCAAAGTCTAAGTCTGTCATAGGCTCCAAGTTGCTGTTATCATATCATCTGAATTTTCTCATCATTTTATTTTCACCTTCAGCTTTTCCATACTGGTCAGAATCAGTTCCAAAATAGCTGGATTTTTTCTTATCTTTTATTCTTCATTTTGATGAAGAAATTATTATTGAAGCTTGCATTCTATAGCTTGGTTCTGAGAGAAAAACAATAGAGCATAATTTTTTTACAGATCACTGGAACAACCTTCACACCCTTTCTGTCTCCTGAAATGGACATCCATTATTTTTTGTGTTTCTTGCCAGCTGCTAAAAATCTTTACTTTTGGATCTGGAAGAACTACCAACATAGCCCAGTCTTTTCAGTCTACTGGTACATGCCCTACTGAAATGCTGACTATTTTATTTTCTGTTCCCTTTGCTGCAGTATAACTACAGTGTTGAGTGCCCAGGATTCATTAGGCCTAGGGGCTTCCAAAGAAAACCTTTTTATAACAACAAACTACAGTGCATCTTTTGTGTTTTCTCAATTATCTTTCTAGATGTTTATCCAGATATATCTAACCAGATTATCCAGATGCCTTGATATGCAACTAGCATAATTGCTTCCAAATTTTAGGTAGAATCACAGCTCACCCACCCATCTCTTTTTATGGAAAAAAAAAAATTTTAAACTTAAAAAATTTGCAAGAAATGTCAGACTCTGGCACTTTTTTTTTTTTTTTTTAATAAAACAGCCTACACAAATAATGTTGAATTTGTATTTTGTTTAAATAAAATTAATAAATTTTTTGCATTTTTATAATACAATGGCCTCAAACAGAATAAAAATAACAGAAGGTAATATAAATTATCTCTATGCTGCATTCACTGTCAGAATTAACAGTTAATGAAGTTAAATCTTTTAATAGTGGGCTGGAGTTAGGGGGAGACTTTTAAGATGCTTTTAGTTTTAATGTGTAAAATAGATTAACATTTTCTCCCATAACTTTCTTATCTAAACAGGCAATAGAACACATCATCAAACCTTGGCTTTTGTAGCCTTTGCTGCTTTCTGAAATGCAAATGTGTGTGTAAAAGTGTGAACATTTATACACCTAAAATTTAGCAATTTGCCTTGAGAATTGTTTGGAGCTGGTTTCAACACACTTCTCCAGAAGGGGTCATTTGGTCCATAGGTGGGACTAGCAAAACTCCTGGGAATGCTACCTAAATCAGATTAAAATTTAATTGGGAAGTGTTTAACAAAATAATAAAAATGCAATAACAAGTACAGGTTTAAAAAAACTACAGATTTTTCTTTATGATTTTTCTAAGTCAATAAGAACCCTGTGAGGATCTATTTCTTGATACCACTGATTCTAGTCTTATTTTGAAGTTGAGAAGAAATAAGAATGGGAGAGATTAATGTAATAAGTAATTGGCAAAGCCAAGATTTGAACCATGTTGCCTCTCCAAGTCAAAAAGTCTAATACAGAGGCAGCCAGGAGGCGCAGAGGGTAGAGCACCAGCCCTGAAGTCAGGAGGACCCAAGTTCAAATCTGGCCTCAGACACTTAACACGTCCTGGCTGTGTGACCCTGGGCAAGTCACTTAACCCTAATTGCCTTAGCAAAAAAAGGAAAAGTATAATACAGTAGTGCTGCATGTGCCCTTGGTTCTTTAAGATTCTTGTAGGCCCCTGGAATCGGGAGAGGGAGCATCGATGCCCATCTCCTGTTTCCGAGTGGTGTGTGCCGAAGTTCTTAAGCTGTCTGAGGACTTTTGCTCTTGTATTCATTGGGGGCAAAGTCCGAGAGTGTTTCCAGAGAGCCTGGCACACTGGTGAGAAGAACTGATGTGTGCGGGCCCCTCCTAACCGAGGCATTAGCTCTGTTGGGGGGGAGCATCTAGTTGACATTGGGGTATGCACAGAGTGCTGAGCGCTGTAGGCCAGAGGTAGGGGTCTCTGCCAAGAACAGAAAAAGACGTACGGGGTAGCAGTGGTACCCAGGGTGCAGGGAGGCAGGGACCCACTCCCAAAAAGAACATGCTCCCTTCTACCGTCCTTTCCTTACCCCTGCCACTTCTAATGAATTTGTGGTTTTAGGATCACCTTCTATTGACTTTAATTTGAACTTTTCTTTTGGAACCAGAAAATATCTACCATTTTTACCCATTGCTTTATTTATATCCTTCTTCCTTTAAGGTTCTGGTGGAAGGAGATATATGTCCCATAGTTTGGGAAAGTGAATTAGCAGACCCCTAACTCAAACAGAAGAGATACTTAACTATTATCTTCCAATGACTTTCTGAAAAAAAGTCTGACTTTCTACCACTTTCTCTTGTGTATTATAGTGGGGAAAGCACTAGAATGGGAATCAGGTCGCAAATAGGCATGATACAAGTGAGTCTCTCACCTTAGTCTGTCTTGTCTGGCCATGTGCTCTGCAAAAATAAAAAGGGAGAATCATGGTATCTCTTCTATTTGAGAACTGGAAAGCAAGTCCTGAGAACCTGACCTTTTCTGGACGACCCCTCCCCCCCACTCCCGGCCCACTCTTGGCCTCTAGCTGCGTCTCCATTCCTGGTTCTCAAATTCCTGCTTTGCTCGCTCTTTCTGTTTTTACCCATCTGGATGTCTCCATTCGATGTGATTTATTGTTTAGTCTGTGCAGGGCCATTTGTCATATCCCAGAGAGCACTGGACTTGGAAGACTCCCACTTGTTCAGTAAATGGCTTTGTACAAGTTCCTTGATCTCTTTAAGTCCCATTTCCATTGTCTATAAAATGGGGGGGAGAGGGGAACACAGTTTGGCTTAGTGAGTAGTTGCAGGTTCAGAGGCAAAAAGAGTTCAAGTTTCTGTCCATACTGGCTATGAGGGCACATCCTGAGCAGGTAAGTTATATAACTTGTCAGTATACTGGGCAACACCTTCTTGCTAAAGCTTTTTTAAAATTTTCAAAGCATATGCATACATAGTTTTCAGCATTCACCCTTGCAAATTTCCCCTCCCCTAGACAGCAAGTAATCCAATATATTTAATATTTTAAATTAATAATTAAATAATATTAATATTTAACACATGTTAAACATGTGCAATTCTTCTATACATATTTCCATAATTATCATGTCAGGCAGCAATTTTTAAAATTAATAATAATAATGTTTGTCCTTCATTTTCAAAGGGAAGCAATGACATCACAAGGGTGATGCACCATCAGTAACTGTAAAAAAAAATTTTATTGATATCTTTTGTTTTTTCATCCCCTAAGTTTCCTCCTATAGCTCTCCCCCAACGCCTCACAGGGAGCCATTCCTTATATCACAGAATTACTTTACCATTATAAGTTATAGGTTACTTACAAATCTGCTTTTGAGAAAGAGGGCATTTCCCCATATCAAGGAGACGACAAGTCTAGAGGAAAAAATAACAAAAATATTTGTGCTGAATTATGCCAGGACTAGAAGCTATATCCTGTAGACTGATGATTTCTGGTGGGTGAATTTCTCTTCTCAAGGTCCCACTCTTCAGCTTGTTTGACTCCTAATATTAGCTGAACTAGTGATTTAATTAGTGGAGGTACTCCCTTGGCTGATGCCGAGATAATAAACTCTTCCCACCTCCAGAGACTTGATCTTTGAGTGTTGCCAAGACCAAAAAATTCCTCACTTTGTGGCCAACTTCATAACAAAGCTCAGACTCGGCCAGATTGGTCCTCAGGCAAGAGAGAGGCAGTGGTTACAAGGCCAGAGCTGAGGCCGGCCCAGCTTGGCCAGGGCTGAGCGGAGCTCGCGGCCACCAGCCACCTCTTTGTCACAATGAATAATCACAGAGAGCTAGTGCAGAGTGACTGAGTTCTAGTTCCAGGACGGGCAGGGCCAGGCGTGAGAGAAAGAGGGCAGTCCCTCCGTCCACCGGGGGTACAGCCTGGTAAAATGTGTAAGTAGGGAAAGCTCGGCCTTGACAACTGCCGCGTCAGGTCCCCTGGCCCCGTTTCCTCTGCTCCTTCACGACTTGGGTACCACCCCCTTGTCACCCCTTGCTCCTCTGCACACACAAAAGTGCTCTGTGTTCCAGAATTCTCTGCCTTCCTTCTTTCCACCCCCAGGAAAAAAACTCTCCTTCCTCCCAAGCAGCTGGCACAGGAAGGTGTTAGGAAGAAAGCAATCTGATTAAACTAATTTATGCTTTCACAGTAATAGGAAGGACTGATAGACCCCAATCCTTCCAGAGCCATTTGCATTTTTTAAAGAGGATCCTGATTAGCCCAAATGAAGCTCTAATTGGTAGAATTTCAGGCAGTCTTACCGAGTAAATTGAATAGGGTTTAAGCAGTTGGGGAGAGATCTGTTTGGGCATCAGTTCCAACATAGAGGTCCAGCAGCTCTGCCGATGGTCCATCCTCTTGCATTATCTCTGTCTGTCATACTTTATTCTATTTTTTAAAATCACAGATTCTCTTAAGCTTCTAGTTTTTCTTCTTCTATATTGCCTTATGTGACAGTAGCAGAGAGATCCCAAATTGGTAGGGTGAGAGAGGAGTAATGTTGTAGATAGAAGCTGTCATTTATATCCCCATTTGGAGGCTTTCTTAACCAAAGATACGACAGCAATTTTGCCATTTCCTTCTTCATCTCATTTGACAGATGAGGAAACTGAGGCAAAAAGAGTTAAGCAGTTTACCCAGGGGCACATAGCTAATAAGTGTCTGAAGCCAGATTTGAAGTCAGGAAGATGCGTCTTCCTGATTCCCAGCTCAGTGCTCTACCTACTGTACCCACCTAGCTATCCAGACAGAGGTTATTCTACAGGTGATATGTATGAGGTTGTCTGCTAGTTAAGTCAGAAAACAAACATTTATTAAGCATTTGTGTGACAAATTCTGTAGTATAAACTCAAGGATTTTATATTCTAATGGGTAAGGCAATTTACAGGGGAAAAAAACCGCATATAAGATATAGTCAGTGAAAATAGAAAATAGTTGCCGAGGGAAGCCAGGTATTGCCAATGTACCAAGGAGAATGCTTCTGACCACTTCAATTTTGACTGGTATGGCTGATTCTGTCAACAATTACTTGGCACTTATATAAAGAAACTTCAATGTTTGAAGTCTATTTGGAAAAAGATCTTTTTAAGTTTTCATACTTCCCTATCTCACCATTATTCTTTTTAACAAAGAGCTGACTAGGTTTGTAGTCACTAATGCATTATTTCTCTATGTTTTGAGAGGGGCAACCTCCAGCTCCAGGTATCTGGAACGTGGTTATCAGCAGCAAGCTGAAGGTAGAATAGCAGCCATCATGGGGATTCAAGGCAGGGAAATGGTCTTTGCTACAGAATCTCATGTGGACATTTGGGTTTGGGGTAATGAGTCCTTGAGTCTAAAATAACTTGTCTTGTTTGGGTATTTGCATTTTGTGAGCTGTAAGGGTGAACTGGGCAAGGCTTTTTTGTTCTGCTCTAAAGAAAACAATCTAGATTGAGGATTTTCTGATTCGCTTACTAATGGGTTTTGTGGTATGGTTGTTTGTATATTTTTAAAATTCATTTAATCTGTGGTCTGAGACAAAGCTGTGTGTTGTAACAGGGCAAGTTTTTTTTTTTTTTTTTGCTCAGATTAGAAAGAAGCTGATTTTGTTTTCTTACCATTTCAGAGCCATCATTGTTAGGAATGGAGAAATCATCCCCATGTCTTCAGAATTCACGCCAGAGACAGAACGCCAGCGACTCCAGTATCTGGTAAGAATAAAATTTGGATGTGGCAGAATGGCAAGAGACCCTGGGCATCTCCCGTTTTGTAAGGGGCATGGGTATGTGCTGCCAGTATAGCAAGGAGCCCCAAAGAGCTGATGTTTTATGATATTAAGGCTTCTTTTGCCTGAGAAAGCTGGTTGGCTTTGCATAAAATATGATCCAGTCCACCTTCATGGTTATTATGGGATTGATTGTTTTGTTTTGTTGGTGAGGCATTCAGGGCTAAGTGACTTGCCCAAAGTCACATAGCTAGGAAGTTATATTTAACTCACGTCCTCCTTACTCCAGGGCCAGCACGCTATCCAGGATACCACCCATCTTTCTCTTGATTGTTTTTCTTTAATTTTTAAAAAACGTTAGCACCATTTGGAGGTCTGTGTATATGTTTACATCTGTCATTTCCTGATGTACTTCACTCTGAATCTTCCCTAGTAATAAAGGAAAACAGTTGAGCAAAATTGGCTGACAAAAGCAATTGCATCTCATAGCTTATGCAACATTCCGTACCTGTAATCCCCCACCTGTACCAAAAGGAAAAATGTTTATCCTCTGCTTCCAAAACCAAACTTGATTAGTGCAAGTTAATTTGATTTCAGCTGCTTATTGATATTATTTTCATTTACATGACTGTGGTCTTTGTTTACGCTGTTCTTTTGGTCCTGCTTCCTTTGCTCTGCCGCTTGATTCGGATTTTTAGCATGTCCTTCTAAATTTCTCCTATTCATTTCTTCCTTATTATTTAAGTGCTGCAGTCACACAGCACACTTCATTAGGCACTATCCAATCAAAGGGCACCCATTTTGGTTCTACTTTTTTGCTGCCACAAAGGCGGATGCTCTGGATATCCTGGGTATGTGTGAGACCTTTCTCCCATTAATCCATTGCAGTCTGTGTCCACCTTCGTGCCCCGGGTTAGTTTGGCCAGAGGCAGGGGCACTTTAGTGACTCTGTTCATTGAATTGCCACTTGTTTTCCTGAGCCCTTGGAACCATTCACACCTCCTCCAAGTATTGATGACTTATTGTGTAGCGGCTCACACCTCCACAAGGATTGATTTGGGAAATGGAAGTTTCTCACATCTGCCTCTAGTATGTTATAAGTTGAAGGGGTTAAAAGAAACAACAGAACTTTTCTGCACTGGGGGAGAACCGGAAGACACACATCTGACCCCTTGCTTGCGGCCCACTCACTTACCTGAATAAGGGCAAAGGAACTTTGGGTAATACTGTAAAAGAACTATCTCCCGAGTACCGTATGTTCCTTCTCCCTGACTCCCAGCTCACGTTTCCTTAACGTGGGACACGTCCCCTTTCTCTAGTCCTTCATTTTACACTTAAAAGGTGCGTCTGTGAGGCTGGGGGACCAAGCTGATTGTCCTTTGAAGCATCTCTCAGGATCATCAAACTGACCCGGGAACTTTTTGTTTTACAAGAGGGGATGGGGACTGAAGACCGCCGTGTTGAAGTAATATTATATTTTGGGGGGCTTTTCTATTGTGTTCTCAGATTTGATTTGTCTAAGAGTCTCTTTCCTGAGGGATTCTTTACCTCCAAACTCCCACGACAAAGACTTCTTTGGGGCATTTCTCAGTTAACTGTCGCTAATCTGGGTAGCCTTTCTCCTCATAGAACCAACTGGCTTTCATCTGTACAGCTAGGTGGCGCCACAGTGCACAGAACACTGGGCCAGGACTCAGAAAGTCTTTAGTCATTTATTAGCACGGTGATCTGGGTCAAGTCATTGAGCCTGTGTCTGCCTCAGTCTCCTCATCTGTAAAATGGGGACAGTAACAGCTCCTTCCTCCCAGGACGGCTATGAGGATCAAATAAGATACTATTCGTAAAAGTGCTTTGCAGAGAGCACTAGAGAAATCCTAGCAGTCATGTATGTTGACTTTGAGTGATGTATATTGTTGTTGTTCAGTCATTCAGTCAGGTCTGACTTTATGACCCAGTGGACCCTATTGTCCATTGGGGTTTTCTTGGCAGCCACGCTGGAGTGTTTGCCATTTCTTTCTCCAGTGGATTAAGGCACACATTAAATGATTTGTCCAGAGTCACTCAGTGAGGAAGTATCTGAGGGCAGACCTGAACTCAGGTTTTCCTGACTCTAGGTCCTGTGCTCTCTATACTGTATCACCTAGCTGCCTCCAGGAGCAGAGACATAAATATATCCAAATTATCAGTTTAGAAGCTGTATCTGTAAAACCACAAGAGCTGGGCATCATCTAAATTCCTCCATGATTAGGGTACTTTTGACTTAGTTCAGAAATCTCCACGTTGCTCTTCTCTGAGCATTTGGTCCAGTAAGTTGGTCCAATTAGAAATGGAATGCATAAACATCCTGGTTTTCCACTTTTTTTGTTCCAGCAGGGATTGGTCATTTGTTAAGAGGCTGTGCCTTGAAACTGTCAAGTCCAGCAAGGGCATTCATGTTGTAGAAGTCTTCCTCTTTTACCTAAGTCTTTGCTTTAAAAAAAAAAAAAAAAAAAAAGTGAGGTAGTTAGGAATGTTAGCAGTTTTGTAGCAAAAGAAGAAACTTTAAAAGAATCAAGAACAATGAGAAGGAAATTTGGTCTACGTTTCTTGTCTTTTTATTTTGTTTTATAAAATGTCACAGCTGCAAATAAGGACAATATAAAGACAAACAGCTTGGAAAGATTTAAGAATTTCAAACAATACAATGACCATCCATGAACCAGAGGCACTATGATGAAGCGTGGTACCTACCTCCTGACAGAGAGGTGATGGACTAAAGGCACACAATGAGACATAAATTGTTTGGACACAGTCAATGTAGGGATTTGTTTTGCTTTGCTATATGTATTTGTTGCAAAAGTTTTATTTTTCTTTTCCAAAGGAGACAGAAAAGAAAATAAATTTTTGATCATTGGAAATTTTTTTTTTAAATTCTAAAGTTATTTTCCCTTAACCTGTTCCTACATTGAATCCTACTTTTGTTTTTTAAAATAATATTTTTCCCCAATTGCATATTAAAACAATTTTAAAACTTTTTTTTTTTTTAAGTTTTGAGTTCCAGATTCTATATCCTTCCTCCTTTCTGATTAGGTGAGCTATCTGATGTAGGATATCCATGTGCAATCATGTAAAACATTTTCATATTGGTCATTTTATACAAGACTTAAAGGAAGAAAAAAGGAAAGAGGAAAGGAAGAAAAAAAAAAAACAAGAGGGTGGGAAGGAAAAGAAAGAAGGAACAAAAGTAATATTTCAGTCTTTATTCAGACAATATTACTTCTTTCTCTAAAGACAGATAACCTGTCATTGTGTATCTTTTTGGGTTGTCTTGGATCATTGTATTCTTGACCATAAATCATGCACTTGAACTTTCCATTTCTAATGAAGAAAATCATTTAAGCAAAAATCACCTTCTTCAGTGACTGGATCTGTTAAGTGTATACTGCATTCTGTGTCTGTCGTCCATCATCTTTCTACTGAGAGAAGAGGAGTATTTCTTCATCTGTTCTTTAGGACTGAGATTCGTCATTACAATTCATCAGACTATAGCTGCCTTTTGGTGAAAATTTTCATTTATATTTCAGTCATTGAATTTATTCTGATTCTGCCTGCTTCCTTCTGCATGGATTCTTATGAAACCTTGGTGAGTTGTCTTCCAACTCAAACACCAACTATAGGACTCCAGGTGATTCGGTTAATTATATATGTTGCCTATTTAATCTGTTCCCAATGTGAGTAGGTTTTCAGAACTACAGCCCTTCTTCCCCTTTTAATGCCTGTATCTGTTCTTCTGCACATTATTTGTATGACATAATTACTATTTTTACTTTTACTCTGCTCTAATCTTTCTTTTGGGCTGCCCTGTTGTTGATGTTAGTCTTAAACCTATGCTCTACATTTCCCCTTGTTTAAAAAACAACAACTATTTGTCCATGTTAACTTTCCTGAAATTGATCTTTGAAATTGGCTTTTATATGTTAAATTTTTTGTTAAGTTCAGGTTTGATTTGATAGAAAGTCCTGAAAATCTGCAAGTTCTTTCAGTGTACATTTTTTTCTCATTCAGTATTATAGATAATTTTGATGGATATAATATTTTTTGGCCACAGACCTAGTTCTTTTGATTGTTGGTAGATTTGATTCCAGGACATGTGGTCTTTTATTGCAGCTGCTGATATCCTGTATAATTCTCGTTGTAGTTACAATATATTTGAATTGTTTTTTCTTGTTTATTGCAAAATTTTCACTTTGATCTGCGTTTTTGAAATTTAGCAATAATGTTCCTTTGTGTTTTCCACAAAGGAGCTTGTTAAGATGAGTAGATTTTTTTTTTTTTTCCTATTTCTACTTTCCCCTTAGGTTCTATCACTCCAGGATAATTTTTTTTGGATTATTTCTTGCATAATTGTATCAAGATCTTTTTTTTGGTTACAACTTTCAGGTAGTCCATTTATTCTTACATTTTCTCTTCTTGATCTGTTCTCCAGATTAGTCAATTTTCTTATAAGATGTTTCACATTCCATTCTATTTTTTTAATTCTTTATAATGTTTTGTTATTTCTTAGTCTTTTATAGTTTCACTGACTTCCCTTGCCTAATTCGTATTTTCAACAAGTTGTTTTCATTGCTGAAACTCAGTATCTCCTTTTCTAGTTGGTTAACTTTTTTTTTTCATGATCTTGTTTTTCTTGGATGTTTTTTCTTTTTTTTCCCTCAGTGTCTTTTAATTTTTTAATTATTTTTTAAGTTCTATAAATTCTTTCTGGTCAGGGAGCCATTTCACATTACTCTTTGTGGTAGAAGCTTTTTTTTACTTCAGTGTCCTCTGAAGATGAACTTCCCATAGTGGGTTTCTATAGTGGGGTTCATTTTTTAAATTGGAGGTATTAGTGTGAGCATCTCTAATCCTGGCATGGGGGGATAGTGTCTCTGGTTTCACCTCAGCTCTCCCCTCTGATCAGGAACCCCAAACCAGAGCTCCTCCCTCCAGCAAGTGCCTGCAGCCAGCAGTGTCCCTGTCTACTGCACTCACTGGGTGCTGGTTCTTTCTACCCAGGGCCACATTTCAGCATTCCCAGTCAGCCCAGGTTCCCTCAGTCTTCCCAGACTCAGACCCCTGACTCCATAAACAGTCCCGAAGGTGAAAGTTTCTATGGTTTTTGGCTCCCACCGAGGCTCCCCACTTGGTGTTTCTATGGAGCTAGCCTGGAGGTATTTGCACTTCACATGGCTTGGTCTGGTCTTACTTCGGCTCATCCCAAGGTCTTTCTTCAGATCTTCTCTGGTTGTATCTGGAGGACCCTTGTTCTTCCCCAAGACGTGTTGATTTTTTCACCAGTCTGTGTTCGCCCTGACGCGTAAATTTGTTCTATTTGTGGGGGAAATCTGGAGAGCCATCTTCCCAGAATCCTTCCCTTTCATTTCCTTATACAGTAATAATGTTGGCCACAACTTAATATTCATAAACATTCCCCACCTACTGCAGTATCTAGGACGTGACAATGGGCAACTCTCGGTTGTCCATCTAGCTATGTATCATATTCCGGGCTCCTGTATTCCACATGGATACTGTGCTCTTAAGTATAACAAGCCTGCTTCTGCCTTCACCCTTTGGGATGTGCATGCAGTGTGAATAAATGGATAAATGATTGAGTGACTGTTTTCAGTCATTCAGGCAGCCAGTGGAGCTGCATTAAACAAATGTATACTTTGATTTGTAATTTCCTATTTGACTGCACTGGACTGTCTAAAATACCACTAAAAAGTTAAAACATTTATTTCCTTGTCAGTGGTTAGATCACATTTTATTTTTATGACATGATGGAAATAGCATTAACATTTCAGAATACCCAGGTATTTCTTTTCTTTCTTTCTTTTTTTTTTTTTTTTTTTAAAATATCCTTTACTAGAAACTGTCAGAAGTTCCACAGACTAATTACTCTGGGTAAATTATTAGTGATTTCACCAAAAGGATAATGAATGGAATTTAGAATTCAGGAAATTTGCATGTGAAACATAAGATGGTAGATTCAGAGCATGGAAGAGTCCTATTAGAGACTAACGGATTCAACTTCAACATTTTATAGAATCTATAAAATGTGAATCTTTATATCACATAGCATAGAATCAGTGAAATAAATGAAGAAACAGATGCTCTAATGAGATAAAGTGACATACCCAGAGATACACAATACACACCTGAAAGTTTTGAAGAATCAGTGATAGTTGTTTTTTGTATGCAGAATCCAATTTTTTCTAACTATTTTGTGTGACAAGATAATTTGTTTCCTGGCTTCTTTGATACATGTGAGAGTGTGACATGAGATGCTTTCCAGGCAAAAGGACTAATTTAGCAAGATTATGACTTCATCTTGGTGAATGTGGCTTGTATATGATCATACTTCTATTGCCTTACTATTATAGCCAGTCACTTTCTTTTTTATTTCTGTCCTTTCCTTCTCCCTTTTCCCCCCTTTCCAGAGATTAGGTCTTTCTCGTCTCACCCAGGCTTGAATAAATGGGCTACTCATGGGCCCAACCAATCCCACTGTTTATCAGAAACTTTGACCTGCTCCATTTCCAAAATGGGCTGGTTTGCTACACCTTAGGCACCTTTCCCCACCCCCATTTCCACTTCCTATCGGGAGCTCATCAGATTGATGCCAAATTTAGGGCAAGCGTCCAGGAGATCCTCCTGTACCTTGTATTATAAGTGTGTGCCAGAAGGAACAAGGAAGAAAGAAGGAGGGAGGGAGGGAAGGAAGGAAAGAGGGAGAGAGGGAGGGAAGGATTGAAGAAGGGAGAGAGGAAAGAAAGGAAGGAAGGAGAGGGAAAGAGGAGGGGTGAAGAAAAGAGAATTAAAAAAAGAAAAAAGAATTTAAAGAGGAAGGATGGAAGAAGGGAATACAATTAATTATTATCTTTCTACATTGATCAATTAATAAAAATATTTTGAGGACGCCCACCAAGGTAGATCAAACTCCTTTGATTCTTTGATTCTCCCCCCCACCTTTTTAACAGAACTGTGACTGCAAAAGCCAACTCTGGGGAATGCCCGTCCTGCCTCCAGCCTTTCCTTCTGTGGGCTCACCCCCTTTGCGCCCTCCCTGCAGTGCCTGCCTGGAACCTCCCCCTCCTGTGTTTCAAGGTGACAGTCAGACCCGAGCCCTCGTCTGGGCTCTTTGATAGTTCTGAGGTGGGAGAGTAATGGCTTTCGTCTGTTGGGCTGAGACATATTTATAAACTCTGATTTGATTACATTAAGATGTGCCAGTATCATCAAGCTCCAAAGAGCGCTCTATCCCAGCAGAATCATCCAAGCTTGCAGCTGTTTTTCATCAAGGCCAGTGTACAGAGCAGATGAAAGTTGGTTTCCCGTGCACGTTTAATGCACACAAGTGTAATGTCATCTGAAGTGATTTCTTGCAGTGTCCTTAAGAAGTACACTTTGGGTTCCCCTCTGCACAGCCAACCTGGTGGCCACCCCGTTCCCCCCAGTGCCGGGCTCGGCCGGGCCTGGGGCCCCCGCGGACCAGCCCTTCCACTCCCTCTGGCTCCCAGGCTCAGAAGTGACGCGGGAAGCCCCAGCCCCTCTTTAAAGATGGAGTGTGGTGGGGAGATGAACCAGCCTCCTCCCTGTGTTCCACTTAACCTTGAGAGAGAGTTGTTAAGCTGAGGGAGCCTGGCTTCAATCAGGAGGTGTGATGGCAGAGCTTTATCTTCTCTTTGCTCTTAAAAGAGCAGTTCACAGTGTGATGGAAGATTATATTCCACTTTTTGTGTCCCCCACTGTAGTCCTTCCCCCACCTTTTCTTCTCTTCCGTAAAGCTGTATGAGTCTAAAAATATTCTAATAAAAAAGACACAATGGCAGAAACCCCAACAGATAGATACACTTTTCATATCTACCACGAGTCCCAATTTTTTCTGGATTTTTAGTGTGGTACTGTTCTCAAAAAAGGTCCACCTTTCCCTGGGACAGCCCTTGTTGAACCTTCCCTCCCCTCAAATATTATCCTAGCTTTTGTTTTCTGCCAGTTCTGTGGTAGGGAAATAGGTATGGAGCTTTGCACAGAATTTCCTATTTTCTTTTATTATACATAAAATAAAAATTGAGGACAAGCATATATATGGAAGGAGGGGATATGAAGATGAAGACAAGTGGCTTTTTAAAAAATTTATGTGTAAATTTCCCTGTTGACCTAGATAGTGACCTGCAAAAAATTCCTAAGAATGTGTTGAAATCCTACAGCTTTTAGATGCAAGTTAAAATTGCTTGGGAGTGGTTCCATAATAGGAAAACCCCAGTTTTACATTTCCTTTTATCTTTCTCAAAGTTAGAAATATAAGAATTCTTTTTTTTTTTTTTTTTTACATTTCTCCTTTTATCTTTCTCAAAGTTAGAAATATGAGAATTCTTTTTTTTTTTCCCCCAAAAAAATCTGGTCCATGAATAACCTTTATCAGATTTTGCTTGCTGACTTGGAGAGAGGGGGGAGGAAAAAAATGTAAATCAAAATCTTATAAAAGTAAATGTTGAAAAGCAAAATAATAATAATAATAATGATGATGGAAGGAAGAAAAGTTATGGTCCCCATAAATCAAACATTCAGCCCTAGCTCTCAGGGAGCAACCTCATCTGAATGTTAGTGCACTGGTAGTTTTCCTAGCATCACTAGTTATATTTCATTTGTGACCTTAGACTTTCTATGCCCATGAATTGTCTTGAACTAAAAATGTTTTAATCACTGCACCTATACCTCCCCACAACCCCATTTTATTTTGACAGATCCTTCTTTTCCTAATAGGATATACAAGATGGAGATCCTCAATATGTGTTATCAAATTTATTTAAGTCTCTGATTAAAATATTGGAAACGTTCATTTTTTTAAAACTCCATTTGAGTACAAAAGTTTCTTCTCACTGCAGCCCTTCAGAATCCTTAGTTTCTTTATATGAGTGTTTGTTTCTACATGAGAGGCCATTCCGATCAGGAAGAAAATACTCTCTGGTTTAGGTACAAGCCTCCTAGAAGATGTTTTATTAATTTAGATTAAATGATTTCTATGCTCTAAGATATTTTAGAATTAGTTTTTCTATCTTTTCTAACAATAGACAACATTTCATGATCAAAATTGAATAAAGACTCAGAGTTTAGCTCATAACTTCACTAACATAGTAACTAAAAAGTCCAGTGTATCCTAGAGAATCATTGTCCTAAAACTATTCAATTCTTCTTCAAAAATTCCTTCTTAAAGAGGATTTCTTAACTCTTTTTGTGTGTTCAAGACCTCTCTGGTAGTCTGACAAACCTCAGAATAATGTTTTTAAAATGCATAAAACTTAATCTATAGTATCACAAAGCAAACCAGTTATATTGAAATATAATCTCTAAACAAGAAAGCTGTCATCATGGTAATTTTGAAGTACTGTTGAGTCTAAACTGTATTTCAGGATATCTCTTGAAATATAGCAACAACAATAATGTGATTTGAAAATATATGTGAATTCTATTGATGATGAGAGTCACAGGTACTGCTAAAGGTATTGTGGTTTGTTACCTCATTTATAATTGAAGGGAATGCTAAATTTCATGTAGATGTTAGTGAAAGTAAAGTTTTTTTCCTCGTCTTAATCCAGGAATCTTCAGAAATCTACCCAGAGATTCTATTTAAGAATCTATAGTCTAAGGAGTTATGTTACTTTCTAGTTAGAAGAGAACTCAAGAGGTAATTGCATTAATTACAATAATCAAAGACTTCTTCTTTTTATGTGATATATGTCAGTCAAGGGCCCCTTCTTTTGTTGAATATATTATTCTTTTAATTCAGTTCGTCCAACTCTTCATGATATCATTCACCATAGCTAACCAAGTACTTCTATTCTCCACTATTGCCTGAAGTTTGTCCAAGCTCATGTTCATTACTTTCATGACCCTTTCTGTCATTCTCAGTCATCTCCTTCTCCTTTTGCCTTTAATCTTTCCTGACATCAGATAGAGATAGTCTCTGTGTGTCTCTTCCTCTCTCCCTCCCTCCTTTCTTCCCTGATTTCCTTCCTTCCTTCCTTTCTTCCTTCTTTCCTTCCTTCCTTCCTTCCTTCCCTCCTTCTTTCCCTTCCTTCCTCTCCCTCCTTCCTTCTCTCCTTCTTTCCCTTCCTTCCTCTCCTTCCTTGCTTTTCCTCCCTCTCCTTCCTTCCTTCCTTCCTTCCCTCCCTCCCTCCCTCCCTCTCTCTGTCTCTCTCTTTCAGCTTATCTTATATACATACATATATAAATACAAATGTGTATATATATATTATAGATACATATTATATATGACATAATAATATATTTATATATATGATATATAATATATACATTGACATTTGTATTTATATATGTATGTATACATATATACGCACATGTTTTTGTTTAGTCATTTTTTTAGTCATGTCTGACTCTATGACCCCATTTGGGATTTTCTTGGCAGAGATACTAGAGAGGTTTGCCATTTCCTTCTCCAACTCATTTTACAGGAGAGGAAACTGAGACAAACAGGATTAAGTGACTTGCCCAGATCATACAACTAGTAAGTGTTTGAGGCCAGATTTCCAGACCCAATCCTTTATCTAACCTTTATATCACTGCCCTAAGTATGTACATATAGAGAGAGCCAGAAAGAACACTTTCTGGTTTATAAAGTGATTTATAATTTAGTTATTCCATTGACTTTTTAAATTAAGTATGCACACATCAATTTGGACAAACACCAAAATCTCATGCAACTCTTTAAGATTTTGATTTTTACTATTCCAGTATAGTTTTTTTTTAACATACATTTTAAAGAAAGTGGATTCTCTTTATCTTCCCTTTGCCTTCCAGTTCTCTTAAGTCTAAGTAGCTTTCTATTATGATTTCTTGAAATACGGTATCCAGGTGTTTTTTTTTTTGGGGGGGGGGGAACAGGATTTTCAGGGAACCTGATGATTCTTAAACTCTCTCTTCTCAATCTGTATTCCTTTTCATAATAGATACCTTATTTTAAGCTTGTTTTTTCTTTTTTCAGACTTTTATTTTGTTCTACTCTTTTCATAATAGATATCTTATTTTTTAAGCTTTTTTTTTCTTTTTTCAGACTTTTGATTTTGTTCTACTCTTTTCATAATAGATACCTTATTTTTTAAGCTTTTTTTTTTCTTTTTTCAGACTTTTGATTTTGTTCTACTATTTCTAATTTTCACCTGAGGTTGTTGATTTCTTATTTCTTTATTATGTTTTTCAGGGAGTCTATTTACTTGAATATAGTTTTCTACCTTCCATTGTGAGCTATTAATTCTTTGCATTTTTTTTTCTCTTGCAAAGCACTAATTTGAGTTATTTTTTCATTTTCTTTTTCATTTCTTCCAGCCACCGTTGGAGTCCTTGGGACCAGCCCATTGTTTTATCTAAGTTTCTACTTAAACCTGTAGAATTATTCTCTCCTCTTTTGGTTTAACCTTTAAAGTCTCTCTTAACCCAAAATATTCCCTTGGCTATGTTTGGTGATTTCTTCTGTTTGCTCTGGCCATAGCTTCTGGATGGAGACTTTGGAACAAAGTCAGGCTCTGGCCTCTCCTGCACTCTTGGATGGGCTGAGCATGCCATATTTCTTGTGTCATTTGGATTTTTTGGCTCAGTCCTTGTGATGTAAATTGTGTTCCTTTTAATTTTTTGGGGGGGGGGAACTGTGTTCCCTTTGGGGGGAAGAGTGCTCCTGACTCTTAAACCCTCCCTGCCTCCGGGAGAGGCATACCCTTCCCAGACAACTCCCAAAATAAATACTCTCATTCAATTTTGAATTGAATTGAATCAAAAATCAGTCTCACAGATTCATTAGAGATGGGCCCCAGCTCTGGGCCAAAGATCAAAGAAGCCCCAGACCTCAGAAGGCTAATAAAAGATGACTCTGAATCCCAAAGCTTCGCTAAATGCCCTTCTGGACTTGGCCCACTGATGAAGGTATTTTCTTCCCAGTGTAAACCATCTTTGCTAAATTCCTAATGTGGAGCTGTCTTCTTGGTGTAAAGAAATCCCCTTTTGCCACAAACTTTGGGTTTGCGAATTCTTTCACAAGCAGTCTGCCACATCGACCAGAGGAAATCTCTTACCCTCAATTCTCGCCCTTCAACAACACTTGTATCTTTCTGGATGTTCCGGCTGGTGTTCCTCTGACACAGCCCCCGGCTTCTGCCTGTCAGCCCGGGGTAGCTGTTGTTCTTCCCATCGCTTTCCTTTGAGCAATCCCCAACCGGGAGTTGACTCCTTGTTATGAACTTGAACAGGCCCAGTCAGATGCTGAAGATCACACTTGTTGCAAGCCTTAATCACTCGGACTGTTGTGGACCTGGTTTGCGCCCTCATTACGTGTTCCCTCCTGTCTTGGGAACTGCTCTGTCCCACTGATGAGGTCAGTGCTTGGGAAGAGGTGTGAGAATTGGGGTGGGGGGTCCCCTCTGGTCAGAGGCACAGGTCCTGTGTGTGAAAAGAATTGTCAAACCCCAAATCTGTGTGGCAAAAGGGGACTTATTGACACTGAGAAGACAGCCTTTTTTTTTTTTTTTTTCCCCCCATAATTTTAACTTTTATTGACAGAATCCATGCCAGGGTAATTTTTTACAACATTATCCCTTGCACTCACTTCTGTTCTGATTTCTCCCCTCCCTCCCTCCACCCCCTCCCCCAGATGGCAAGCAGTCCTTTACATGTTGAATAGGTTACAGTATATCCTAGATACAATATATGTGTGCAGAACCAAACAGTTCTCTTGTTGCACAGGGAGAATTGGATTCAGAAGGTATAAATAATCCAGGAAGAAAAACAAATATGCAAATAATTTACACTCATTTCCCAGTGTTCTTTCTTTGGGTGTAGCTGCTTCTGTCCACCATTGATCAATTGAAACTGAGTTAGATCTCTTTGTCAAAGAAATCCACTTCCATCAGAATACATCCTCAAACAGTATCATTGTTGAAGTATATAATGATCTCCTGGTTCTGTTCATTTCACTTAGCATCAGTTCACGTAAGTCTCGCCAGTCCTCTCTGTATTCATCCTGCTGGTCATTCCATACAGAACAATAATATTCCATAACATTCATATACCACAATTTACCCAGCCATTCTCCAATTGATGAGCATCTATTCATTTTCCAGTTTCTGGCCACTACAAACAGGGCTGCCACAAACATTTTGGCACATACAGGTCCCTTTCCCTTCTTTAGTATCTCTTTGGGGTATAAGCCCAGTAGTAACACTGCTGGATCAAAGGGTATGCACAGTTTGATAACTTTTTGAGCATAGTTCCAAACTGCTCTCCAGAATGTCTGGATGTGTTCACAATTCCACCAACAATGTATCAGTGTCCCTGTTTTCCCACATCCCCTCCAACATTTGTCATTATCTTTTCCTGTCATTTTAGCTAATCTGACAGATGTGTAGTGGTATCTCAGAGTTGTCAATTTGCATTTCTCTGATTAATAATGATTTGGAGCATCTTTTCATATGGCTAGAAATAGTTTCAATTTCTTCATCTGAGAATTAAGACAGACTTCTTAGTGGGCAAAAGGTCCTGTTAGGGGGATAACAAAGGTTAACACTGAGAAGAGAACATCTTCACAGTGGGCAAAAGTCCTGGCAGGCGGCTTGCTAAGAAAACAGCTTCTTTGGCAAACAAAATCCTGTTTAGGACTTCTGCAAAGATTCAGGGTTCAGACTTGTCTTTTATTAGCCTCTGAGGCTCGGGCTTCCATTTAAAATTGAATGAGGTTCCCTCAGTTGTTGACAATGCCCTGGACTTAGATCTCTAATTGAAAAGAGATTACTTATCTTGGGAGTTCTGAGCTACTGGGAGTGGTTGGGGACGAATTTTCAACTCTGTAGAGGCCATATCCTTGGCCTGATCGCCATCTGATGAGACCACCCACCTGGGCTCCCGAGAGTGGGCCTCTTCTAGGGGAGGGTTTGGATAGTTTCACCCTATCATTTCCCCCCAAAAGATCTCGGTTTACTTCACTTCTGTCCTCAACTCTCAGAGCACCTGCAGGCTCCCTCCTCTGTCTGAATCCTCCTGTGGGCAGCCTCCCCAGCCCTCGTGGCTGCGTATTGTTTGGGCCTGGCCTGGCGCTGCTGTTTTCTGTGGGGTGGTTTTGATCATTTTTCATTCACTGCTTTGGATATATTTGTTAGTGTTGGGGGGAGAGGGCTGGGTTCCTCCTCTTAACCAGAAAGTTACTAACACACATATATAACAACACCAAAATATAATGTAAATAAGAGTCATAAATAATGCAATATAGTAACAACAATAGTAATAAAAGACAAAATAGTAGACACTAAATGATGTTTTACAACTTGGTCTCTTTTATAGAAGACCATTGATTCTTTCATTGTCCAGACTTCTAATATGCCAGTGTCAGCCATTAAATATATCCATGCATATTGAATTTTAACTAATCAATTAGATTAATTAGTTAATTAAATTAATATTTAATTCTGAGAGCCATGTTTCATCATTTTCATGTGGATAGTGGGAGATGACATATAAACTTCCCAGCCTGAATCACTGCTGTGGAATATGCCTCAAAAATTACCTAAATCTTACAGGCTTAATTCAATTACTTTCTTGCTGGTGGGGAATAGAGAAGAAGGAAAAAAATCACCAAGTGGGGTCTTTCTTGGAATATAGTGATTAGAATGATGCCTCAGGCAAGATGTGACTGTTGAAAGCCACATCAACACTTGAATGCTGGGGAAGGGCTGGGAGAAAGCCTCTAGACACCTTCCAAAAACTAGTTGTCCTTGTGATGGCCAGTGCACCTGCTGGGGAAAACCACAGTGGAAGCAAGATCCAGTCCTGTTTGAACCTCTTGCTGGAGTTTGAGTCTATTCTCAATGCTCTGATGAACAGTAAGAGGCAGTGGGGCTGCTTTCATGATGAAAAGTTCTTTAGAGTGAGAATTGAGCTAATTTTTTTTAAAGCAAACTAAGTTTGACTTAGATCAATTGGGAAGGACATTGACCACACCATAACACATCCTTTGTCTGCTTCCTGAGCTAATGTGGAATCTCCTTTGACTTTTTTTGGCCCTGGGATTATAAACAGGATTTTCTAGGGCTTTGCAAGGAGTCTCTTTAAAAGTATGGAAACTTTCTTTGAGACTTGACTGGCTAAGGAGATTGATTGGTTCAGGTGGTTTCTCTTTGCCTGAATTTTGTTGTTGAGTAATTTTTCAGTTTTGTCTGATTTTTCATGACCCCATTTGGAGTTTTCTTGGCAAAGATACAAAGTGGTTTGCAATTTCCTTGTCCAGCTCATTTGACAGATGAAGAAACTGAGAGTCACATAGTTAATAACTGTGTGAAACTGGATCTGAAGTAAAATTTTCTAATTCTAGACCCAGTGTTCTATTTCACTACCTAATTGTTTGACTATAAGAGGTCAAGACTAGGAGTTCCACTTACCTTTCTGACTTCCAACCTTGGACCAACAGCATGACTAGAAATCAGTATGGTGTTCTTGCTGTAGATTTTTCCTCTGCTATGGCAAAGTTAACCTTCTTTTGTTAACCACTGAGTAACACTTATCTATCTTATTCTAACATTAGACCTAAATGACCAATAGAATAGCCTGAGTCAGGCTCAGCCCATAGCAGGTGCCATAATCATCACCATCACTGTTGTTATTTATTTATCTAGTCATTCATTCATTCATTTGCTATTTTTAAAATCTTTATTATTTTTTAAGTGATAGCTTTTTATTTTCAAAATATATGCAGAGATAGTTTTCAACATTCACCCTTGCAAACCGTGTTCCAAAATTTTCTCCTTTCCTTCCCCTAGACATCAAGTAATACAATATATGTCAAACATGTCTAATTCTTTTATATATATTTCCATATTTACCATGCTGCTCAAGAAAAATCAGATCAAAAGGAAAAAAATGAGAAAGAAAACAAAAAACCAGCAAACCACAATCAAACAGATGAAAATTTGCTCTGTTGTGATCCACATTCAGTACCCACAGGCCTCTTTCTGGATGCAGATGGCCCTCTTCATCACAAGTCTATTGGAATTGGTCTGAATCACCTTGTTGTTCTTTAATATGGATATTTAAGGGATAGGTACATCTGAGTGACATTGGCCAGAACCACCAGTTGTCTTACAAGAACAGGTTTTATTATCAGATGTTTGTAAGCATCAAATTTTAGAAACCAAGATCCATTTAATACACCATAAGCTTCTATTGAAATTTATAATACAGCAATTGATTGTTAGTTTCTCGAATCTGATGCTTATAGATTTGTGACCCTCTTTTGCCCAAAGGACAATAAAAGAGTGTACAGTGGACTTGAGTAGGCTATAACATATTTTAAGTGAGGAACTGTATGAAAGAAGCAATGGACAGAACATTGAGAGAGATGTGTAATCAGGGAAAAAAAGAAAAATATGTACCCACCACATAACTAAAAGAAAGGATAACTGTTTGATGGACAATATTCTACGCTGAAATCCATAAACTTATTTAGAAAATGTGGGGAAGAAGCCCTAAAAGATTGAATGGATACTCTGAGGGAGATTTATGAAAAGACATGTACAAATGAAGTGTCAAGCAGACAGGATGGACAGTTGTGGATCAGCTGTGGTCTGCATCATTGAAAAGAGAACTTGCTTTAATGAGTTCACTGATCCATTGAAATATTGCCCTATCCATTATAAGCTGCATAAGGAAAAGGGGGAAGTTTTTTAGTTACCTTTGCATCTTCACCAATGTCTAGTATGTGATCCCGTGATAAGCACTTAATAAATGGCTTGTTGAATAATGAATGAACCAGTGTTTAGGAGTAGCTGAATACAAATTGTTTTAACTTTCTCCATGTGGGGATACTGACCGCTTACTGTCCCTCACACTTCGACAGATTTCAGGCATTTTTACTGACTTCCACATCTGCAGAATATTCTCCTTTCTCATCTCTCTTTTTTCACTTCTTTGACATCCTTCTAGACCCAGTTAAAATCCCATCTTTTATACAGACAGCTTTGTGGACACTAGTGAATAGTGCTAGGCCCAGAGTCAGACAGGCTCATCTTTGAAAGTTCAAATCTGGCCTCAGACTCTTAATAGTTTTGTGATCCTGGCCAAGTCATTTAGCCCTGTTTGCCTCAGTTTCTCTGTCTGTAAAATGAGCTGGAGAAAGAAATGACAAACTGGTATCTTTGTCAAAAAAAAATCCCAAGTGGGGTCATGAAGAATCAGACACAACTGAAAAACAATTGAACAAATGTGTCTTGTATCTATTAATTATCTCCAATTTATCCTACGTATTTCTTATATATATATAGTTGTTTTCACATGGTCTTTCCTGTTACACTATGAACTACTTGAGGACAATGACTGTTTTTGTCTTTTTCTGCATCCCAAGGGATTATAGCACATTGCCTAGCACGAGGTAAATACTTAATAAATGTTTATTGAATAACTCATTGAATTCTAGAGAGCTCTTCCTCAAAGCCCTTGGCTTTTAGGTTGAATTCGGGATTTCCCTAGGGGGCATCCTCTATTATCAGCATACCCAAATAAATTAGGATCTAAATATCTTAAATGTCACTGGGAGACAGCCCATTCTGGAATCCCCTGAGAAGGTTGTAGCTTTTCAAATTTAAACATTAGGTTATTGATCATGAGCCATAGCCCCAAGCCTTATATTGAGCCCTCCCAATCCAAGAAGATCCGGAAACCATTGCCAGATAAAAAGGATTCTCAGACCCTGAGATACCTACCTGCCCTCCATCCCCAAAAGTCTGTAATTAGACTAGCTCCCTACCTCAAGAACAGTTTGCCAATTTGACTCAAAAATAGTGATAAGTAATGGCTTCCAAGCTAATGACTCCTATCTACCTCACAGCCCCTGTGGCGGTCACTCAGAAATCTGCCTCAAATGAAGATGCTCATTTCCCATTCAGTTACAGACAGCAGCCCTGTTCTAAGACATTTGTTTCTTTGGCTCCTTGCAAAGCCATAGCAGAAAAGCCCCAGTATACTCCACCCAGCCAATTAGTAAAGATTAGCTGCTTATATCGGAAGGGGGAGGAGAGAAGGGGATAAGCAATGATGCAGGTATTTATGGGCTATAAGGTCTCCGGGGACAAAAGCCCACCGATGAAGCATTTCACCTCAATGGAGAGCTGGGTCTGAATTTTGAATGTGACAGTGAATCTATTTGTCTCAAAAGTAATTCCCTAAGTGGTTGTTTGTTCAGGACTTTGTAGTGCGAACAGAGATCTGGTGGGGGGGAGGAAGAGACCATCTGCTCCAGTATGGCCCTGCACTTGCATGATCAAATTACCGCTGAGTGGGATGGAGAAGCTCCAATAGAAAGTTCCTGCCTGGTGTCTCTAGCCCCAGCCTGCATCACTGCAAATCCATTGTATTTATTAGGTAATAAATATGCAGATACATGGTAAGATGCAGTGTTAATTCTGTATAGACAGCTTGCCCACAACCCACAAAGCCAAGGAGAAAAAGGTCAAGGTTGCCCTTCCTGCCTTTTTTTTTTTGAGGATGAGAAAATGGAGATTGTTATATGAGGTCCAAGGTTTACACCCCAAATGTGAATATCTTGCAGCTCAGTAAAGAAATAAAGCTGGGCAGAGGCTAGAAACTGCCTCAGATTTCTGATATTTGATAGCTAGAAGAGATGAGACTATCTAATCCAATCCCCTTATTGAAGACACAATGAACCTTGCTATCTACTTCCTGATGGACTTAGGGTGCAGAATGAAATGGACTTTATTGCAGATGGTTAATGTGGAAATTTGTTTTGCTTGACTATGCATATTTGTTATGAGAGTTTTGATTTTCCCCCCAGCCCCTCCCACTGGATGCTTCCATCCAGAGAAAAAGAAATTTTTGTTAATTAAAAAAAATTGGATTAAATTTTTTTAAAAGGGAAATATCTAAGCAATAAGACTCAGCCAATGCCAGGGTTTGTTTTACTTGAATATACATATTTTGGGATGTTTTGATTTTCTATCCCCTTCCCATGGATGGAGGGATGAAAGAAAGAGAAAAAACTTTTATTAATTGAAAAATATATAAAAAAATTTAAAAGGAAATCTAAACAGTGAGACTTTTTCCCCTGAGGCAGTTGGGCTTAAGTGACTTGCCCAGAGTCACACAGTTAGGAAGTGTTAAGTATCTGACATCATATTTGAACTCCGATGGGTGCTCTATCCACTGCACTACCTAACTGCCCCAGATTTTTTTTTTTTAAGTATACTTACTGGGACTAGAGAATGCTTTGTAATGCCCATCTCAAGCCCTGATAAAAACAATGGAAAAGTCAAATTGCCTTTTCTTAACTTGTATTAAGTTTATAATCTCATAGGCACTTTTTTAAAAGTCTTCAGGTTCTAAAATCTTTTTCCCTTCTTGGAGGAAAAAAAAAAGTGTCAGGTTTGTTGTTATTTCTCTAAACATCTGCCTAGATTTGTAAAACATTCAGTGGGTGTTGTTTCATGCACTAAATGTGAGGTGGTGGTTTTTTCCCCCCCTCCTTTTTTCCTTCCCATCATATTAGGCTTTCATGCAGCCTCACTTGCTGGGAAACGAATTCACACATTTGGAGTTTCCAAGGAGAGTACAGAGAAAAGAACTTGGAAAGAAGATGCTCTACAGGGACTTCAATATGACAGGCTGGTAAGAAAACATCTTCTCCTTGGTTATGGGAAAAGGAAGCCTCCTCTTTTTTAAAAAAATCCATTTGTGTAGTAGGTTGGATGAGGAAGAGCATCTGCAGATGTCTTTGTGGTAGAGAAAAGGGAAAAGGAAAAAGCTCTCTTCCGCTGCCCCAGAGATCCCAGGATTGAACCATCCTAAGTGCTTTGTCTCTGTTTGGGGGTTTGAGGCCTGCCCCTCAAGCCTCACAAGGAGAAAGCATTCTGGGTTAGAAGCCGTTTAGAGCCATGTTGGATTTTATTGGTGTTTTATAACGCCCCTGTGGGTAGTATTTAAGTTTGCATTTACTCTTGAAAACAGTTTGTGTTCCCAGAGGGATGGGTGACTGTGCCCACCTGTGAGTGGATACGTCTAAAAACAAAATAAAATAAAACCAAGTGCTCAAGAATCTCTGGCGCTGTTTTTCATTAGCAGTCAGACTTTAGACACAACTACTCAAAGCAAAAGTGTTTGCTAAGATAATAACAATCGACATTTATATAGCACTTACTATGTGGCAGGCACTGTGCTTTATACTTATTATTTCATTTGATTGTCACAACAGGCCTGGAAGGTGGGTGCTTTTATTATCATTCTCATTTTATGGATGAAGAAACTGAGGCAGACAAGGGGGAAGTGTTACCTAGGGTCTAGGTAACCAGTCTAGTAAATATCTGAGGTCAGATTTCAGTTCAGTCTTCCTGATTCCAGATCCAGTGCTCTATCCAATGAACTACCACGCTGGCATGGAAGTGTAGCCATAGGATATTCCCTGATAGAAATCTGGAGCGTAAGCATGATGAATATGGAAATATGTTTAAAAGTATTGCACATGCTTAACCTATATTGGATTGTTTCCTGTCTTGGGGAGAGAGAGGGAGAAAAATTTGGAACACAAGGTTTTGCAAAGGGGAATGTTGAAAACTATCTTTGCCTGTATTTGGAAAAATAAAATACTATTTACAAAAAGAGAAATCTGAGCATACTTTCCCACAGATATGTGGAGCATGTGTGGGGAAAATGGGTAGTCTAGACATCCAGTAGAGTGGTACTGAGACACCTGTGTAGGGAACACCTGTAGTCAAGGTTACACACTCCCCAGACCTGAGGCCTGGTTTCTCCTTTGTATCCCACCCCCCTGTTAGAGATTTATGGAGGTCACTGCTGCTTGTTTCTTCCCACCTGGCCCGGGCCTCCAGGATCTATGCTTATGTCTCTGAGAGTGTTAATACATTTTTGAAAATCTTTCCTTAGGGCCTTTTGTGATTCAGTCATTTTCATGTCCAATCTTGACCCTTTAGGGAGTTTTCTTGGCAAAGATACTGGAGTGATTCTACGTTTCCTTCTCCAGTTCATTTTAAAAGAGGGTTCAATGACTGCCGAGCTCACACAGCTAGTAAGTGTGTAAGCTGGATTTGAACGCCTGCTGTTGAATTCTGAGTTCAGGCCCAGCACTGCATCCCCTGGGGCACCTAGGCCCTTACTCATTACATATTAGTTAGTGACCAAGTAAATGCAAACTAGCTCCAACTATTTACAGTCAGTACTGGCTGGCCCTAGACACTGGTTCATGGGTTACTTTATCAGCCAAATGCTAGACCATTTTGCCATCAGCCTACCATCATTACAGCTTTCCTCTCTCAGACCTCATTCACTCCTGGATAGACAGAAGTGGTTATTTTTCCTTTTCTTGTATTATTTAGCTCTTTGCACCCCAACCTTGAAGCCCCAGAAAGATTACTTAAAGTTTCGTTTTTGATTTATATCTAGTTCTACCCCAAAAAAGGGAATGCAAAGCTACTTGTTCTAGATCAGATATGGGACAGCTATTTCTTTCACACAAAAGAATTACTAAACCTAAAAGACACAGTGACAGAGACTTAAAAGAAGACATATATAATTTATAACTACCATTATAATTAATAACTAGTAGTATGCTAACATAACATTAATAACTTATAATTATCATTTTTTGATGGAGGAGGTTGAGATTTAAACATGAAGCAGTTTTCAGGAGTATTAAAAAGACATTTTTACATTTCACCTCTGTTTTGCTCAGATTCCCTCAAAGTCCATGTCATTTACCAAGCTGGGCCAAGGCTTGGGCTAATTATCTTGTCCTCAGCCGTTTTTTCCCAAGAAGTGTTGTATGAAGTAGAGAAGGCTCCCATTTTCAGACTCACAAGTTGGCACCCACACTCAGCCTATCTCACTTTCAATGCTTAGTCATTTACGTTCAGGCCAAAAAAAAAAAAAAAACAATAAAACATAATCGGCAGCTAGGAGCTCAAGATCCCGCCAAGGTCAGGCTTGACAGTGCTATGTGAGCTGAGTATGGTTAGGGGGAGACGGGGACAAAGCTCCATCGCTCACCCCTCTAGGGAGAGGAGGGAATAGTCATGATGCAATGCAGATGGGAAGACGAGAGAAACTAAGGGTAGGCCATTCCTCTTAAAAGATCCACCCAGTCAGTGATTCTTCTTGCGCAATAAGGAGATTCTCAAGAAAATACATTTATTATTGTTATTCATATTGTTTTTATATATAATTATCTATATGTGTTTATATAGTAAGAACATGTTATGTATTTTATATAATTATTATATATAAAAAACATTACAATTATTGATAATTATTAAAGGAAATGGGTAGGAAATATAGTTGGAAAAGTGTGGCTATTGAAAGACCTTGAGGATGAAGCAGAGAGATTTGTGGGTAGTAAGAAAGTTGTGGGGATTTATTGGGCAAAAAAAGGGGAGGTTATCCTGGACTGCTCTTGGGAGTGGGAAGAGAAGGCACAAGTGATGAGAACCTTGTGCTCTCTCCCCCCTCCCCCTTAACTTGACCTTCACATGTTATTTTCTTATTTTGAGGGGCCTAAATATGGTGTTCAAACACCCTCCCTACAGACAGCCTCCTCAGTATGCCTTCTAGATGACCTCAGTGTTGGTCAGGGGACATTCAGGCAACGATAAACAGTGAAATTCTGGATCCTCAACCAAAATTGGACAGAACAGCCTTCCCCTAAACCCCAGCCCCCGGGAAAGCCCACACCCAAGTAAGGTGGGCCTGGGAGCAGAGACCGGAGAGATGAGATTTACCAGAAAGAATTTTCAAGAGGAACCTTTCCTATATTGTTTCCCTTAAGATGGGTTTCCAAAGCATCCACTTTATATCTAGAAAAATGGAGTGCTTCTAATTAGGTACTTATTTGGTCAGCATCTCTAGTATGTGGTGTTGGAAGTGGAGAGCGTGGGAGCTCAGAGCCCTGCCACACAGCTCACTATGGTTAGGTGGCTTCTTGGGGGAGGGGGCCGGGCGGGATCCTTTCTCTTGCTTTCCTAGAAACCCCGCAGTGGATGGGCCTGCCCGCTTGTGGGCCTTACAAAAGGGCATTGTCTGCGGGCCACAGAATGCCATTGGTCTCTCCCTGACTTCCTTCCCTCTCTTCCCCTGCCCCCACTTCAAATAAAGTTTCCACTGTGGTTTAACCTCAAAAGCCTCCCCTGGCAGCATCTGGGCCAAGGGCCCGCCCTCTCCCCGCCTTTCCTTGTCCCATTAGGACAACTGCTGTGACCCAGCTTCCCCTGTCCAAGTTTGGCCTGTAATTACTTGGAGTTGCCCCCCGCCCTTTTCTGGCACCCGCTCTTCTGTACCTGATGTCATCCACACTGATGCCAGCTGTGCCAAGCCCAGCCTCCCTCCCTCCTCCCCCCACGTGGGCAGAGCCGCCATTGCCGGAGCCGGCGTGGGGTGTGCAGAAACTTTAGTCTCCCGCGGCCCCAGCCGGGGCCGTCTCGGGCCGCAGCAGAGGCCGGGTGGCCGGTTGTGAAAGAGAAGCTTCCCACGGCTGGCCCGCGGCCCCCGGTCCCAATGGCTGCCACGGGGTCGCCCGCCTCGCCTGCGGAAGGGCCGTGCTCTTCTTGCTCCAGCCACATGCCGCTTTCTGCGCCGAGCCAGGAGGAGCCAAGAAGGGCATCTGTGCCAGGAGGGAAGCAGCTGTTCCAGGGCCGAGGGGGCCGGACGGGTGGAAGCCCCACAGAGGGGAGGAAATGCTAATCATACAAATGATGCCGTTGAGAATCTAGGTAGTTTGCAAAGCGTGTGCTTGGGGCCCATCTCTGCCCCGGCCTTTGTGAGGGTTCTTTTAGGAGAGCGCTGGCACAGGGCCCCGTCCAGCTCCGGAGCTCTGGAGAATGGGTGCTGTGGATGGAAGGCAGCACCCCCTCCTTGGGGAGATTGTGCCTCGTGGAGGAAGGACAGGGTTTGGAGTTGCTTCCTGTTTCTGGTTGGACTCGATCTCCTATAAAGTCCTTTCCTCCTCTGAATCTATCCTTTCCCCAGTTGCCACTGGCTTAGCTCTGTGACAGAGGGCCAGCCATTTAACTTATCTGTTCCTCAAGATTGTTTGCTTTTGATTTTTTTCATAAGCAAAATAGGGTACCTAGAAGGCAAGATGGCCCTTTCAGCCCTAAGCTCCAGCTTCTATCTCTTGGGAGCAAGTCAGGAAAATGCTCCCTGTTCCCTCCTCCCCTCTCTTTTCTGCTTTCTTCTCTTTCTCTTTTCTGCATGTGCTTGGGCTATGGAATTTAAGGAATTTTTGCCAGGAAACTCAATGACATCATTTCTCATTTCACCATTCTCTGGGTTCAGTAATGTAAAATAACCCCTTCCCATCCTAGAAAATAAAATAGGGGGGGGGGGGGAATGGGAAAGGAAAAGTAGGGGCTACTAGAAACCAAATATACTCAGCAACAAAAATTTTATTAATTTTTTTCCTTCAGTCACCCTGAGATAGAGGAATCACAGGTCATCACGTCCCTTCCGTGCCCCACTTATTCCACCCCCAACAAGAATGTGGTTGGGGAGGGGTTTGTTCCTTTCAGACCTTTTGGAGCCTCAGCCACTTTCTGTGGGAGAGCCATGTCCCCGGGGGTCACTGATTGGAAAGCAGACAGGATGGCCTCCTGGGGGTGAGCACTAAGCCATTTTGTATGTCAAATGGCTTCCCTCCCCTCCCCCTCTCTCCCCGCTGCCACCTGGACCCATGCCAGCCTGTTTGGCAGTCCTGTCCTTGTCTCTCTATCTTTTGCTTCCTAATGGGCTGGGGGTGGGGGTGGGAGGTGATGGTCTTTCAGCCCCTGAGTATCTGATTAAAAGACAACTTCCCTCTCAACTCCTCCCACTCTGTTTTGGATGACCTTTCACCCTCACCCCATAGCCATGTGCCCGGGGGTCTCAGAACAGCCGACCCCCAAACAACCGCAGCAGTAGCCTTGCCCCCCAAGAGGTCACAGTGGACAGAGGCCGCAGCTTTCAGACGTGACTGCTCCCTGACTCCTTCCTGCTCTCCTCCGTGTCCTTTGGACAGCCTTGGCCAGGCTGCCTGACAGGGGAGTGGATAAGCAGATTGAGGATGCTTTAATAAGCAGGCTCCAGCGCTGCACCCGCATTTAATATAAATTGATTTATTGAATCAAGCACAGAAGCCCTGTTACAGAAACCTCAGGCTTTATCCTCCAGAGAGCCACCTAATAAAACAGGCCCAACTGACACTCCTGATTAGCTTTTCCACTGATCCCAAGGCAGGTTTTAAAGGGACAGTATCCCTCTTTTAGGCCTGAATTTATCTGTTGGCCATGCCTGTGGGTCTAATTAAGTTGTATTCAGAAAATCCCCGAATTTCCTAACAGCTGGACTCCTGAGTTTCAAAGAGTAATTAAAAAAACCCTGCCGTACTCTTCCTTTATTCTGCTTCTTTATATCATTTTTTTCACATTTTTAATTAATTTTTAAACTAAAATTTAAAAGTTAAAGTTTTTCCATTAATAAGCATTTCTTCTTTCCTTGCTACTTCTTTCCCACTTGAAAAAACAAATACCTTTTAATAAATATGCATAATCCAGCAAAACAAATTCCCATACTGTCCTTGTCCAATAATGTGTATATCATTCAACATATATAATCCATGTCTCTTCTATTCCTGAAGGTAGATAGCATTCTATAGCATCTGCCCTATGGAATCAAAGTTAATCACCGTGTTAACCAGAGTTTAAAAGTCTTTCAGAATTGTCATTTCTTTTTTTATAAAATGTTATATAAATGTTCCTTCTGGTTCTGCTCACTTTGCTTTGCATCAGTTCATACAAGATCTTTCCCTATTTCTCTGAAACTGTCCCCTTTCACCATTTCTTTTTTTCTTTATTTTTTTTTTTTCTGGTTACACATGTTTTTTAACTTTTTAAATACACATTTTTTATGAATCATGTTGGGAGAGAAAAATCAGAACAAAAGGTAAAAACAGAGGGAGGAGGAGAAATACAGAGAGAAGGAGAGAAAGAGAGAGAAGTAATTATATTCAATGTCCATAGTTCTCTTTCTGGATGCAGAAGACATTTTCTGTCCAAAGTTTATTAGGATTGCCTTGGATCACTGAACCTCTGAGAAGAACTAAGTCTTTCATAGTTGATTGCACGATGTTGCTGTTATTGCCCTTTCACCATCTCTTAAAACAGATTAGCATCCCAGTACCTCACTTTATTCATGTATTACATTTTGTTTATAACCATTTTTTATCAGTTGAAGGTGGCCCCTGGGTCCTTTGTCCCCACCAAAAGAATTGATGTAAATATTTTTGTACTTCCTTATGTCTTTAACCCAAACTTGGATAATTCATAGTCTAACATGCTGTCCCCCATCCCCACAAATCCCCTTAATACTTTAGGGCATGGAATGAGAGACTCCTCTGTCCTGCCTCCTTCAAAGTCCTGATGATATTGTTGTGCCTTAGGTTTCAACCACATACTTTGCAAAAATCGCCAGGGAGAGATCAAATTTTAATTTCATAATTACTTCATGAGAAAGCAGCCTTTCCCCAGTCAGGTCTGTATTAATTTCCTACCGGTGACTTCCATTTTCATAATTTAATGATTATGGGCCACCTTGACAGCATTAAGCCTTTCTAGAGAAAAAGGAACTAGTTTGTCATTTTAGGCAGTGGGAACTATCATCAAGAGCTGCTCACACCTAGGTGGGTGAGAAGGGAGGTAGGGGAAGAAGAGAGGGATGTAGGCCTGTGGACTATTTGTGAGGTAGAAGCATCGAGTGGAAGCGTAGGTGGCTCAGAATCCTGCAGGATGGCCCTTTTCCCCTGAGCCTCCCTCCCGGCGCTGGTGATGATGAATGGTCGCTGGCGACACGCATGGTCTGCAACTTTTCAGGAACAGCGGGAGAGGGAGGGCTGACCTGCTGTGAACAGCACCTCACCTGACAGTGATGGATGACTTGCCTCCCCTCACAGGGGCGACAGCAAGAACCAGGGTCTTTGCAGGTGGTCGGAAGCCCAAACAGATGGTCATTGTCAGACCAGCAAGAGGGAGGAGGACAAGAAAAGAGATGCTCGAGCACATCTTGTCCCCTTCCCTGCTCCAACTTTAATGACAAGTAGAAGATGAGCACTGTAAAGGGAAGCTTTTCGTAGGCCACCAGTCACCTAAAGGTTAGCAATTTACAAACAAGGGCTGTGGGGTCTCCTGAGCTAGTGGGTCCAACTTCTATAACCCCTTAAACAGGGAAAGGGCACTCAAATGGGGGGTATCCAAATACCAAGGGAAAATATCAGCTTTTTCCTTGCCCCCATCCCCAGTGCCAGTGTTCTTTTGGGGAAAGGGAGAAATCTTTTTGGAATGTTGGGGTGCTGAATACTAGAATTCCTACAGAAAAATCTGCAATTCTTTCTCATAACTAACAAAGAGATACTGTGGATATGAGAAAGCAAGTCAATAAGGCAAAAGGACTAAATGGGCAATTTTATGTTACCATAGGCAATGCAGTATATGTAGCCCCATTCTCTCTCTCTCTTTTTAAAAATAATAGGTTTTTATTTTTCAAAATACATGCAAAGATAGTTTTCATTCCCTGTAACATTCACCCCTGTAAAACCTTGTGTTCCAAATTTTTCTCCCTTCCTCTTCTAGACAGCAAGTATTCCTATATAGATTAAACATGTATAATTCTTCTAAGCATATTTCCATATATATTATGCTGCACAAGAAAAATCAGATCAGAAGGGGAAAAAATGAGAAGGGAAACAAGCAAACAACCACAAAAAGGTGAAAATGCTATGTTGTGATCTACATTCAGTCCCCATAGTTCTCTCTCTGGAAGCAGATGGTTCTCTCCATAATATGTCTATTGGAATTGTCCTGAAAAATCTCGTTGTTGAAAAGAGCCAAGATCATCACATAACCTTATTGTTTACAATGATTTCCTGGTTCTACTCACTTCATTCAGCATCAGTTCATATGAATCTCCCCAGACCTCTCTAAAATCAGCCTGCTGATCATTTCTTATAGAACAATAATATTCAATTACCCTGGCATGGATTCTGTCAATATAAAGTAATTATTAAATAAAAATTAAAAAAAAAAAAGAACAATAATATTCCATAACATTCGTATAACACAACTTATTCAGCCTTTCTTTCCAGTTCCTTGCCACTATAAAAAATAGCCCTGTTCCTAGAGATTCTGATCCTTCTTTAAAGATGGTTCATGGCACACAGTTCATTTTACTCCGTGCCAGAAAGACCCGTTGATCCAGCAAGCATTTATTAAGCGCTTGCTATGTGCCAGGCCCATTGTGCTAAATGTTGGGGATACAATTACAGAGACTAAAGCAATCTCCTCTCTCAAGGACCCTTGCATTCAACTGGAGGGAAACAGATTTAAATAATATAAAATGAATGGGTACCTGTAAATACAAAGCAACTAAATATAAGGTAATTAGGAGGAAGGACACTAGGAATTCAGGAGGGATCAGAAAAAGATTTCCTAGGACTTTAGGAGGTACTTATTAATATAAAGCATTTATTAAGCAGTCAGTGTGTGCCAAAACTGATAGAAAGGTAAAAACCATCTGCTCCTAAGGAGCTCACACCCTAATAAGGAAGGAATTACAGAGTATCAGGCCCACTTCCCCAAACCTCATCTCTTCCAGGCTTCTGCCTCTGCATAGCTCTGGGCTTCTATTTTCAAAGGCAGTTAGTTATCTAATCATTTTTTAAAAGGAATCCTAGAGAGGGAGTAACCACCCACTTCTTCTCCAATATCTTTTGGCCATTATTGCCAGGGAGCTCCAATGCTGTTTTAATTGATGGCCACCACCGAGGGAAGGTTTTGTCATTTACTTTTCCCTGCCAGGCCCTTCTCTTTTCACTCAGTTTGGATGGATGGGATTGATTCTTCCAGATCAAAGGCAGTGACCCACGGGAGACCCTAGATCTCCCAGCCCTTTGCAGTAACAGTCTAAGTACCTTTCACGAAAAAGATCTCTGACGGCCCGCTGGGCGGCTGCTGCCCTCAGACAAGTAAATGAAAGGTTAGCTCCGGCTACGGCGGAGGTTTTGTGTGCTCGTCTCTGAAGGACGGAGCACAGAATCTCTCTGTTGGACCAGGGACACTGGAGGGGATTTTTGTGGAGGCTAGCATTTGATCTCTCAGCTATCCTTTTCCTTTTCCAGGAGAAGATCAGAGGGAAAGCATCAGAAAAACCATCAAGGGATAACTCCTCAGCCCTTTTTGTTGTTGGTCTCATTGTCCTGGCTCAATGCTCTCAGAACCAGCCCAGTCTCTGTACTCATCCAATAGAGCTAAGTTCACATCCCAGGAGGATCCAGTCAAAGAAAATAGAATACCAAGAGGCCTGGTGCTGGGTAACCTAATGGATAGAGCCTTAGCCTGGAGCTCTTCAGGTCAGCTTAGAGTTCTTGCTAAATTGCTAGGTAACAGAATAGTTAGAAATAGTCTAGGTGGACTTAACTTTCCCTCCTCCTCCCTTCTGCTTCTTCATTTCCCACCTTCTTTTCTTCCTCCTCCTTCTTCTCCTCCTTCCTCCTACTTTTTTTCCCCTTTTCTTCCCTTTTCCTTTTCCTCCTCCCTTCTACCCCTCTTCTTCCTCCTCACTGTTCCCTTCTCTTTACTCCTTTCTTCTCTTCCCTCTTCTCTCCCATCTTCCCCTCTCCTCCTCCTTCCTTCCCTTCGCCTTTCTCCACTTCTACCTCCTCCTTTCCCCTCCTTCCCTGTGCCCTTCCCCACCTCTCCGCTTCTTCCTTCTCCCCTTTCCTCTCATTTTTCCCTTCCTCTCCCCCATCCTATTGATGAAACTGCCTTTTTGTCCTCTGTGCAGTAACCTGTGGAAGTGCAAGTTGTGATAGCGTGAGCTGGGCCAGACTAATAGTGGGCAAAGATAGCACAGGGTACAAGCTTCCAAAGTGTTATTGACTGCCTGCCTGAGGAAGGCTGGATTTTCTCTAAGATCCCGAGATTTGTCTTTTCTCCTTAAAGGACATGGCCCCAGTACAAGGCTGGTGTGATATAAGCCACAAATCACATACTCAGGAGATTTGACTTTGGGACCAGTAGTTCCTTTTGTTGTTATTTTCCTAGAGATAAATAACTGCTACCTCTCTGGCTGTCCCAAGTGGCTGAAAGCCCCCGAGTTTGAGATATCCTCATGAGGGTGATTCTTTGAAGTAACAGACTTCACATCAGAATAAAGTGTGTCTTGTTCATTTTCTAGCCACCCTGCCACTGATAAGTTGGCTACATGACTTTTTATGTGCCATGAAAAAGCACATAAAATCTAGCCCATTAGGGAATAGGATGGGAATAAGCTCTTCAGAGTCAATGCAGTTTGCATTCAGCAAACATTTATTAAGTACTTGCTACATAAGCACTGCTCCTTCAGAGACAAAAAGTGGCATCCTCCTTTGGGGAGCTTAAAGTCTTTGCGGGGGGGCAGGAGGAACATGATAAAATGCACACGGATAAGTGAAGACAAAATACAAAAGAAATAGTCACACTGGGGAAGGGGTTCCAAGTGGGAAGATCAAGAAGTGTATTTTGTAGAAGGTGATGAGAGATGATTAGGAAGACCATCCCAAGCATTCGAGTGCAAGACAGAGGCAAGAAATGGAAGGTGGTCTGTGAAGAATATTATGGGGAATTTAGGTGGAACATAGTGCATGAGGGGCAGTGTGGCTAATCAGACCAGGATGAGCTCAGAATGCTCTAGCACAGGTCAGGCACTAATAGTCCATGTGGACACTGGGGTGGATTTTCTGAATTTGTGCATTTCTGGTTTGTTTTGAGCTACTTCAGCTCTGTTATGCTCATAGAGCACAGCACCTTCTCAGATGAGGGAGGGCACGCCATGCAGGGTGGTCCTGTGCCAGCGCCTCCCATGTCACAGTCAGTTTTAAAGTTCTTAAGAGCTACCTGGAGAGTGCCCTTGTATTGCTTTTTCTGACCACCTTGTGAGCGCTCGTCCTACGGAAATTCTCCAGAGCAGAGTCTTTTAGCAAGCACACCTTTGGCACGCAAACAACATGGCCAGCCCCACGGAGTCGTGCTCTCTGCAGTGGAATTGGAATGCTTCTCAAATGAAACTGTTTGGCAAGTGTAGAGAGAAAGTCTGGATGCAGGGATCCTAAATTAGGCCATTGCAGTAATTCACAGGAAAGGTAATAAGAACCTAAGGGAGAGAGACTGTCATGGGAGCAGAGAAATGGAGATGGAGTGATCAATGTTGGGAAGGTAGAATTGACAGGCCTTGGGAACTGATTAGTTAGGATGGGCGAGTGAAGAGGAAGAGACGTTGGCTGACTCCCAGACTCTGAACCTGGCGCTGGTTCGTTATTAGATCCCTTGTTCTTGAAGGGACCAAAATGACATTGTGATGTTAGGCCATGTGTGTCCCCCTCTGGCCAGTCAGTCAGGGAGGTTAAGAAGGGTGTGGATTTAGGGGGAAAGCTATAGGTTGGATTATAGATGTTGAATTTTGGGATGTCCTTGAGAGGCTTGAGAACAAAAGCAAACAAATGGTTTCATTCTGAGGATAGTTTGCTGCTCCTCATGATGAGATTACAGGGAGATGGGGCTTGGGGGGCTCTTTAGAGAGCCTCCTGCTTTGTTAGGAGTCATGCCCTTTGGTACCACCTCATAGAATGCATCCTTTCAGAAATCGTGGCAGGAAAGGGACATTTTCTTTTTGAATCTCTGTGTCTGTTGCTGAACCTAAAATGATTGGTTGCTTTCCAGTGTTTCTGGTGGATTGTGCTAGCCTGAATAAGGGAACCAATTAGTTTTTTACCCTTTTCCCTTTTTTCACCTAGTGATATCCTAAGAGAAAAAGGGAACTAGAATGGAGGAGGAAGATAGGGAGAGGAGTCAGTAATTTCTCCCATGTGCCAAAGTCCGTGATGGACCTGTGGGAAAATACTTTTTTATCCATGTGGCTGACTAGTTAGGAGAGTTATTGCCCCATCTTTGGAGGCAGGCAGTGGTCTCTCTGCCTCTCAACCAGTGGCAGCTATGTAGTGAGAAACCGTGTGGTCCGAATGGTGTAACTGTAGTGAGAAAAAGAGGATTCTCTGGGTCACTTCTAGCCTCTTGAGAAAAAGGGAATTGTGCATGTGATTCCTCATCCTAGGTAGGGTTGATCAAACGCTATTTGAGAAGCCACGTGGGAGAGCAAGGACGCAAACTTTGACTTCTACTAATCAGTGGGTTATTCAGGTAGTCTGAATCCAGTGCAGGGGGAGAGGGGATTGACTCTAACATCTTCAGTTTCATTCTCCTTCCACAGGAATAGAGTACCTGCCTTCAGGATTGGCCTCTAGAGATAAATTCCTCTATGGGTCTTTGATGTGGAATACCCTAAAATGTCAATTCCTAGTAGTACCAAAAATTTGGATCCATGGAATGAAAAGGGGACTCAAAAATATTAAGTGGTTGCTTCCCTGGCAGCTTCAAAGTCATGTCCATTCTGGGGGAGAATTTAAACCATAATTTTTTAAATCCCCTGTCAGAAAATGGGATTCATCAGAGATAAAGGAGAATTTTGTCAGTTGTTTATTGATGACTAAGAGAACTTTCTGTGTTTTCTGAATTTTCCGTGGAGTAAAATAAAACTGGTACACCAAGGTGGTGTAGTGGATAGAGTGCCGGGCCTAGAGTCAGGAAGATTCATTTTCCCAAATTCAAATCCAGCTTCAGACCCTTACTAACTGCATGACCCTAGGCAAGTCACTTAAATCTGTTTGCTTCAGTTTCCTTACTTGTAAAAGGATATGGAGAAAAAAATAGCAAACCCACCATCTTTACCAAGAAAATCGCAGATGAGTTCATGAAGAGTTAGACACAACCGAAGATAACTGAACAACACCATGACCAATATATGCATTTTTTTTAACCTTTTTGAAGAGAGAGGGTGAAGGAGAGGGAGAGGAGGAAAAAGGGGAGAAAGAAACAGAAAGAACAAAGGGGGAAGGAGAGAGAGAAAAGAGAGAGAGAGCTGGACATGAGCCATATCTGGAAATCTCCCAGAGAGTTCTAAGCCAAACCTTAGACTCTGGGCCATGGGCCACTGGCCCATGGATTTACACTAATTGATAAATAAGCATCTTCCTGTAAATGGAGCTATGCTAAATTCATCTGATGTTTATGACTATCACTTTGAATTTTTCCATCCATAAAATGTGGAGGTTGATTAGATGACCTTCTAGGTCCCTAGCAGGGATCTGTGATCCCATGTTACCAAGTTAGTTGCTATTCATTCATTCAGTTGTTTTTCACTCTTTGTAACCATTTGTCCACGGGGTAGTTTTGGCAGAGGGAGGGGATTGCATTGTATTTCCTTCTCCAGTTTTACGCAGGCAGGAGATGAGTGAAATAAGTGCTCAGATGTGAGCCCTGGCCTTCTTGATCTTCCTGACTCCAGGCCCAGTGTTCTGACTCATTGTGCCACCTAATGCCCCAGGATCCCAATGAGATGTGGAATCAAGGCTTTAGATGGTGGGAGCCAGACCGTTGGGACATCTGGGGCATCGGGCAAGTCAGTGACCACTCCTCCATTCATGTAAAGGGACAGAAGCCTTGGACGCCACTTTGCTCCCAGGGCCTTCTCTCCCTTTTAGCTGAAAATTCACAGCACCCATGTCACCGGTCAGCTACCAGTGGCCAGCCACATTTTCCACCTGGACATCCTGCAGTGCTGACGGGCATATACAGCAGGCACCCAGCGGATGCCCGATCCTGTTCATACTGCATGTGTAACTTCCCTCATGAACATACTGCCATTCCCACTGGCTGGGGAAGACAGGCTTGATACTGCACCTCAGGATGCCTCTTTGTTCTCCGCTGTCTTCATCTCTCCATCACTGCATGTGCCAAGGATGACAAGGTTTTTTTGGTTTCTGGTGGACCTCCCAATTTATGTGTAGTGCCCTGGCCTAGGAAAACTGCAACTCACAACCTCCCCTCCCCCAAAAAGGGGAATTACTCAAGAACATAAAACACTTTTCAGTATTAGGTTTCCCATAGACTGAGGACCTTACATTCATACCCACTAGGGAAGCTTAAATGGTATTGATTATAATATATGAATTTTCTAAGTGCTAATGTGCATGAAGCAGATAATGGAATATAGGAATAATTTCCAAAGCTTATGAATTTCTTCAAAATCAAAAATAACCTTTCCCCTCATTTTCATTCAGAAATTTAGTTGTGTGTTTTGGTATTTGGAGATTTTATCCATTTTCTTCCTATTTTAAGGGCATACATAGCACTTAAAAGATCAGTTTAATTTTTTAAAGTATCTTTTCCTTAATTGTGTTCATGAGCATTTCATTTGTTAGTGAGTACTTAAATACAGTAGAACCCTATATGATACCAGTATATCATGCTCAAGTATATTTTATTTTTGTTTCTGTTGAGTCATCACATCCAATACTTTGTGAACCCATTTGGGGTTTTCTTGGCAAAGATACTGTTGGTCATTTCCTTCTCCAGCTCATTTAACAGATGAGGAAACTGAGGTAAACAGGACTAGACTTGCCCAGGATCTGTGCGATTTGAAGTCAGAAAGATGAGTCTTCTTTCTCCCAAGCTTGGTGTTCTATCCACTGCTTCAAAACCTGATGTAATTATACTTACAGAAATCCCAAGCCTCTGCCCCCTAAGCCATTCAGAGTCCTCCAAGGCATATTATGCAGCCCTTTGCCTTTTTGTTAACTTACATATAATCACATTAATGAGTCTCTGCAAAAACAATAGAGTTAAATGGCAGTCAGATATGTTTATGATGTATATTTACATATGCTGTATGAATTGGAGACCAGAGGCCTGTTGCACTGGTGTTATGCATCTTCCCCAAACCTACTTGAAACTGTCTTGCCCAAAACATCTATAGTCTGTGTATTCTTGGCTGGGGGGTTGGTGTTAGTTTATAAGTGAGTTAATATCTTTTTCCCCCTCTTGTTTGCTATAAACTTGGTCCCTGTTCATACTCTTGATTCAACATCCAGTTTACCCATCATTCTAGGATGTTGAGGTTTAATCCAAAAGGGATTTTGAACACTTTTTAAAAGAATCCCTTTATTAAGGACTCTCCCCAACAAAGCAGAAATTTAGAGATGCAGCAAGGTGATTCAAGAGATCTGGATTTGAATTATAGCTCCTATCCTTTGCTAAAACAGTGGCTCCACTTACCTTACAGGGCTTTAATGAGGAATGTTCTTAATAAAAACTGTAAAATGCCATGTGAATGGGAGCAGTTCTTGTTACTAATTAAATTAGGCCAGACCTACGAAATACAGTCTATTTGTATTGCCTCAAAGGAGTCAAACCAATAGTCCTTCAAACTGAGCGCTGTTGTCAAGCTTTTAGACAGTCCAATATGTAGCAGGGCTCTTCCCTTTTCTTAGCTTCCTGGTCTGCGTCTAAATCTTGCCACTGGATGCTCATGGGAGAGAGTGAGGCTGGTGACTTTGTATAACCCTCTCTCACTTAAGTCCAGTTCACTTACAAGTCATGACATCACTTTCTGATGCACAAATAACATCTTGGAAGGTAGTAGTAGGGATCTTCTTCCAGTTCAATCACAAGTTTGCTTTTAGTCAAGCTGAGGGAATGGCAGACCACATTACCGTCTCTGGATGTAGTAGAAAATCATACTGCCATGAAAAAAGCTGAGAAGGGACAATTTCCAAGAAAACTGGGAAGTCTTACATCCCTGATGCAAAGAATAATTAGAGGAACCAGGAAACAATTTATATTATTAACAGCATGGAAAAGACTAATAACCTGAAAGATGAGAACTCTAATCAACAAAATGACCAGCCATGATCCCAGAAGATCCATGGTAAAGATAAAGCATCCTACTCCACTCCTGATTAAAAGATGTGCAGAATGAAACATATATTGAATGTGGCCAATGAGGGAATTTGTCTTGTTCAATTATTCATCATAAGGATTTTGTTTTTATTTTTATTTTCTCAATAGTAGGAAAACAAAAGGGAAGTAGAAGGAAGAGAAAATGGATTTTTGCTCATTGAAAAAAAAAAAAAAACACCTAATTAAAAAAAAAAAAAAATGAATCATTCCAAAAACTTAAAACACCTACTTGTTGTTTGAGAGTTACAAGTGTTTTTACTTTTGGCCCAGCCAGGTACAAGTTTAGCTTGCACCTTCAGCTTTGGGCAGACCAAAGTCTTCTTAACTTTTCTTATATAGGAAAATATAAGGTGATAAAGGGCTGAACTAGAGTTGTAGCATTGTAAATGTCAAGAAGGAGATGGATAGGAAAGATGCACTTTAAGGCTTATATCAGATCTTTCTCACAGTATCCCTTTGAGCTAGTATGGTAGAAATATAATTACGGATGAGGAATTGAGGCTTTGAAAGGTTGTGACTTAGTTACTAAGATTCAAATCAATCTCTTGTTGCTAAGCCTAAGGGACTGTTTGTACTCTGGAATCCAGCTTATGACACCTTCCACAAATGATTATCTAGTCTCTGTTTGAACACTCCCCATGACAGAGAACTCATAACCTCATGAGATGGCCCATTCCATTTTCAGTGTTCCAATGGGAGGTTTTCCTTAGATTAAGCTAAAATAAAATCTGTTTTCTTATAACATTTGCCTACTGGTTCTTCCATAGGTGATAGTATTTAGGCAGGTTAAATACTTTCTGGGCATAAGTTAAATTGGAGATTCAAATTTAGGTACTCTTGGCTCCTGAGTGCTATTTATACTATACTATTTGGAAGATGGAAACAATCACAGACACATATACACATTCTCTGCCTTTGTCTGTCTGCCCCCCCTTCTCTGTGTCTCTGTCTTTCTCTCTCTGTCTTCCCCCTCCCCCAATATTTGAACGGCTGTAATGTGGAAGCCCCTTATATAAAAGAAATGCAGTTAAGCAAGAAAAACAAATACATTGTCCATCTCAGCTGACTCGGGCCCGTCCCTGCTTAGGTTTAATGTACAAAATGAGATGCTTGCAGATCATTCAGCAGTTAAAAGGAGGCGTCCTGTGTCACGGCAGAGAGGAAGCTTACCCAGAAGGGCCAGAGGCAGCCTTCTTTGAAACGAGATGCGTCTGGGGGGCTGGACAAGGCCAGGTGGCTCGTGACCGTGGCAATCCAGCAGAGTTAAAGGGCCCAGCCCCAGAAGCTTGGACATTTCTGGCCCTTAGCTAGCCAGAGGGCCAGAAACTGAGATGGTGGCTGAGCTTTAGCTTTATGCCCCTAGTTGTTTGTTTGGACTTCTCTGAAGATGCTGGTATTGGTCACTGAGCATTTTACAGCACTGATCCCAGAGTTCAGAGCCATGTCCAGGTCTCATCAGCGAGGTTTTTTTCTCTCTGACCCATCAAGGTCTTAGCCCACTCATGCTGCTGCTCATCCTATGCCATTCTCCCCCATGTCTTCCCCTAAATTCACAGCAGGGAAAACACACAATGTTCTTGGAAATCTTCCCCATAGTCTCTTAATATGATTTACAAAGAGTTGAGCACATAGACCATCCATTGGGTTCTCTCTCTCATTCAGTGATCAAACCATCTGGTCTAAAATTTTGAGATTAAAAAAAAAACAAACAAAAAAGGGAGTTTTAGAATTCAAAAACACGTGAGAAATGATGTTGCCTGGGTGACATCAGCCCAGGAAGTCTCTGGGAGCAAATGTATTGGACTTTCTCCCACTTGTTCACACTTACTCCATACTGAATACTGATTCACTAAGACGAGTGATGGCCGTATGGCTTATTTTTGAAGAAAAAAAATAAAGATAATGGCAGAGAAAAAAACTATTCTGAGGTGTTTTGGGGTTTTTTTTAACATCCTAACTTGATCAGGTAACAGAGGCTAAGATACAATAATTTGATGTTGGCAGTTGGCTTGTTCCCTCCTACCTGTAAGCTTGCCCCAGCCATAAATTCCCATTTTTCAAAATAGGGCAACATTGCATTAGTGGTCTAGAAGTTCTGCTGTCCTGTGAGACTTAATTTACTTTACCTGGGTTAGAAGCTTATTCAGAAAAGTTTTCATGAAATGTTCAGGGCTTGAAACTACTGTAGGCCTGTCTCTATGGAGCTCAAAGCATTTTCCAATCATTGAATCTGTAGTCACTCTATTGCCTATCATATTAAGCCTGAATTCCTCTGCCTGACTTTCCAAGATCTCCATCATCTGACCTCCTCATCTTCCTTATGTAATCTGATTTCCCACTACTCTGCAGCTCAAAGCACAGCTTTTTTTTTTTTTAATTTTTATTTTGCTATTTAATTTTTTATATATTTAACATTGATGACAGCTAGCATTTATATTATGCATTAAAGTTTGTCAGTTGTGCCATTTGAGCCTCACAACCTCCCTGGGAAATAGATGCTATTATTACCCCTACTTTACAGGTAAGGAAACTGAGGCAGACATTAAATGACTTGCCCAGCATCACACAGTTAATAAGAGCCTGGGACCAGATTTGCATTGTCTTCCTGCCAGATTTAGCTCTCAAATAGCCCATTTGAGGTAACTTGCTCAAAATCACAATAGCTAGCACTTGGCAAAGCTGGGCATTTAACCCGGTTTTTCTCACTTTCCCCCAATGTTCCAAGTTGTTCCCCTCCAGAGAAGCCAGTCTCTTCCTGTTCTAGAATAGGCCAGAGTCCGTCCTGCTCACCTGGGCGGTGAGATCCATCTACTCAAATCTTCCCTTCCCTTCAGAACTCCACCAAGGCTTCACCCACTCCTGGAAGGGTTAATTGGCCACCCTGGTCCATAATTGTTGCCTGCCTTCTCACAGTGACAAATCACTTGTTTGGGTATGCAAACTAACAGCCTCGTGTTGTTATTGAACCGTTCCCCAATGGTTCGTAAAGGGGCTAGAGCGGGAAGGAAGTGTTGTGTACAGCCTACACGGGATAAGGCACATAGTTGAGGGCTAAGTGAGTTAGTTTGAATAGTGTGATTGCTGCCAGCTGATTGTGTAGCCTGTAAATTCAATGAAACCCTTGGAAACCCTGAAAGTATTATTTTAAAAAATAAAAAGAGCGCCTTCTGTTCCAAGACTTTTATAGTAGTATTATGTGCGATCACAGTAAGACTGGAAAAACCTAACTGCCCAACAAAAGGGAGATGGTTAAGTAAATCATGGCAGATTAATCTAAATCCATTAATGGAATACTATAATGCCATTAGATAAGCAAGAAAAAGGAATACACAGAAACTCGAAAAGACATTAGTGAAATAATGCAAAGAGGAAAAAACTAAAGCAGAGAGGGATAAAGGGCTTCCAACCTAGCACATGAGGAAAAGCAAATTAAAATAAATGAACAAAAAATCCTAATGAGGACTTAGAAAATGACTGAAAATGGTTAGTGAACGCATTGAAATTAACTATAAATCATCAGTAAGCAGTGTTAGGTGGTTGCACTAATGTTCCTAGTTAAAGTTTTAAGGAAATAGAGGTAGAGAATAGGAGTTAAACATATGATTTCATTACTATAGGGAACTCTCATATAAGGAAACAGATCTCTTTCAGTGCAGGTCAGCACCTTCTCTACAACTTAGAGTTGTTAATAATTTGCAGTGAGCATGAGTGACTAAACTTAAAACCAGGTCTTCCTAGCCGCAGGTCTGGTTCTCTAGCTATTCCCTTACCTGGCCCCTCTTAAATTTAATTGCATTTCATTTGAATGAGTAAGTAAACCCTAGGACCAGGTCTCCATTCTGAGAGTGACTGAGCCCCTAAGCCCAAAGAGAAAAAGGAAAAGATCCCTTATACTCAGAAATACCTATGGCAGTTCATTTTTTGATGGGAAATTTAGGGAAATGTTTCTAAGGCTATGCTACGTGAGCAGGAGCTGCATATATGGCGCACAGTAAGCGCATCATGATGTTTGCTAACTGATTTTTCCTGAGGCGTTGTCTGTACCATTTGTAGTGGGGAACACATCACCTAAAATGGAATGATTGCATTTTTTTTATTTTTTATATAGCTTTTTATTTACAAATATGCATGGGTAATTTTTCAGCATTGACAGTTGCAGATCTTTTTGTTCCAACTTTTTCCCTCCTTCCCCCCACCCCCTCCCCCAGATGGCAGGTAGACCATACATGTTAGATATGTTAAAGTATAAGTTAAATATGATATATGTATACATGTCCATATGTTATTTTGCTATATAAAAGAATCGGACTCTGAAATATTGTACAGTTAGCCTGTGAAGGAAATCAAAAATGCAGGTGGGCAAAAATATAGGGATTGGGAATTCTATGTAATGGTTCTTAGTCATCTCCCAGAGTTCTTTCGCTGGGTGTAGCTGGTTCAGTTCCATTGGAACTGATTTGGTTCATCTCATTGTTGAAGAGAACCACGTCTATCAGAATTGATTCTCATATAATCTTGTTGTTGTCATATATAATGATCTCCTGATTCTGCTCATTTCACTCAGCATCAGTTCATGTAGGTCTCTCCAAGCCTCTCTGTATTCATCCTGCTGGTCATTCCTTACAGAACAATAATATTCCATAACATTCATATACCACAATTTACCCAGCCATTCTCCAGTTGATGGGCATCCATTCAATTTCCAGTTTCTAGCCACTACAAACAGGGCTGCCACAAACATTTTGGCACATACAGGTCCCTTTCCCTTCTTTAGTATTTCTTTGGGGTATAAGCCCAGTAGTAGCACTGCTGGAGCAAAGGGCATGCACAGTTATGATTCCATTTTTAGACAGTTTTGGTTGTTAAAAGTTTTTCCAGAGCAATTGTTAAAAGTTCTTCTTACCATCTTGCAACTTTCACTTATTTGTGCTACTTCTGCTCTCTGGACCTGTATGGGACAATTATAATCCAAGTGGACAATTCTTAGTCTTTATGAGCTTCAGGTTCCCCCCCATTATGAAGGGTTGCTCTGAGGAGAGCCCTCTTGGATGTGGTTCTAAGGAAACATAATACTCCGTATGTGTTTTGAACCCAAGAATACAATAGGAACCCTCACTCTGCCCCTTCTCCCCAGCTACACGGTGCATATCTAATGATACAAAGCATAAGATATCTCAGTATTTTACGGCTATTTGCAACAACCTGCACTGATTAAGTCACAGTCTATATGTGATTTTACTTGATGGTCTTCATAAATTATTGTAGACAAAAACAAACCATCAGCTGGAAACCAAGTGTTGGTGATGAACCTCTGAACTTGGGACTGGCTCTCATATGGTAGACATGGTTTGTAATCAAAGCCTTTTCAGTCTGGCAGGTCTCACTGTATGAGCTCCTGCTCATACAGCGTAACCTTAAAAACACGGCTTCCCCAAGTTTCCCATTTTGGGGGGAATTTTGGAGATTTTTCCCATTAAAAAAGCAGCTATAAGCAATTTTGAATGTAAGGGATCTTTTCCTTTTTGTCTTTGGGCTTAGAGGCTCAGTCACTTTCTTTTCTGGGTCCTCAGTAACTGTAGTTGCTAAGAATCCATGGGCTACAGAACCATAACCAGTGGCCACAGGGACAAAGAAGGAGTGTGGGCATGTGGCCTGGGTGATTTGGGTGTCCGTAGGCTTCTCGGGGAAGGCACACCGGGATTGCTTCCTCCCTGGGACCTGCTGCTGCTTGGGCTAAGCACGTGGCGGGCAGTTATTCACGACTGGCATTGGTGGTGACAAGGATGGCAGGCTTTCTCCAGAGAGCAGCAGAAGGTGCAGGAAGAGGAACAAGGAGAGGAGAGAATGGAAACAGAGCCAGTGGCTTTGAAGGGCAGCCACTCCTGGGGCTCTCCGGGCCAGCTGTGGTCCTTGTTCGAACCTAGGTGCCTGGGAGAATCATGGTGTCTGACAGAAATAGGGAAGGTTGAAAGAGTGGTAGGATCAGGGGAGAAAGATAATGTGTTTTGCTTTGGACACCCTGAGTTTAAGATGTTTCGAGGTTGTCCAGTTTGAAATGTGCAGTAGGCAGCTGCTAATGCAGAACTGATGCTCAGAAGGGTAACTGGGGCTGAATATGTGATCCAGGAGTCATCGACCTAGAACCCTTGCAAGCTAATGAGTGTGGAGAGAAAAGATTAAAGGGCCTAGATTAGAGCCTTGATGACCACCCACACTTAAGGGAAGTGATCTGGTTTATGAATCAGCAAAGGAAATTGAGAAGTGGTTAGACAGACAGGAAGAGAACCAAGAGAGGGGAGTATCACAAAAGCCACCCAGAGAAGGTCAGCAGCAAAAAATGCAGCAAACGGTTTAAGAAGGATGAAGAGGAGTCGGGGGGAGGGGAGGGAGAAAGGGGGGAAAAAGACTATCAGATGTGAAAAGAGATCACTGGTAATTTGGAGAGAGAAATTTCTTAAGTGATGGAAACTGAAGCTAAGAATGCAAAGTGTGTTGAGGGGTGAACAAATGGAGAAGTAGAGACATGGACAAACTATTTAGGAGTTTGACTAAGCATGGGAGCTGTTCCTATTTAGATTATAGTGTGATTCTTAGAATGCTGTCACATTCCTCTTTGGAGCTTCCAAAGGCAAATCCTGGCTCAATGCTAGAGAAAGAGGTTTCTCCCAATTCTGAGTTGTAAATTTCCCAATTTAAACTCTGTGTATACTGCTTTCACTCGTACACATTCAGGGAGACCCTCCACCAATCTGAATTGCAAGTTACCTCCCCCTAGATCAAATGAAATGATGAATGTAAAGCACTTTGCAAACTCTAAAGCTGGGGATGTTTGGTGGTAGGTGGCAGTAGAGTTCAGAATGCCATTAGGGATAATTACTTTTTTGCTGTTGACTTAATGAAATAAGTCAGTGAATTTTGGAAAAGCTTCTAAGAAGTTAGACTAAGAAGCTAGCTTACTAACTGGACCCATTATTTAACTAGCCTTCACGATATATCTTTGAAACATTGATATCTCCATTTTATAGAAAGAAAAACTTTGACCAAGCAGCTCATTTACTTATTGATTCCAGCAGGGTTCTCATGCCCTACCTTTTACTCTAATTATCCACCAGACAGTATTTCCTGAAATGAGGGTGTTGTCAGCTTTTGTGAGTCTTTCCATGCATTCCTAAGTTCCAGGTCACTCTCTGAGCACCTCCTTTAAAACTACTTGCATTTTTTGCTTCCTGGCTAGCAAAATGACCAAGAATGGTTTTCTTAACTTCCTTACCTCAGAAATGGGGGAAGGTGGTCTCTGACCAGTCCCATCTGCCAATGATGATGGCAGTACATGTGAATGAATTTCTTTCCAGTTCCAGAACATACGAGCATTATTATCTTCAGTAACTTAGAATCCTGGATGAGTAATGAGGCTGAGAGAGATAGAGATCTTTCCCAAGATCACCAGTGGCTACATTGAAATTAGCTAGAGGTTTTTGTCCAGAGCATTATGTGTTCAGTAAAATAAAATTACAAAAACCAAGGATTGGATGCCTGCTATTAATCTGAAACTGTGAGAGCGCACAAGTGGATGGAGTGTGAAATGGTTCCAATTTCCAGGCTAGGGACAAAAGTCTTTCACTTGAAAGTCCAAGTCCAGCACTCCCTCCAACTAAACCCTGCTGCCCTCAGAGTATAAATTTGTTTCTCTTTCTGTCCAATATCCCTTGGAGTAATTGCAAGCCAGAAAATTTATTCAAGCCTTGAATATCTCAGCCAGGTCAGAGCCCCCCTGGAACCCATTTCAATCCCCCACCCCCACCCCCAGTAGCTGACCAGATCCCAGTGAGGATGGGCAGGAATTGGCCATGGGGAGCCCTTTTATCTCCACTACCACAGCAGCCATTATTCAGTTCCTGCCAGGCCCTGGAAATCCACTTGCAGGACACTGACATTCCCTCCACCCCATTTAACTCTCCTACTATATCCAAGTCATTCCAGTCCTTAGGAATATTTTCCATTATACCACTTAAAAAAGTAAAGAGTCATCAGCATAGCCCTTCTAGGAAGAGGTGTGAATCCCTGGGTCTTTCCCATCTATCTGCCCTCCCATTGTTTCCAGAGACCTGCCAAATCTTGTCATCTGCTCAGCTTTTGTGCGCTCTAGATCCTGGGGCCTTTCCTTCTGTGCTGCTGCTGAGCCCTCCTCCCTGTGTTCTCTCCCCTCATCAGAATATGAGCTCCATAATTGCATAGGCTGTCGGGGTTTTTCTGTTTCTACCCTCAGCACTTAGCACAATCCTCTGAACATAGTAAACGCTTAATAGTCTTCTCTGCCATTCCATCATGCTCAAGGTCAGATAAGTTCTAAATATCCATTCTCAAGCCACCTTGAGGGGAAGCTGACTTTTGTATAAACAGCCCCTAGCCTGGAAATTGGAACCATTTCCCACTCCATCCACCTATACGCTCTCACAGTTTCAGATTAATAGCAGGCATCCAGTCCTTGGTTTTTGTAATTTTATTTTACTGAACACCTAATGCTCTGGACAAAAACCTCTAGCTAATTTCAATGTAGTCATTTATTTTCTGCAGCAAAACAGCTTCGTTTCACATTTAAATACTTAGCATTTTCTAGCTTGTCCATTTCTTTTCTTTTCTTTTTTTCCCCCAACACCAGTGCAAATCTTTGGATAAAATAAACCCATATAGCAAAGGAGCTTGGCAGTGGAAAAAAAAAGGATGGAATCTCTAGGAAAATTGAGTACCTAGCCACCTGTGTCAGGGCAGTGGGTCACTAATTGAGTGCAAACCTCTTTTTTTTAATGTTGTTTATCCCCCCACAGGGCATACAAAACCATTGAGGACGATGACCTGAAGTTTCCCCTCATATATGGAGAAGGCAAGAAGGTAGGCATTGTGTTCTCGCCGAATTGAAAGGATAAAGTACTCTGTGCTCGCCACCATTATATTTAGCCCATGGCAGGCCTAGGTTTTCCACTCAGTATTTCTCTGTTTGATCATTTTGACAGCCTGAAAGAATAGCATATCAGCCATAAATCAGCCTCTTCTATTGAGAGATGGTTGGTGATGAGTGGAAAGGACAATGGATTGAAAATCAATTTTACAACAAATTTTGTCACTTAACTGTTGAGTTTGTTTTGTTTTCTATGTGCAGCCGGCACACAAGACGAAATCTGAGACTTTGCTGTAATTAAGCTACAAGCAGATTAACTTAAATTAATTACTGCTGATATGCAGGCAGACATGGAAGCCTCTGTTAGTAAAGCCTGGGGCCTCTTGCGGCAGTTAGGTGGGGGAGGACCTAGTCGACCAGTATTGACCCCTGCTCGGGCTCTGCATCTTAAAATGGTCTGTAAACAAAGGACTGGGCCGAAATCCTGGAGTGAAAGGGGGAGATCTGCATTCACGCTTGGGTGAGAAGCCCGCCATCTCTTCTCCGCGCCTCCGCCAGTCTCCTTGGAACAGGCACCAGCATGTTGGGTCCCCTCTATGCGACGGGGGATGCAGCCAGCAGAGATGGAGGGGGACTACAGAAAGCAGAACTTCAATTAGTTCACATTACTTCAGGAGGTACCGATTCCGTATCTGTCATGTGCTAAGCCCAGCGGGAGGCACTGGAGACGGAGACAAAAAGGCAGCCTCCCTGGTCTTTGGGGGGATTTAATGCTTCCCCCAGTAATTAAACAGGAAGCGTGTTTCAGACACTAACAACATGGGGGAACGCGGATGGAATGGCACTCGGGAAAAGCCCTCAGCAAAGTGACACCTGAGCTAAGGCAGAATTATGCTTTTAAGCACTTCGTTTGGATGAGAAAGAGATGAAAACATGCGTTTGGTTTTGTTTTCAAGAATTTACAGGATGTTGTTCTAAGTTAAAATGCATTTAATCTCTGCCCTACTACCCCTGGTATAGCTGCAGTATATTTTATAACTGAGAATGATCATTCAGAAATACTATTAATGAGTAGGGGTCCTTCACCCCCACAGACCCTGCCCAGTTCCCGGAGAGGTGTGCCAGAGCAGCCAACAGCGGCTTCTTCTGGGGCGCTGGGCTCAGATTCTGGCTCTGGGCAGTTCTGATTAAGATGGTAATGTGAGTGATCATAGGGCAACCTGTCTGTCCCACATGTTCCCAGTATATATCTAAATGGGAAGGGGGAGAAGGAAATCACCATTTATATAGGGCCCGCACATTTCTTTTAAATTAACATCATCCTGTTTGATCCTCACAACAACCCTGAAAGGTGGGTGCTCTTATCATCCCCATTTTACAGATGTGGAGATTGAGGCAGACAATTAAATGCCTTGCCCAGAGTCACGCAGACAATAAATTCAGTACTCCCAGCCAATAAATCTGAGGCTAGGACTCAGGGCTTCCCGACTCTAGGCGAAGTAGACTCTCCGCCGCTCCACCAGCTGCTTCCTAAAGGGCAACAAGATCATGAGTGATCAGAAAGACCAAAGGGAAACTTTAATAAGTTCTTCTATCCAGTCTGGAGTGGCAGAAGATGGCAGAAAGTGCGTCAGTTCCAAGTTAAGGGGCAGGCAGAAGTCAGCCCAAAGCTGGAAGCCGGGGAGAACAAACTCCAGGAATGGGGGCCTTTGCCCAGTGGCAGCCCAGCCCCGGCTGGGGAGCAGCAGCCCGGGATAGCCAGCCCCCGGGGCCGCACGGAAGCCAGGGCCTGCTGGTGCTTCCTGGACGTCCGGCCGTGTCTGGGACCGGGGGCCATGTCAGAGGCGGGGACGGGCAAGGGCCTTGGGATCAGCCCCAGCCTCGGCTCCTGACTGAGGAGGGTTACCCACGTGGGGCTCCCCGGAGAGAAGGATACTGCGAGGGAGATGAGGCCGAAACAAGGCCCAGCCCCGGCCCGAGGGTAGAGGAGAGAGAACTCGACCTCAGGCCTAGAAACTGGGGTGTGAGAAGTGAGCAAATGGAGCTCAGGTGTGATCAAGAAACGCCATCATTTAGAAGAAAAGTCACAGAAGAAAAGAACTACAAACAGTGCAGGGAACCCGGTGAAAAGAGTGCACCTTTAGAGTTACCAGAAGAATTAAAGCAAGAGGGTTTCTTTTTTTAAAAAATAAAACTCTGGAGTAGAAAAAATAGAGAATATATAGCTGTAAGCATAGAAAATAGGCAGCTTTATTCAAGTTACGAGTCACTTCCTTTCTGGCTGCCTCCATTTTCTCATCTGTAAAGTAAGAGTCCATAACAGCAACGCCCAGGGTTGTTGGAAGGATCAAATGAGATAGTGGATGTAAAGCGCTTAGCACAGTGTCTGGCACCTAGTAAAGCACTATTTAAATTTCATTATTGTTGAAATTATTGCATTCCATGAAAAATAGAATGGTGTGGTGAGAACTCAATAATCCCATGAGGCAACAAGAAATGTTGGCACAAAATCAAAAGTTTGAAAAAGTCGAAGGAAATGTTAGGTATCCATTACCGAAATTAACTGTCCGGGGGAAGATTCAAGGACAGATTATTTTCTTTTCCTTGGAGGCAATTTAGGTTCAGTGATAATTAGTAAGTGTCTGAGGTCAGATTTGGATTCAAGTCCTCCTTTAACTTTAATCTCCTTTAACCTCCAAGACCACTGCTGTATTCATTTGTCACCTAGCTCTCCTGGAAACTGGATTTCAAGAAATTAAAAAAGAAATCTGCCTGTTAGAGCTAATAGCCACAGAGAAGAAAATAGAACAAATTCACTGGTCACCTCAGAGAAACCCCATGCTAAAAACATTCCAGGAGATCATAACCAAATTATGACGCTTCACTGTTAAAAATAAAATAAAATACTGCAAGCTTCCAAAAGGAACTACTGTGGAACCACAGTATAGGTTACATAAGGCTATGGGATGCAGTTGCTATAAAAGAGAAGAAATTTTGAAATACCAAATAGCTTTTTCCAAAAGAAAAATGGTTCTTTGAGCATTGAAGACAATAACATAAATAACATAAAACCCAAGTACTGAGTGTGATTTTTGATTTTAGGTTGATTTTAAAAGAGGAAAGGAAATAGAGGAAAAGAGAAATATATATATAGAAAGAAATGCAAAAGAAAGGAAAGAAATTTGCTATTTCTCATAACTGAGGTGCATGAGCAGAATATACAACATGGAGAAAAGAACGGGAGGCATTGGACATTTCATGAATCTTACTCTTGTCCAAATTAGATTAAGGAGGGTTGCACAATGTAACAGTTTGATATCTAAGTACTCTAAACCACATGGAAATGAGAATATGGTGGACAGAGAAATAAATTACTTCTGTTGTAGATTCCTTTCTTTTCTTTGTAAAGACAAAGAGAAAAATAGATAAGAGGGGAAAAAAAGGATCAAAGGATAGATTCAGAGAAAGCCAGGATAATAATTTCTATATAATTCCTGTGATATGAAGAAAAACAATTTTGAACAACACAGCCAGTGTGTGGAGCAGTTTGATTGACTTTAGTTAATTTATTACAAAGGAGGACTTTTGGAGAGAGAGGGGGAGATTAGGGCCAACTATGGGGAATGGTAATAATAAAGATGAGGGGGAAAAAAAAGAAAAGAGCACCAACAAAATATTTTAAAATATGCGGAATTGAGAACAGCTTCAAAGAAGACAGACAATCATGGTAACATCCATGCCATCATGTTAAAATTCATATATGCTTTTTTTAAGAGGTGGGGATTTACCATTTTATTTAAATTTTTTTCTTTTTCGTATGTCAAAATATTCTTGTTTATATATTAAGTTCACAATAAAATTCTTTTTAAAGAAACAAGCTTCTCTGGAAATATGCATTTCACATGTTTAACCTATATCAGACCACTTGTTGATTTGGGAGGGAGTTGGGGGGAAGGAGAAGAAAAATTTGAAACACAAGATTTTACAAAGGTGAATGTTGAAAACTAACTTTGCACATGTTTGGAAATATAAAATGCTATTTAAATAAATAAATTGTACTAGACGTGGAAAAAAAGGATTACCAAAAAAAAAAAAAAAAAGCTTCTTTGTCATCAGATATTCAAATGTAGGCTTAATTTACTTTCCTTCCTGAAGCAATAAAGTGGTCATTTCTACATTTTGGCAAAATTTTCTAAAACAAAGGTTGAAATAAAATGTTTCCTCATTTAGCGAGAAAATTCAAAAAACTTCATTCATTGAGCATTTTGTTAACCTAAAGCTTTACCCTTAGTAATTTTCAGAGAGCAATTGCATAGTGGTAAACATAGTAATTATTGACATAAATCCCAGCAAACTCAGTAAGACATAGCTCTGGGATCACACTTTAAAAGACCAGGGTTTCTTTTTTCTGCCGTTGCTCTGCTTGCTGTGGTCCCAATAGTCTGCACCCCATTGTTGGGTTTTCTGATTTGAATACAAAAATATTAAAGTTAAATAGTTTTAAATTTTCCTTAGATAATCTACAGTCTTCTCTCTTCTCTTCTCTCCCTCCTTCCAATCAGAAAATTTATGCAAAGGCAGTTATTGTTTAAATAATGTTTGTAGGGTCTGTACTGTTTGTAGCACAAATTCATGATGCAGAGGCAGCAAAGATTTCTTTTAACTCAAAACTTTTTCATTCAAACAGCATAAACTGAGAATCCCAGAATATCAGTTAGAAGAAGCCATGAACATCGTTTAACTTAATCTCCCTCCTTGAATAAGGATCTTTTCTATACCATCTTTAACAGGTAGCCAACCTGGCCTTCACAGTATAGATCCATATCTTCTAAAGTGTGAGAGAAGGGGAGTCCCATTACACAATTTAATAAATACACTTGAATAATAAATATACTTAAAACTTACATATTACAACCTAAATATTCCCTGAACCCTAATCTGGGTGGTGCTATTAAGTTATTTCAGTCATGGCTGATTCTCCATGGCCTCTTGCCAAAAACACTAGAATAATTTGCCATTTTCTTTTCTGGCTCATTTTACAGATGAAGAAACTGATTAGGAAAGGATTAATTGACTTGACAGTATCTGAGGATTTAAACTCAGATCTTCCTGACTCCAGGCCTCGTGTTGTATCCACTGGGACGTGTTGTTGCACCAGTCTGGGTGTAGCTCCCCACAATTCACAACTTTTGGGTGGAGAGACAGTGTATTATTGAATGAATGAATAAATGAAAACACATTTTTAAGTGCTTACTTTATGCAAAGCACAGTGCTAAGCACTTGTAATACAAACAGAAAAAACAGAGTCTGTATCCCTGCTCTCAAGTAGCTCACATCCTAATGGGAGTGACAGCACATATAAAAGGTTCAGAAAACCCCCCTCTTCCCCCAATTCTTAGGGAAGAGTAGAAATGAAGGTGGGAATGCATCTTATTTAAAGTCATTTCCATTGATAAAATCCCATATGTTTATGATGCTAAATTGTTTGACTGTTCCAGTGTCTCTGATAGCAAGAGCTGTTTTTTTCTGGTCTTTAGTAGCTATAAAGAGATTGCAGCAGCTGTTGTTGATTGGAGAATTAGAACCTTGGGCAAAATGGGTAAATAGCAGCCACAGAGATAAGGAATCAAAAGATGAACATCTGAAAATAGCAGAGGGAAAAAGCTACAAGGTGATAGTTGATGGCAAAAGAGGTAGAGAGATTAACAGGAACAAGTGGGACATTCTGTTTCTGCTTTTAGCAGCTATATTATAACTACTGTTTGAGTGGGATTTTTGTTGTATTAGGGAGTTTCTTTTTTTTTTTTTTTTTTTTTTTTTTTTTAATAAGAGTGGAGGGTCTCGGTGGAATGCTCTAGATGACCTGTACTTCTCTTCCTCTTAGGCCCGAGTGATGGCAACCATTGGTGTAACCCGGGGACTTGGGGACCATGACCTGAAGGTGCACGACTCCAACATCTACATCAAACCATTCCTGTCTTCAGCTCCTGAGGTAAAAGATGATGTGGGGGTGAGGAAGGGGTCTGTCGGGCTTGCAGCTGTGCCTTTAAAAGAAAAATTCAACTAGATGTCCTCTAGAAATGTGCACATTTCTCATTTCTGCCACTAGAACTGACCCATTTCAACAGACATTAAACTCCTGCCATATGCAAGTAAGAGCCAGAAAGAACTCGTAGGATAGAGACCTTTCATCACATACGCCCTAACTAAAAAATCTAATACACTCCCAGGAGACTTAGGTTTTGTTATAAATTGTTTACATATAGAGTCTGTTCTGGTCATTCGTTCTGATGACTAGCAGAGCTGGAAAAGATGTTCGTAAGTCTAGTTTGAAAAAGTATATTATATGAACAGACAATTTTCAGAGGATGAAATTGAAACTATTACCACTCACATGAAAGAGTGTTCCAAATCATTATTGATCAGAGAAATGCAAATTAAGACAATTCTGAGATACCACTACACACCTGTCAGATTGGCTAAGATGACAGGAAAAAATAATGATGAATGTTGGAGGGGATGCGGGAAAACTGGGACACTGATGCATTGTTGGTGGAGTTGTGAACGAATCCAACCATTCTGGAGAGCAATCTGGAATTATGCCCAAAAAGTTATCAAATTGTGCATACCCTTTGATCCAGCAGTGTTTCTATTGGGCTTATATCCCAAAGAAATACTAAAGAAGGGAAAGGGACCTGTATGTGCCAAAATGTTTGTGGCAGCCCTGTTTGTAGTGGCTAGAAACTGGAAAATGAATGGATGCCCATCAATTGGAGAATGGCTGGGTAAATTGTGGTATATGAACGTTATGGAATATTATTGCTCTGTAAGAAATGACCAGCAGGATGAATACAGAGAGGCTTGGAGAGACCTACATGGACTGATGCTAAGTGAGATGAGCAGAACCAGGAGATCATTATACACTTCAACAACGATATTGTATGAGGACATATTTTGATGGAAGTGGATTTCTTTGACAAAGAGACCTGAGTTTCAATTGATAAATGACGGACAGAAGCAGCTACACCCAAAGAAAGAACATTAGGAAACGAATGTGAACTATCTGCATTTTTGTTTTTCTTCCCGGGTTATTTATACCTTCTGAATCCAGTTCTCCCTGTGTAACAAGAGAACTGTTCGGTTCTGCACACATATATTGTATCTAGGATATACTGCAACATATCCAACATACATAGGACTGCTTGCCATCTAGGGGAGGGGGTGGAGGGAGGGAGGGGAAAAATCAGAACAGAAATGAGTGCAAGGGATAATGTTGTAAAAAAATTACCCTGGCATGGATTCTGTCAATATAAAGTAATTATTAAATAAAAATTTAAAAAAAAAAGAAAAAGTACATCATGAGCTGCTCTTACATCCTTATCATCTTTCAATCCTATCCACCCTTTATGCAAAAGTTTTTGTTGGAATTCAGCTAGTAAATTTCCACCTTCCATGAAATAGAGAAAATTAATTAATAATTAGCCAATTAAAGAGATGTTACACCAAAAACTTTCTCCAGGGGAGAAGTGCTCCAAGAGTATGAATGGTTTCCTATAGATGAAAACTGGGTACCAAGTATGTGAGTCATTATTCCGGATTATAAGATAATAGTAAGAGAAATGCAAGGTTTTACTTTATGCCCAGCTAATTGGAAAAGATGACACAGGATGGGAAAATCAATGTTGGAAGCATTCAGCAAAGGCCTGGCGCACTGATACTCTGTTGGTGGAGCTGTGGGTGGAGCCATCCATTCTGGGACGGGGTAAGATGGTGACTTATATCTTCATATCCTTTGGTCTAGAGGTCCTGTTGTCTGGCATGTATTGGAGGGAGGTCACAGACTGGGGTGCGGGGTAGGGTCCAACATATATTAGAATATCAAGCAACACTTTTTTTGATAGCAAAAGGCTGGATGTAAAATTAGCCCCACTAATTAGGGAGTAGGTGACTAAACAAATTGTGGTACATGAATATATTACTGCACCGTAAACAATGAAAATGTAGACGATGGGAATATATTAGAAGACATATAAACTTATGTAAAATGAAATAAGCAGAATTATGAAAACTATATAAAATGACTGTCAACAACATCAATGGAAAGAAAAAAAGAAAAGCTAAATGCTATAGAATTATAATGATTATGCTTGAACCAGGAAGATGGGTCTCCTTTCCATCTCCACAGAATGGAGGAAACACTAGGACACTGGGACACTGAAAAATCTTTTCAGGTTTCATTAATATTGATTAGTGTTTTTCCTCCTTTTTATAATTTGTTGCAAAAGCTGGTTCTTTGAGAGAGAGAAGGTGAAAAAATATGTTGGGAAAGGAAGGCGATATAAAAATAAGTCATCAATAAAAATATTGTAAAACATACTACCTTTACTTTGAAGGAAGAGAAGGAATAAATATTGATATATTGTTTGCTGTGGACCAGGCCTGTGCTAAGCACTTTTTACAACTATTATTTATTTGATCCTCACAACAACCATGGGAGTAGGCACTATTATGATCACCATTGGGGAAACTGAGGAGGCACAAAGTGACTTACTCAGTCTCATACCTGGGAAGTATCTAAGTCCACATTTGAACTTTGTCTTTCTGCCTGCAGGCTCAGTACTGGGGATAGCAGTAGTAGTAAGGTTATAACCATCTCCTTATTGATGCTGGGCACAGAAGGGGATATTGAGCAAAAAAATGGAGCAGTGTGGCAAAAGTTGTGAAGGGTGTGATGGGGTTGATTGATCACTGAGGAACTGTGTAATGTTCTGGCTAGCTTTCTGGAGGTCCTCCGAACTAGGCCTTGGTCCCAGCAGAATAATCACCTGGGAATAGTCAGGAATAAAGTCCGAAGTCTTTATTGTCGCCTTCAGTCTCCCACTCTTTGTCATCAGTCTCAGCCAGTCAGCAGTCTGCACATCTCAGTCTCTGCTCTGACTCTGACTGCTTAAATACTCTATTAACAATTAAATCCATTCATCATACTGAGCATAAGCCAATCATATCACTAGGAAACCAGTATCTCATCAATTCCACTGAGTTAATATCTTGTTGTAGAATTAAATCAGCCATACTGAGCCTTAAGTCTGCCTTTTCAGAGTTCCTGCCCTCTGTGCCTCAGGGAGAGTAGAGTGCCATCCATCTTCCCACCCTCCCATTGATTAGTCACACACCTGTACCTGAGGGCCATCCCATGGCGCCCACTTTGGGAGAACAGTGACTCAAAAAGACCTGGCTCTGAGTTGAACTTTGTTCATCTCTTAGCTTACTCTTGTGGCCGTGAGTGAGTAACCTTTAAGTGACAGTTGAATTACCAATCTGCTTTGTTGATGGAATCCCCCTCTCCCCCAGGAGCTCCCCACACTGACCAAAGGACGTGTCCCACCCACCCAGAAACAAAGCAGGGAGCACAGTGCGAGGCACTGGCACAGTTACAGAGGTTAAAGAAACACACAGATTTTGTCTTCACGGAGCTTGTAGAGGGAGATGTGATGCATACAGTTCTAATTCCAATGCAGATGGATGTGTGAGAAGTTAGAGAAAGAAGCATCAGGTCTCAGGAGGATGGGTAGGTCTTCATCTGCTAGTGTAAATTCTCTCTATCCTGAGCCGAAGATCTTTAACTGAGTTTTCTTCCTCCTGAAATCTGTGCTAATTTTAAGTCTTCCCCCTAGGCCTGTGAAGGTTTTTTTTTTTTTTTTTTTTTTTTTTTTTTAAATTTAAACTTTACTCAGTAGGCAATAGGGAGCTATTGAAGGGTTTTAAGCAAAGGAGAGGCATGTTATACTCCATGCATAAAGACAGCCTGATAGCATGAAAGGGGGATTGACAGGCTGGAGGAAAAACCATAAGGTAGTTGACTGTAGCTATAGGAAAAGACTTCCACCTCTTTGAAGTCGTTCCAGGCAAATATTAGTTGCTGAGAAGTGGTTTGCATTGAAAATACCTAAAGAATTTAAACTTCCCTATTATCCTTCTAGTTAGATAGAAATTGCTATCAAAGGGAACCTGTGTATGTTAAGAATATTTCAATGCTCAGGGCGTATGATTTACCAATAATCACATAGTAATCCAGACCTGAACTACCTTCAGGAAAATAGTCAGTGTTCATTCAAGTAATTTCAAAATTCTCCCACAATCCCAGAGGGTTTCGGTGTTTTTCATGTTTGCTAACAAAAAACACTTTGACTGTTTGAGCGGCCGAGCCAACAAGTGACATCAGGACCTATGAGTTACTGTGGAGCATAATCCCATCGCCTTCCACAAGCCAAGCGAGGCAATAAATCATGGCGCCCTTCACACCCTAATGCGGAGGACTTGATACCATAATTGTTCCAGAGGAGTTTTTTCTCTCATGAAAGGAGTTGAGATGTCATATATTCCCATTAGATGTGCAAGTTCTATTACATATAGTGTTTCCAACCAATCAAAAAATTTTTTTATTGCAAGCACTCATTAATGAAATAAAAAATGGAGTTCTTCTTTCAAGGAACTTCTTTCACGGATAGGAAAACAATAGGAAAACATGGACACAGCAGTAAGAGGAGGAAGGGATTTGATCTCCCTTCCCAACATCCCCATTGATGTATTTAGGATTTGGACATAAGAGATGAGGTTATCCCTTTGCAGAGTATAGACAGCTCTCTGATTGAGTCAGAAGGGGCGGTAAGATAGGCAATGCTGAAAATCACCTGTGTCCCTTAAATACTTAAATACTCTGGAGAGCTTCAGGAGACGGTCGGGAGTTGGAGGTGAGAGCCTGAAGTCTGCAGAGAACCCCGTGCTTCCCCTATTTGAGATCTAGAAGAGATTTTCTATCTTCTCCCTATCCACTAATCCATGGCCATTTGCCCCAAAGGAGACAGCCCCTTCAGCAGCTGCTTGAAGTACACTTGAGGCAGCAGAGACCCAAGACACATCCTGCAAACAGACATCATAAGGAGAAACAGACACTTGAGGCTAAAAGCAGCTTTGATTGCTTTGATTTGGCTAATATGGACATAGGTTTTGCATAATTTCACTTCTAAAATTGATCAATTGTTTACCATTTTATAGGCAAGAGGAAGGGAGAGAATTTGGAGCTCAAAACTTTTTAAAATTAGTGTAACATTTTTGTTGGGACCTATTTATTTATTTATTTATTTTTATTATTATAGCTCTTTATTGACAAAATATATGCATAGGTAATTTTTCAACATTGATTCTTGCAAAATCTTCTGTTCCCCCCTCCCACACCCCCTCCCCTAGATGACAGGCAGTAATGGGGGGAAATTTAATGAATTATTTTTTTTTTAAATAAATTAAAGCAACTTTGAGAGGTTGTACCTTTGGCAGCTGAAAAGTAAACTGGCTATGATAGGGATAACCTTGGCAATTAAGGAGCTTTTAGAAAGGATGCCATAATCAAATCACAGTATTTTTCACCTTTTTTGTTGTCATTTTTGTTTGTTTGCTGGTTTTTCTCTTTTAATCTAATTTTTCTTGTGCCACATGATGAATATAGAAATATATTTAGAAGAATTGCACATGTTTAACTTATATCAGATTGCTTGCCTATATCAGATCTTGGAGAACGGAGAGAGGGGGAATTAAATTTGCAGTGCAAGATTTTGCAGGAGTGAATATTGAAAACTATCTTTGCATGTATTTGGGGGAAAAATACTATTTTTTTTAAAAAGATGCAGAAAGTATCTTGGTAGCACACTGGGTAGATTTCAGACATTGTATGTGATCCTGGGCAAGTTAATTAATCTCTTCTGCTTCATTTTCCTCCACTATAAAATGGGAATCATAATAGATCATCTACTTTACAGGGTGGTGAAGATCAAAAATTATATAATACTTGTGAAGTCCTGATAACAGTGGCTGGCCCCGAGTAGGCTTTTAATAAGTACATATTCTCTGTAGCAATAGGTAGCCTTGGGCTACTTTTATTCTCCCTGTGTGACCCTCTAAGCTTGGAGTATATAAGACTTAGTGGCCTCCATATGTATTTTCTGGGAATGTTTTCCACTGTAAGATTTCACATTAGATTGTGAACTCCTTCAGGGCAAGGGCTGTTTTGCCTTTCTTTGCTTCTCTAGCACTTAGCATAGTCTGGCATAGAGTGGATGATTAAAAAATGCTTATTGCCTGATTAAGAGAAAAAATGCTTTGTAGCTACAGTTTTTACTATGCCATTTTTAGTAAATGATTTTGCTCTGAGTTTTAAATGTGTCTACTGGCAGACCATTAATGGAAAGCACACTGGGAATGGGGTCACATTGTTGTTATCTATAGTAGTAAGATCCTAGACCCAAACAGCACCCTAAAATCCAAGTTAGCCACCCTCCAGGGACCTAACCTTAGGGGAGTAACCTAAAGGAGAATTTCCTTTATATTTGCCCTCCCCCCTCCCATTTCGAGGGATCCTCTGAAGGGATTCTCTATCTAGGACTCTTCTTTGGATGGATTTGCTAGGATTTACTAGAGAAAGATGAACATTATTTTTTCTTGTTTTGGTTTAGTCTGCAATTAGAAAAATTATTTTCTAGCATTTTTCCTTTACAGGTCAAGTCAGTTTCTTAGAGATAATGTCTGCTAGATTCTTGTACACTTTAATATTTTAGTCTGGATGGTAATAGGAGCAGTATAGATTTTGCGTCTTTGTAGAAGGTAATTTTAAGGGGACATACTAGCAGCTGGTGAGCCCAAGAGAGTCAGCCCTCAGGGAGGAGACATGGGGGAACGTTGTGCAGAGGCCCAGTGATGAAATGGAATGTCTCATCGATCAGAAAAGGTTTATTTAGCACCTACTATTTGTTAGGTGTTAGGGACATGAAAACAAAAGTGACAGTCTCCAACCTCCAGGAGTTTACATTCTATAATTAGGATATAATAGATTCACAGAGGCACCCATGATGAATTTGTGAAAAATACAATAATTTGCTTTCCAAAGGAAAAAAAAAAGCTCCCCTCAAAGTCATCATGTATGGCATCAGAGCAATTGTACTTTAGTTGTTTTTGTTTCTATGAAAAGAGTGATCAGAATAGGTCTTGAAAGACAAGTCCTTCGAGGGGGAAAATACAAAAGGAAAACGAAGGAGGGGGATTTAGAAGGTCCATGTCATCCAAGAAGGTGTGTATTGGTTATACATAAACTAAAAGAGGTCTTAGAAAAACCATGTAGTCGGGATGTAGAAAAGAGATGGGGCTCCGTGCTGCCAACCAAGTGAGTACGTGTCCAGAAACAGGCACGTGATTAAGTGAAGCTGCTGGGGAGGCCCGTTAATTAACCTCCTCTAGTAATCAGGAGTCTGGGCCTTGGCTTTGGACCAAGGCAAAGGAAGAGGAAGAAATAAGGGTGAGCAATCAGAAATCGGAACTAGAAAGGATTACAAAAACCTGATATGTGTGAGAAACTGCCAAGTTGAATTGAATAACAGAAGACAATGGACCACTAAGTTACTCCATGTGTAGTTTGCATCCATAGTGTACTTGCAATTGTAGGAGAATAGTTTCTGTTTTAAATAGCTTGCTGCTCAAGAATTCTTTATTTCTTTTCATTAATAGAAGCTAATTTATAGATTATCAAGTACAACTCCCTTCATTTTACAAACAGGGAAACTGAGTTCCAAAGAGGTTGTAACTTGCTTTTGGTTCTATCCCCATTAAAGTAGCACAACCCTAGTGTTCTTAACACTATTGTGTGTGTGTGTGTGTGTGTTGGCAAAGGGGGGGTAGAAAAGGTGAGTACCAAGAAAAGATCACATTTCCTTGAAAAATGGCAACATAAAGTTCCCTTAATTTTTGTTAAAGTTTTCCCTAAGCTGTATTTTGTCATCAACGAACCTCAGAATGCCCATTTATTCCTCTAAAAGGCCCTAAGGAATTCTAGCTGTCCCTTCACTCTCCCTCATGACTTTTCTAACTTGCCCTCTCTTTCCCCCAACTGCGTATTTCCTGGAAATATTCTCCCCGCCATGCTGGGGAGCCTTTGCCAAGCCTAGATCTTTATTGTACATTTGAATTTTAAGTTTTAAATGCAGCACAGTCAAGGGTTGTCTAAACGGCTTGGGCTTGGGAGGGGGAGAGTGTGCCTGGGTTCTAAGAAAAAAGGCTCAAACAATCTTCTTGGAAAATCGGAGCTGTTCCCATTCATCATCTTAGCTCTTAATTCATTCTGATGAGTTAAAAGTAAATGAACCAAAAGCATATGGATCAGATTTACCTTTTAAAAAAATGTGCAGGGTTTTAAGAATTAGAAAGAGGTTTCTGGCCAAACACATTTTCGGTTTCACTGAACACGAAACGCTGGAAAAATAGCTCGTTTGCCAAACCCCAAGTACAGCCAGATTTGTCTATCCCTGTGCAACCCACAGAGTTCTGGGGCCGTGGTTTCCTGACTCGTTTTGAAATTCCTTCAGAGGCACCCAGCGGTGCCTTAGTCTCTTTAGTTTGCTGGGAGGACGGTGTCAAACATTCAGAAACGTTCTGTCCCTTTTTCAGGCCCGCCTAGCTTAAAGCAGAGCCTCTCCTGTTTTGTGGGGAAGTGGGCCACAGCCAGCAGCCCGGGCCCAGGCCGGCGAAGTCTCTGTCAGTGAGAAGGTGACCCTGTTGTTGTGGTCAGTGTATCTAAGACCAGAGGGAAGGAGGGGAAAGATTTCTCTCTAAAGACGGTGCCTCAACTTGTGTGATCTGATGCTGAGTGAAGTGAGCAGAAACGGGAGAACGTTGAAACAACAGTATCATAAAGAAAAAACTCTTTTAAAAACAGGAAATCTAATCAGTGCACTGACCAACATCGACTCCAGGGAATTAGAGAGGAACATGGACTCTTTGGGACATGGTAAATGTGTGGGGCAGTTTTCTTTGACTCTGCTTAATTAGTCTTGTTCGGCACTTCATGGCCCCAATTGGGGTTTTGTTGGCAGAGATACTAAAGTGAAATTTGCCATTTCCTTTTCCAGTTCATTTTACAGATGGGAAAACTGAGGCAAACAGGATTAAATGACTTGCCCAGGCACAGCTAGTAAGTGAGGCTAAATTTGACTTTCTGACTCCAGGCCCAGCACGCCATTTGCTGAGCCATCCAGCTGCCCGCTTATTTGTTACAAGAATTATGTTTTTGTTTTTTTCATTTTGGAGTGAGGGAGAAGAGGGGAACTAGCTGTACTTGTATGTATGTGTGTCTGTGTGGAGAGATAGAAAGGAGAAGAAGGGAGAGAAGGAAGGAGGGAGAAATATAAAGACTGAGGGGAAGAAGAGAAAAGGATGGGAAGAGTCATTGAAACCTTTTTATATGTAGAGAAGTGAAGAAACTGCTTTAAAAGTAATATGTTAAATTTATTGTTTTCCTTAGGCAATCTATGATTGGTTGTTTCACACTTTATCATTTTTCTTCATTTGCTTATGTAAATAATTGTTTATTATAATCTAGCGTTTGAGCCGTTCAGGTACTTCCTGAAACCTCAGCCCTACAGGAAGCATTGAGGAGTTTCAAACCATGGTGCATCTCCTGTTAACGTGGCCCAGGTCGTGATTCAGCAGTTACTCTCTGTCCAGGACACCCCGCTGCCCCGGGAGAAGGGTGGGGGTGGGATGCATAGCACCTTACCGGTGGAAATGGAGGGCGGGAAATGGGATTTGAACTCAATTGTTGTTTGACGAGCAAGTGATTCTCAGAGTTCTCTGTTTTCTATCTCTTTGTTTTCTATTTTCTCTCACAAGCACCCACATCTTTCCAGTCTTTTTTACTATCATACTGTCAGCAAGTACTTATTGTCTACTGTATGCCTGGAAAATACAAAGGTTGGGTGGCATGTGGCCCCTGCTTTCAAGTAGCTGAGAATCCAGTGAAAGTCAGAGTCATCAAACTAGAAAATAATTGGCAAATTGCCGTAAGGTGGGGAGTCCTGAGGAAAGAGCTTGAGGTGACTCCTGTTTGCCTGGGGAAGCATGAGGAAGCTTTAGATAAGCAGGGGAGAAAGGAAATTCTAGGCAAGGGAAGCAACAGGAACAAAAAAGTGATCGTGAATTAAAGAAATGGGAAGCAGGCCCATTTGATTAAAGTGGAAGTTGTTTTGGTAGAGATGAATCAAAAAATAAAGTCAAGCTCAATGGGATAAGACAGCTCATCTGGAAGACTTAAAATACCAAGTATGGACTTTATACAGTAGGTAATAGCCACCACAGATTCTTCTGTATTAGAATTTAGTATTAGAATTTAATAAAGTGACTAATCTCTCAAAAGTGTTTTGCTTGGATTAGGGGTAAGGAACTGCTGAGGGAACCAACTGAGAGGTTGTAATTTTCTTGGTATATAGTGATGAGCATCCTGGCAGTCAACAAGCATTTATTTATTTCCTATTGTATGCCAGATCTTGTGTTATACCCCAGGGATACATAGTTCTCCATCGATATATGGTTCTCCTCACTTCACTCTACCTCAATTCATACAAATTTCCCCAGGTTTGTTAGGTTTTGGTTTGGTTTTTAAAACTGATTGCTTCATCATTCTTATATCACTTGCATATACCATAACTTGTTTAGTTATTCTTCAGTTGATGAACAGTTTCCAGTTCTTTAATATAAAAAGAACTGCTATAGATATTTTTATATGTTGTTTAATCATTTTCAGTCATGACCACATATGGAGTTTTCTTGGCAAAGACACTCAAGTAATTTACCATTTTCTTCCCCAGCTTATTTTACAAATTAAGAAACTGAAGCAAACAGTGTTAAGTGACTTGCCTAAGATCACATAGTTAATGTTTCAGCCTAGATCCTAAACGCCGTTTCTCTTGAGTTCAGGCCCTAATGCTCTATCTACTACATCTCCTACCTCTCCCACATCTGAGTTCTTCTTTCTATGATATCTTTGGGGAATAGATCTATGTAATATTGCTGGCTCAAAAAGTATACCCAGTTTAATTAATAACTTTGGAAACATGGTTCCAAATTGTTTGTGAATTTTGCCAATCTGATAGATATAAAGTATTACCTCAGAATTTTTTAAATTTGCATTTCTGTGATTATTAGTAATATAGAACATTTTTTCATATTGCTAGTGATAGCTTGGATTTCTTCCTGTGAATATTGCTTTGACCATTTAACAGTTGAGGATCATCTCTGATTCTTAGAAATTTAACTCCATTTTCTGCATTTCTCCTAAATAAGAGGTTTATCAGGGAAATCTACTGATTAACCCTTTTTTTTTAACCAATACCAACTTGGTTTTAATAATTAGTAGTTTGAAGTCAGGTACTGGTAGCTCTCTTCCTTCCTGGTTTTTTTTTTTTTTTTTTCCCCCAGTATTTCTCTTGAAATTTTTAGTTTCTTATTCCTCCAATGTAGAGGACTGAAACTCCAAAAAGGTGTGCTTGAATCAGACAATGGAGCACTTAAGGCTAATTACCTATTCACTGTGAGAGAATGTGACTCTATTAGCATACATTTGGATAAATGGTCCTTCTCATCATTGGTGCTTGCTCCATGTTTGGTGTTAAGATAATCTTAGGCAAGGATTGGAGGGCAGAGGGAGAGAGGCCAGAATCTTGTTTATTCTGACTCTATTATAAAGTAATTTTGTGGTAGTCTGGGATGTCATTAAATAAGTAAATTTCTTTTGGTTGTACTGTCAGTTTTATTATATTGATTCAGCCTACCCATGAGCAATTTATGTTTCTATGATTATTTGGATCTGTCTGTTAAAAAAAAAAAAAAAAGTTTTCTCATTGTGTTCATATGCTTCTTATGTGTCTTGGCAGACAAATTCCCAAGTATCTCATATTTTCTGTAGTCATTTTACTTATATTTTTATTTATTTGTTTATTTGCTGAGGCAGTTGAGGTCACGTGACTTGCCCAAGGTCTCACAGCTAGGAACTTTTAAGTGTCTGAGAACAGATTTGAACTCGGGTCCTCCTGACTTCAGGGCATGTGCTCAATCCACTGCACCACCCAGCTGTCCCTGTAGTTATTTTTAAGCGGAATTTCTCCAACTTTTCCTTTTTTGTTGGTAATTTACATATATGTGTGTGTGTGTGTGTGTGTGTGTGTGTATTTATATATCATTTATAATGATTTTGTTGGTAATTTATTAAAATGTGGATAACTTAATGTGCCTTTATTTTACATGCTGCAACTTTACTGGTTTTTTAGTTGACTCTCTAAGTAAACCATCAGAAGTATCATCTGCAAAAATTTTGCTCTAATTTTAATAAAGAACTGGTTTTAGCAACTCACAAAAGTAATGGTTTTGTGAGCGGAGCCAACCTCTGCGCATGTGTTCGACATTTCTGAAGTCAACGGCCAAAACTTTCTCTATGAAAGAGAGAGGAAAAGTAATCATTGCTTAATCAGGGGTCCTCAAACTTTTTAAATAGGGGGCCAGTTCACTGTCCCTCAGACTGTGGGAGGACCAGACTATAGTAAAAACAAAAACTTTGTTTTGTGGGCCTTTAAATAAAGAAATAGCCCTGGGTGGGGGGGTAATGTCCTCAGCTGCTGCATCTGGCCCACAGGCCATAGTTTGAAGACCCCGTTGGGATTAAACATCCCAATCAGGCATTTAGTAGTTCTTAATCTTGGCGAAGAAAGAAGAAAACAAGCCGCCTCCGTTTATTTTGTTTATTTTGACTGAAGTCCCCCTGATTCCATAAACTCTCCCCCACACAACTGTGCTTTCCTCCCGATGGAGTTGCCTGGTGGGAGCTGCCCAGAGGCCCGGGAGGGATGGCCTGGGCCCAGCCGCGGCCTCAGGCCCTCCTGGGCAGACGCAGGCCGCACAGCCCTCGGGGATGAGCAGCCTGGGCGCACCTTCCGCACAGCAGGATGTTCCAGAGTTCACCCTGTGCAGTGTCTGCTCACTTGAGGTGCTGCCAGGATGAGAAGGTCCAGGGGATCTGGCGCCGGGTTACGCTGGGCTACAGCTTTGTGGGAGGGTTTTTCTCAGTCATTCATTCTGACAACCAGAGGTAGAAGTGGTAGGAGTGAAAAATGGCAGGCCCAGAGACTCGGGCCTACGTGCAGGACGTGGAGTTTCGATCCCACTGACATCTGTGCAGACAAGCATGCATGTGTGCACGTACGAGCAGACACACACTGAGGCGTAGTTCCAGGTCTTTACCTAAGATGTTGCATGTCATTGAACTGGCGCAGGACTTTGGGTGCTGCTGAAACATTCGCTTGTTTTATTTCAGCTTTGCATAATGACATCACCAGAACCTTTGAAAGTTTCTTTCCATATACCCACAACCATTCCCTGTATACATTTTTAACAAAATTTTGCAGCTAAAATTGGACAAATTCAAAGTCACATGCATACACTGAGGCATAATTCTAGGTCCTTATCTAAGATGTTGCGTGTAGTTGAACTTTTGGAGGATCTTGGGATGCTGCTGAAACATTTGGCTGTTTTATTTCAGCTTTTCGGGATGATAGCGTCAGAAACTTTGGAAAGTTTCTTTCCATATACCCACCACCCTTCTCTGTACATATTTTTATCAAAATTTTGCAGCTAAAATTGGGGAGGGACAAATTCAGAAGTAGCACAAGCACATTTCTTCTGGGTTGCTGCTGTTTGGTTGACCCCAGGCTATTATGTAAAATAAAGGCAGTTAATTTTCCAGCTCGTGCTGCCTCTTACAACTTGAACAGAGCAATTAGCTGGGGTTAGCAACTCATTAAGCAGTCTTATTAGTTTTAACAATGATCTTTTTTTTTTTTTAATTTAAAATTTGCTTTTGTAGTATGAACTAAGTTGTCAGCAAACATAAACATTGTAATGTACAGAGAACTGATGTGTACATATAATAATGTGATGGTACATGCCTGAGTGTCCAGAATGCTGATGGATCTCTCAAGTTAGGGAGTTCTGATGTGTGTTAGTTCTGAGCGGTTCAGTGAATCCTTGGGTCTCGGAGAACCACCAAGCTACTTAAGGAGAGGCAAATTGGCCCAAGTTGAAATGAAGCAAGTCAAAGGTCCCATGCTGCTCAGCATCAGGAATGGGAACCACAAGTGACTAATGCACTTTAAGCCAGTAAACAAAATGAGAAGGCGCAGTCCCAGAGGGGAAAAAAGTACACATACACACACACACATATATTTATGTATATGTGTACATATACGTACACATATGTACATAGGGTTTCTTAAACCACATAAATATACTTTGTGTGTGTGTCTGGAAGAATATACACAGACTTTTTAAAGTGTGTATGTGTGTGTATCCTAACCAAAAAATATGGTGTCCCCTTTTTTTATTTTTTCTCTTGTGCATTTTAAAAAATCTTTTATTGCTGCTTGTTTGGACCTATCTATTCCTACCCATGAAGCTCCCACTTCACTTCTAAATAGAAGCCTTTCCTTTTAATGATCTATAACAGATTATCCAAAGAGAACCCAGTTTTTATTAGCATACTTGATGTACTTTGCCTAATGCCATCCCCTGCATCAACTTGAGAGCATGTATAGGTATTCTGTAACTATTTCCTGCCACTTATTGTGTGGCAAACAGAGATCTTTTAATTAAACTAAACCTGGATGTGCATATAAAAAGCATTAACCATCCAAATTGACCCATTTGCTCCCCATCCAGGAAAGAGAGTCAAGGATTTGCAATAAACAGGGTGGGAAGACAGGCAGCTGGCAGCAGGCCCATTACATCCACCTAGTCCAGCAAAACAAATCAAGGTATTGACTCTCTGAGAATGCATTCTGGGTCTCAGCCACCAGAAAGATTGTCACTCCTGCAACAGTAAACTCATGCAATAAACTCCATTGGTTCCCATTTACCTCCAGAATCAAATAAAAATCTTCTATTTAACTTTTAAAAGCCCTTCATTCATATTCTGGCCTTTTCTTACTTTTCCAGTATAATTATACTTTACTCCCTTTTGTGGATCCAGGGACACTGACTTTCTCTCTGTTCTTGCATGTGATACATCTCCAGCTGCATAGCATTTTCTCTGGCTGTTCCCCAAGCCTGGCATGCTCCCCCTCCCACTTCCACCTCTTGGCTTCCTTAGCTCCCTTTAAGACTCAGCTCAAATTCCAACTAAGAGTCCTTTCCTGTTCTTCCCCCATCCCCATCTTTACTAGTGCTTTTTTTTCTATTACCTTCCATTTACACTGTACTTATCTCACATATACACTATAATGTGAGGTGCTTGTGAGCAAAAAAAACATATTTTTAGCCTTTTTTTTTTTTTAAAGGCAATTGGGGTTAAGTGACTTGCCCAGGGTCACACAGCAGGAAATGTTAAATGTCTGAGGTCAGATTTGAACTCCGGTCCGCCTGACTTCACGGCTGATACTCTGTCCACTGCACCAATTAGCTGCCTCCTTTTTTATATCCCTCGTGTTTTAGCACAGTGCCTGGAACGGAATAAGGGTTTTCTTAATGCTTCTTGGCCGATTGTTATTATTCATTGCTTTCATTAGAGTTCTGAGGTCCTTCAAAGTCAGGGTCCTTAACATCATTGTTGGCTTCCTGTATATTTCCCCAAGCTCTGTTCATTTCACTCTTCATCACTGTGTACAGATCTTCTCATGGTTCTTTCTCTGAATCAGTCTGATTCTTCATTTTTTATGGAGTCCTAACATTCCACCATGACATACAGGATTGCTGGTTGATTTCCTTCATGCTTGAAGAAGACCAAATGACATTATTATATTTGGTTCAAGGTACAGTGTGTCCAACTGTGACTGACGTGACCACTACAAGCCAGGAAGGCTCTACCACAGCTTGGGCACATTGGGAGTGGGGAATGTCTAAGTCTGACCTAGAGCTGGATAGACCTATCCTATAATCCGACAACTTAAGCCTCTGCAAAGATTTTTTTTTTCATTTCCTCTCCATTAACTTTTTCCTTTCTCAATTTTAGATGCATTGATTTTGTTTTGTGCAGGAGCTTTTCAATTGTATGTAATCAAAATTATTCAATTAATCTTTTTGTTATTTTCTCTATCCCATGTTTGGTTAAGAACTATTCCTCCATCCATAGATGTGAAAAATATCTCCTTCTTTGCTCCTATTTAAATATAACATTTTGTATGTAGATTATATATCTGTGTGTAACTTATTGTAGAGTGTGGTGAGAGATATTAATCTAAGTGTAATTTCTGCCTGACTGCTTTTTAGTTTTCCCAGCAGTTTGAAGAGTAACTCCTTACTCCAAGTGCTAGACTTGGAATCAGGAATGCCTAAATTCAAATGCAGCTTTTGATACTTAACTGTTTTTGCAACAAAATCACAAAGTTCTTTAACCTCTATCTGCCTCAGTTTACGTAACTGTAAAATATACCTACCTCCCAGGGTTTTTGTGAAGATCAAATAAGATAACATTTGTGAAGAGGATAGCACAGTGCCTGACACATAGCAGGTTATTTAATATTTTCTTTTTTGTTGTGTTTGCAGGTTTTGACCATAAGCAGTTGATGTCTCTGAATTTATTTAGGTTGGCCCAATTATTTCTGCATTGACAGTTGTTCATTCATTTTTCAATCATGTCTGACTTTTCATCTTTTGGGGGGGGAGTGTTTCTTGACAAAGATACAGGAGTGGTTTGCCATTTCTTTCCACAAATCATTTGTAGTTGAGGAAACTGAGGCAGAGTGAAGTGATTTGCCAAGGATCACATAATTAGTGTCTAAGACCAGATTTAAACTCAAGAAGATGAGTCATCCTTACTCCAGACTTAATAGAGTATCCACTGTGTGTCCTAGGTGCCCTAAAAATTGTTTCATATTTTTCTGGTCATAGAGTTCCTAAATATATCTTGACAAAGACAATCCCAAATAGTTCATACATTCTTGGTTATTTTGAATGGAATTTCATGTTTTCTTTTTTCCCTCTTTGTTATAGCTTGCGGGGAGAGGGGGAATGATTTCTAGAACTATCTCAAATAATAGTGATCATGTAAAATCTTGTTTTATCCCTGATCTTACTGGAAAGACCACTAGGATTTTTCCATCACCAATAATTCTAGCTCTTGAGTTTTAGTTGATATTTACCATATTAAGAAAAGAACTGGGGGGCAGCTAGTTGGTATAGTGGATAGAGCACCAGCCCTGAAGTCAGGAGTTTAAATCTGGCCTCAGACACTTAACATTTCTTGGCTGTGTGACCCTGGGCAAATCACTTAACCCCAATTGCCTCA